>JAEQBH010003674.1:0-423361 GCA_016808115.1 Tetrastigma voinierianum | reverse complement strand
GTTGAGCAGTGGTGGTAAGTGGAGGTGGGCGTATGAATCCTGTATACGGTGGGTCTGGATGGTGGTGGGTGGAAGGCCTTAGAGTGTCTGGGGTGCTCCACTAGAGATAATGATGCGGCACGATGCTCATCATTCCTTTATCCGGAATTGATATGGCGTCCGGAGAGATGCCATGGTATCGACAATCTCAGCCCGATTGGTGATAGTAGCCTCTTAGGGGTCCATTATCTCATGATCTAATATCTACTCCTAATGTTTGTGTGAATATGATCCTTTAACAAGTTTATCTCCGATTCATATCCAAGCTTGGGAACCCAGGTCGGTCTCAATCAACAATCCTACAAAAGGAAAGGGGTATGTGATTCGTGTGTGCGGTCTGATATCGAGTCGACAAATTTCTTAACCTATTTCCTCCTACTTGTAGTAGCGATGCTCTTTGCGATTATGGTAACTGCAGGGTCGAGACACACGGATGGGTATTCTTCGCACAAATGACTTGCAGTTGGCTAAAAAAGGTGAATTTCAATTTGGATTTAAGAGTTTTCATAAAAGCAGTAAGGAGTTGATGATTTAGAAGCTAAAAATAAAATGAAATAAAATGTAAAAAGAACTCCTTGAAGCCTCGGACCTCTGGGTTTGAGGTTCTAGGGCAACTGAGAGGTCCTTGGGTCCTTTTCCTCGCGTTAGGGAGGATGACCTATAGTCATTTCCCGAACCGGATCTTCATTTGGCTATAAAAACCAAAACCTAATAATTTTCCTTTTTAGATATAGCATTTATTGGTCATTAATGTTTCCGGATAGTGAAACTTTATCTCTTGATCTACCCTATAGTGACAAATAAATGGCAACTAACCGAATCTCAGTGGATCTAGCAATAAGCATCCACTGAACCCTAAAAGATTGCCAAGTACTGGTCAATCAGGATACATCAAAGGGATTTAAACCTACAGTGAAAGATAGAAACATAAATGAAAATAGCCCCTTCATGGTTAAAACAAGAGAATTTGGGAGTTTACCATAAACCACTAGCCCGATAGCCCTCCTCTTCAAGGATGGGGGAGGTTTAGCCAACCATCCTCTAAGTTGTCATCCTCAGGGTGTTTGGCAGGCAAGAAAGTGAGAGAAAACAGGAGAAAATGATAGTAAGAAAAATAGGCGGGACAACTGAAAGCTTTTGCGCCAAAATTTATTGCATAATGTGATCCTCGTCTATACAAAGCTTTGACTGAGCCTTATATACAGCTCAGAATAAGGGAAATTACAAAAATACATGAACTACCAACAATACATAAAGGGTAGTTTGGGAAAAAGATACAAAAAGTGGTCAAACGGGGCTTAAACAAGACACAGGAGGAAGCAGGTTGTGAAATTCTATAGGTTGAATTACAGCAGCCTACTTAAGTCTGTGGTGACCCGATTTCATCTATTTTGCTCCATTTTCTTTCTTCGACTGCTGACTGAGTTCGGCTTGGATTCTTCGTGTATGAGTCGACTCAATGATTTTGGCATAGTTAGCTTCTAAAAACTACAAAATTTTCCACAAAATGCGATCAGAAGTATAGCAGGGACCTTAATGTGCCAATTAGGTTAGTTAAGTGGATTATAATAACCACAAAAAGTGCTCAAGAGCACACCCAATAAACGGGGCTCAAAATATGCTTCATTTGGGCACTAATCAATCCCCCAGCGACACATTGCTAGTCCCTTACTTGATGAAAGAAAGAAAGAAGAAGCGACAAGTATGATCAAACTTATGTTCACAAAAATGAGTATTCCAAAAGAATGTGAATTGAGTAATGCCTAGCCCTCGGTATGAATCACCAAAACCACCTTGTGTAAGGTATCTCGAAATTTGGATGCCATACGAGAATCCAAGTGTTAGAAAGTTTCCAACTCGAGAAGGGGTAACTGAAACTTCCACCCGAAATCTAAGTGTTTGTATGATCCAATTTTCCATGATAAACCGCCCGGTACATACCTCCTGACCAAGCTCACGCCTGACCTAGTACACTACTTGGAGCTAAATAGATGGGGATCCACTCTTATTCCATACTTCTTTCTATGTTGTAGGGGTGCGTGCGGGAAGCGCCAACTTCACGAAGTCCGTGAGGATCCACAGGTGACTCTTGATTAAAGGTTTAGGACATCAAGTCATAAGGATCTTTCGACCGCTAACTCTTCAGGTTCACCCCGGACTCTAAATGATTTCGAGACTCCAACACCTACAACTCGCTAAACCTCACCCATCCACTTATGTAGAGAGCACTAAGTCGGTGACTCCCAACCAGTTGACTTAGGGCACTAGGTTTTAAAGACTCTTGTCGTATACCCCTCAGACCGTGCTCGGGTTTCAAGGCAAAGCGTCGCGGTGTTTCTTTTCTTTTTCTTTGTGTTTTTTTCCATTTCTTTTTATTTTGGAAGACTTCATTGGCCTTCTTTTCATAGGGATCATACTTTATTAAGGATTAATTGATGAAACTAGATCCAGTTCTTACTTGAGGCTTAGGAGGGAATTTAAGCTGATTTTCGAGGTTATTATTTGAAACCTAAGGTGTATTGTGTGTAGTTAGCTAAAGGTGGAAGAAAAGGTTGAAAATAATGGGACTTCAACTGATCATCCACTCGATCATGCATGGAACTAATCTAATATCAAACGGGGTGGGCCGGTGTTTGATTTTCAAATTGCGAGGCTAAACGAAAAAAAAAAAAAAAAAAAAAAAAGGTGTGATTTTGAAGCTAAGTAAATATAAAATTTGTATGGTATGTATAAAGAGATAACTAAATTTTCATCTTTACAAACAAAACTAGGCTTCCTGAAAAGAGGTGAAACAAGCCTTTGGACATCTAAAATGGGCTTTGCTGCAATAGCAACAAAAACATGAATGTAAAGCCACTTCCTTTGCTAACTCTCACTTTAACCAAATGTCACATTGTCATGATGGGGCTTGGATTGGAAAGTTAGAAAATGCCTCCTTAGTGGTGTGCGGCCGGCGGAAGGTCATCCTCATCATGGGCGATTTGAGGTGCTAATGGTGTAAATCTGGAGAATTGTTGCTATTGTTCTTGGTTGCAAAAGCGGGGATAAGAAACTTTAGGAATTTGTTGGCGAGAGGAGTGCGCTACATTGGAGGATGGCGAGCTGGGTAGACGATGGAAATCGGAGGTAGGCCCAGTGACTCCCGAATACGCATGAGGATGCTTGTGCGGCCTGGGAACATGGCGTTGGTCTGAGCGAAGGCGGCCTCGGTGCGTGTCATCCTCCTCTGCTTCTATGATTTGCATGTGGGCGCAAGATGTGGATGTGGCTGAGAAGGTGTGGACTTGCATCCATAATGGCGAGAAAGTCTTGAGTGGATAATGAGATATCTTTGGAGTAATTAGTCTTTGTGGTATTAGGTCCGGGAGAATCTGTAGGAAGTAGGAGTACTAGGTGAGGGCTCACAGAGGTATAGAATCACAGGTGTTGTAAGCGATGGAGCGGTGATAGCGGATGGATTTAAGGATCTTTGGAATGCGAGGCTCTATGAGTCTTCTTTGGAGGTGGGTGATCCTCTATGCTTGAGGTCAACTGCGGGCTGATCCTCAACTAAATCCGGAGGTGGGAGGTGATAAGAGCGGGGCATAATTTGCCACTTGTCAACAGTAAGGACGGCCTCTTAATCTCGGCGAGCTCTGGGGTGGGTTTGGGTTCGATGGAAAGCCAATATGCTCTGCCACGGCATAATAACCTCGGAAAAGGAGAATGGACTTAGCTGGAGTCGAGACCACGTGGTGGACCTTGTCTTGAGGCGCAAATGGAGCAGGAGGTCGCGAAAGCGAAGCAGCGAAATTTGAACGAAAACAAGCAGATATACGGTATGGGGCACAATAGAATGGCTCATTGCCTTTGTATAAGATGTTGGAGTAGAAATAGATTGGACCTTAATATATGATCGATGGAGCATACTCGGGAAGGCCTCCTGGATAAGATTGGCTAGTTAGTGCCAGTCTTTATTTTGAGCCATTTATTCGAGATGGGTTTGAGTGCTTTTTGCGCATAATCATATAAGATCGAAACCAATTGTCATGTGCATGTCACTTAGTGCTTCTAATTTGTTTTGAGATTGTTTTGGATAGTTTTGCAAATCTTAGGAACTTGGTTAGAGCTTGGCTTCTTATTGATCTTTGAATGTGAGAATCCTCGGTAATTTCACGGCGGCGATGAAATGTCAAAATGAATTGAAAATTGAAAGCGAATTGATGAATAAACCATGCACCGGGAAGTGATGCGTGGCAGACAGGCAAAGGAAACCTAAATTTCGCTATGCATTGCAAAGAATTTCGCGAGGATTACGAAAATTTAAGCAATCATAAATGAAATTTAGCGATCTTAGAAAATTACCGCTATGTGAGTACCGCTAAGCTAGCGAAATTTCGCTAGCCTAGCGAAAATTACTTGTTCACTTTGCGAAATTTTTGGTTTTATTTATCTCTTGTAAATTTAAGCTAGAATTTGCTTGAGGAATTTCGCTAACATAACGAAAATTTCACTATCTTGCATGAATTCCTACACTCTTGAATTGTTGCCTCTGTGTTTTGATATTTTGATTCCAAGCGACCCGCGTTTTGATTGATTATCATTTTGTCCCTATTGTAATTTCATATTTTAGGCCTTTGTCATTCACATTTGGGTTGGCTATATAAGCCACCCTTATAACTGTAACCCTAACTTTTAATTTTTCAAGCTTTCCATATGACTTTTCATTTTAGGTTACAGTTTTCTCTCTTCTCTCTTCTTTCTCTCATTTTCTCGGCTTCCAAACACACCCCTTGAGGATGACAACTCAAGGGATGTTTGGCTAAGCCCCCTTTCCTTGAAGAGGAGGGTCACTGGTGGAGGTTTGGAGGTAAGTTTTCATGCCCTCTCATTCATCACACTGCATTTATGAGCATTTAAGCTCCTGCGTCTCTGCCCAGGTTGGAGCGCCTCTGAATCCAGCCTAGCCCGATGTGTATTTGCGAGCTTGTAGTTCACGAGTGGATGCTTAATCTTAGGTCCTACTTGTCATCCACTTAGTTGTCTCCTATTAGTTGCAGAGTAGGTTGCCTCTCTTGAGGTCATATGCACCTTTATTAGGGACTTAAATGCCGTGAATACCATATCTCATGAGGGGAGTAATTTAGGGTTTAGATTTTAGTCTTAAATCAAGGTCGGTTTGGAAGCTTGACTATAAGTCATTATCACAGCGAAACAAACGCAGAGGCATGAATACACCTTAAAATCCAATCCGGTGACCCAGACTGAAGTCTTCTTTTCTAAATTTTCCTTTAATTTATATGCAGTTACAACGCTATCAAGCCATTTGTTTTTAGAGCAAAGCCAAAAATCAAGAAATACCATTTTCAACTCAAAAAATTTGCATTTCTTATTTCCTGAAAAGAAAACCCATCCCGGAGTGTTCGACCTAGACCCTTTATATTACATTGAGCTTGACTACGAAGTAGGAGGAACTTAGGTATAAATTTTTGTTGATTCTGGATCACCTCTTGTGGCCTGAATCAAATGGCGCAGATGCAGGGATGGTGCCACTAGTGAGGTAGAAAATTTATTGAGACTTGTGATTCATATCACAGTTTTGGTAAATCATTCCTTTGGCTTAAACATTTTTTCACTTGCGGAGTTCAACTGCGGGGATTTTAAATTTTTCAGTACATTCGGTTTTCTTTGCTTTAATTTTAGCTAACCACCAACCCTTTTTGTTAGTTTTGTTGTAGTTTGTTTTACATTGATTGTGAAGTGTGCGGGGCTTGATTTATGCGGTGGAATAGGAACAACTGGTGGGTGGAAACTGAGAGGGTGGTGCTACGGGACGGGGCCCGAAATTGATCCTTACCGATTGCTGAATGGATCCTCGCGGAGAGCAATAAAGCTTGACGAGGTGCCTAGGGAGCCTAATGCATATCGATCCATGAGGATCTACATACACCCACCGAGTGAGTGCACCCTCGTATAATTCCTGTGCGAGAGGTGGCGGTGAAGCCTTACTTGGTGCCTCTACTCCCAACATTCCATGGCATGGAGAATGAAAACCCTTACAATCACATAAGGGAGTTTGAGGAAGTAAGCACCTCTTTCAAAGAAGGTGCAGTGGATATGGAGCTCCTGCAAGTTGAAGCCTTTCCACGGCCACACGAGAGACGAGGCAAAATTTGGTTAAATGCATTAAGGCAGAACCATAGGAGTGGGAAGTGCAGGCGAGAATTTCTAAAAAATTCTTCGGTGCTCACAAGACAAACAACTTGAAGAGCAAATTTACATTTGCAACTCATGATAGTGAGAGGTTCCTCTGGAGTCTTCCAGGAGAATTTATGGAGATTATGAGTGCATGCCCACACCCTTAAGGTTTGATACATGGATCTTTGGTGAACCATTTTTATGATGGAATGTCCCCTTCCATTGAAGCAGTTATTAGGAGCTATGTGGAGGAGATTTCTTGAGTAAAAATCTGATGAGACGTGGACTTCCTCGATTATGTGGTAAAGGGACCTCGAGAATGGGGATAGGCAGGCCAGGGAAGAAAAGGAAATATATTCAAGCCACCCCGGTGGACGAAGTGGAGGCATGTATGCCTCTCAGAAGATATGGCTGAAAGCTAAGGTATCTACAGCAATTTGAAGATTTGATTAAGAAGAGGGTCCGTGAGGTGCGATGTTATTGAAGAGACCATGCCTGGTCAGCGTTTTATTGCCGGAGTCCAGCCACCAGGAGACCATGTCAAACCCCAATCTGAGGATGCAAATGTTAGGCGAAACAAGCGTGAACAAATGCTCCATATGACGACACCTTGATTGGAGAAGTCACTTTAACCTGCAAACCACCAAACCTCTGTCTACTGACGTAAACAAGCGCCCACCCCCTTTCTTGTTGAGCAAGCCATTTGAATATGACAAAGTGGTGGAAATTTTGTGGAGGAGCAAAAAGGCATGTGCTCAGTTAGACAAAAAAATTGAAAATGTAGAAAGCTCCTTGAGCAAGAGAATAGATGAGTTTGGGAAAGTAACCTTATAGAAGAATTGACGGCTTGCGGGCATCCATAACAAGAATGAAAATCAGCGGCAGGGCGGGAGGTTCCTTCTCATTTTGCCAAATCAAGGGAGTCATGGCCCAGGCTATTCAGTAAGACCACCCCAAAATGGATGAAGTCAAGGCTGTCATTACCTTAAGGAAGTGAAGAGGTTGATCGGCTGATACTTGGCTTTGTTGAGAAGCAGAAAAGGGGGGAAGAGTGGGCGGAACACATTTTCTTGAAGGAGGGACTCGATGAAGTAGCGCGACGCCACCTCGGGCACCCGAACCTTAGAGCGAAGAAGGCATCGTGAGCGGGCATCACAGAAGTGCTAGGGCGGTGGTCGACATACCCCTTTGGACATCATCAGGCAGTGCCTATGCAAAGTTTTGAAAGATCTGTACAATCAAAAGGGTTGGGCATTGAAAAAAAAAGCATTCTTAATGAACAAGTTAGCTCAATCATCCAATGCAGGAATAATGGTGAAATCTAGAGGATCAGGGGACCAGCTATCTCGATTAACATTGGAGGAACTGCGTTGATAGCTCTTCATTAGACTTGGGTGCCGGTGTCAATCTCTTTGCCATGCTACTCGGTCTTATGGGCGGGTTAGGTTTGGAAGGCTGAAACCAGCCAACATCACCTGGCTTATGGCGGTCGTTCGATTAAATACCAAAAGGATAGTGGAGGATGTCTTTGGTAAAGTAGATAAAGTTCTCTTATCAGGTGATTCGTGGTTCTCGACCGCCGAGCCGTTGGCGAGGGGCGATAATCCAGGGTGCCCATTATATTGGGAAGGCCATTTATGGCCCGTCAACGCCGTGCTCCGATTGCGGAATGGGGTCATGCGGCTGGCGTTTAGCGAAGCGCTGTGGAACCGACATTTTCATGAGCAATAGCGAAAACCGGTGAGGATAAGGGGAGACAAATCTTATGAGTTGCACGAGTGGCACACGGGTAGGAAAGGGCGTATTAACAGTGCGATGTTGGGAACGATAGGCGGTTAATGAAGAATCACCATTCCCTCCTACTTGATGAGTCCTTGCTGCCACAGGTAGAGTGCCCCAGAAGCAATGGAGTGAGCATGAAGGCACTCTTGACACACCATTGTGCGTGGAGGGTTCTCCCTCCTGGACCCTCCATCAGGATCCAATGGCTACACAGCTGGGAGTGGTTCCTCTGAACACGGAGACCACTCAATTTTTGTTGAAATTGCTATATTATTTTAAGTCTTAATTTGGGTTTTTAGTGGTGCCCACTTTACTCTTACCTATTTTCTTTTCAAATATTTTAAGCATTTACAAACATCTTACCACAATTTTGGTTTTTGAAATGTTTGAGGTTGCGGTCACGGGGAGAATCTCATTTCCTCCTGCATTGCGTGCGAGTCTAGCTATTCAGCCATGACATTTCCCTCCCTGGCTCCAGCTGTCGTTTCATCTTCTATTGGAGTCTGCAGTTTCTTTTGAAAAGTGATAATTTTGTGAAATATCTTGACATAGAAATGCTTCATACAGAGTACATTTTTCTACACTTTTGCAAATCATTTTTGCCTATATTGTTATGTTCAGCTCTTTGCTTGTGAGTTGAAGAATTGAAATATTTGTATGTCACGTGAATGTAGAACAATTCAATACATGATTAAGTTTTGGTGGATTGAGTTCGGCATATTCAACCTTGAACTGTCCTCCTTTAACTAATTCACACACCCACATCGGATTGTACGATAGGTTGAAACTTTATACCTCTTCCACTTTGATGAGCAAGCCATGGGCTTGTTGTGACCGTATGGGTTTGTGTTACCCATGTATGAGACGATGTAGTCTTCGAATGAAAGGAGCAAGGAAAGCAAAGAAAAGAAAGAAGAAAGAAGAATAAAGTCGTGACCGCTTTGCCTTGAAACTTAGAACACGGTCAGGGGTATATGGCGAAAACCTTTAAAGCAGATGCCTAGAAGAAACCTTAATTGGTTAGAGTCATCGACTTAGTGTTTGCTACACGGGTGGATGGGTAAAGTTTAGCGTGTCATGCGTGCTTAATTCGAAGAAATCATTCGGTCAAGGTGAAGCACACGAGTTTGTGGTCGAGTTGATCCTTTGGCTTGATGCCCAAAAGCAATTGGTTAAGTCATCGGTGGACCCAAGATTACCTGGACTTTAATTGAAGTCGAGTTTTTAACGTACGCCTACATTTGCAATCAAAGGGAAGAAATAAGGAGTGTAGCTAGTCCCTGTTAGGTTGAAAGTCGACTAGTTTAAGGCCATAGCGTGTAGCTAGGTTGGGGGAGAATAGCTTTACAATTTATTGGCTCGAAAAATTTGGTTACCTTAGGAACAATTAGATTTTAGCGGTGGAAATTCGAGTTGACTTCCTTGAAATTGATGTTGCCACTAAAACTTGTTCTTATATGGTTTTGTTCTTTCATGTTGATTTTCGAACAGGGTGTAAATTGTTGTATTAAAGGTAAAGCTATGCAACACATACACTTTTGAACCATATACACTTTTGTGAAAGCATCATGCATGCATTGTTTTGGCATTGCAGGGGCCAGCAACGTGTCGGTTGGGGTGTGATTAGTGCCCCAGTGCTATTTGAGCCACTATTCCAAGATAGGTTTTGAGTACTTTGCGCACTATTCATATAATTAAGCCAATTGTCATGTGCATGTCCACTTAGTGCTTATAATTTGTTTGAGATTGTTTTGGATAGTTTGCGGATCTCTTGGGAACTTGGTTACGAGCTTGGCTTCTTATTGATCTTTGAATGTGAGAATCCTCGGTAATTTCACCAGAAGTTGGCGATGAAATGTCAAAATGATTGAAGAATTGAAGGCAAATTGATGAATAAACCATGCGAGGAAGTGATGCGTGGCAAGGCAGACAAGAGGAGAAACACAGATTCGCTATGCATTGCGAATTTCGCAATCATAAATTTCGCAATCTTAACAGGCCACAACTATAATGAAATTTTAAGCTAAGCTAGCGAGGAGATTTAAGCTAACCCTAGCGAAGTGCATTCATAGCGAGATTTTGGTTTCGCTATCTCTTGTAAATTTCGCTAGGCTAGCCCAAGAAATTCATTAACATAATGAAATTACGCTATCTTCAAGGAATTCCACTGCATAGCGAAATTAGCGCCCTTGTGTTTTTGATATTTTTATTCCAAGCGACCACGTTTTTTGATTGATTGCCATTTATCCACATTGTAATTTCATATTTTAGGCCTTTTGTCATTTCACACATTTGGGTTGGCTATATAAGCCACCTTATAACTATAACCCCCTAACTTTTAATTTTTCAAGCTTTCCACGTGGCTTTTCATTTTAGAGTTGCAGTTTCTCTCTTCTCTCTCTTCTTTCTCTCATTTTCGGCTTCAGGCACACCCCTTGAGGATGGCTGAAGCTAAGGGATGTTTAGCTGCCCTTTCATGAAAAGGAGGATCAGCAGTGGAGGTTTGGAGTGAGATTTCATGCCCTCTCATTGTCACATTGCATTTATGAGCATTTTTAAGCCTCCACGCATCTCACTACAGGATTTGAAACCTCACAGATCCAGCCTAGCCAATGTGTATTTGGCAAGCTTTGTGGTTATAGTGGATGCTTAATCTTAGATACTTGTCATCCACTTAGTTGTCTCCTATTAGTTGCCGTAGGTTGCTTCTTTGAGGTCATATGCACACTGTTAGGGACTTTAATGCCCATTGAATGCCATATCTCATGAGGAGTATTTGGGGTTTAGATTTGTGCCAAATCGAGTCCGGTTTTGAGGAAGCGACTATAGGTCATTATCCCAATGAGGAAACAAGCAGGGGCATGAATACACCTTAAAATCAATCCATTGACCCCGAAAGACTTCAAGGTCATAACTGTATTTTCGCTAATTTATATGCGGTTTAACTATCAACCCTTGTTTTAACAAAACCCAAAATCCAAAGAGAAATACCATTTTCAACTCAAGCTTTGCATTTCTCATTTCACGAAAGCCCATCCCGTGTTCGACCTAGACCCTTTATATTGCGTAGCTTGAGCTACGGTAGTAGGAGGAACTAGGTATAAATTTTGTTTGATTCGGGATCACCTGCGTAGCACGAGATCGAGGCTCGGCGGTCATGTCGGGATAATAAGCGAACCATCTCGATGGCCAGTTGGTATTAGCTACAATGTCACATGGCACAGGAAGTATCCACAGGCGTGGCACAAGTATCCTGCTTTCGGCCATCGATAGAAAATGAATAGCGGTCGGATTTGGCTCTACTTCCGGGTCTCTGATGTGGTAGAACTCGATGACCACTGAGGGTAGAAAAGCGGCATGGGGTCATAAGTGGCTCGGGGAGTACTGCACTAATGCGCCAAGTCTCCCAGGCTCTGGATCTTGTGGTAGGAAGATCATAATAAACTTCGCTATGCGGAGTCATGAGTATTGTAATCAGAATTTAGATACTTGGGGGTGATGAGCCAAAGTCATCCATTTTAGTCCATTTTACGATTGATTTTTATATAAAAAGGCTGATTTATGTTTAGAAATATGGAATAACTAACCAAATTGTTATGCAGCAGGGAATTCAAGAGAAAGAGGAATTTTTGCAGTAAAAGGAGCAGAAGGTGGATGAGTATTAATGATATAATTTGCTGAAGGAGTTTGCAGCAGGAAAGGCGCACAAGGATCAAAGAATTTGATGTCGTGAAGCCTTGATAGCAATGAAAATTCATATCAAGGTCGCGACCACAAGAGCCCGGTCGCGGCTGAAGAGTATTGGAGCGAAAATTTGGGCGCGTGAAACTCAGTCGGTGGCCAGTGAATTGATGAAGAAGAAAAGTGCGATCCTTTGACATCCCGCTGAAGTCGCGACGAGTGCACCTAGTACGGTGGACAAAGTCGTGACATTAGTCGAAGTCGCGACATAAGATAAACAATTGGTGAACTTGTTATGTCGTGACATACATGGAGGTCGGCTATGATGCTCTGAGAATCGAGCGGTCGAGTCATCGGCTTTGAAAGAAAGAAGGTCGCGACATCATTCAATGGTCGCGATGTCGATTCTACTAGCCCCGAAGAAGGTCGCGAACAACACCTAGGTGTCTCGGCATCAATTAGAGAGAGACTTGAGGTCACGACATCACAATTAAAAGCCGGTCGTGGCCAGTGAAGCGGAACGAGGAGGTCGCGCCAATATTCGTTTGTGCGACAAGAACTCCGAGATGGCTGACAAAGTCACGACTAAATAAAGCCTCTGCCGACTATAGCGAAGACATAGAGGTCGCGACAAGAGATCGATGTGTGACATCAACAGCCCACTGGGCCAGTTCGCGAGTCAAAGTGCATTGAGTAGGGTGACTTGGAGCCACATAAATCTGCTTGTTTACGCTCTTTGAAGGAGCATGACTTTTGGCGACTTGAAGAGAGATGCGGGTTCTTTGAAGGCTCTGTATTTTTAATTTTCTTTGTTTTGTTTTTATTTTTAGATTAGTTTGTTCTTTATTTCAAATTTGGATCCCGAGCGATTTAATTTATTAAATTTTAGTGAATGCAAGAAATTTTTTTCCTTAGTACTTATGCAGTTGTTTGAATTTGGACAAAATTTAGGTCGAACTACGATTACTATTCAGATTGCTTTCTTGATCAGTAAGCTATTGTATGGTGCAATCAATGATTTAGAAACCCGGCTTCCATTTTGAATTAACGCTATTATCGAAATTATAACTCTGCTTGAATTTTATTCATTAATCTTGAACTTAGGTTTGTAAATCTACTTCTTTGGTCTTGTGTATTTTTACATTTGATCCCCGATATCGGTGTCTCATACCCATTAGCGGGATTGTCTTAAGCTCTACGATTTCGGGAGGCCCTCCCGGTGACACGGAGAAAGCATTCTGAGTGATGAGCGATTTACGAAGGTATGTTAACTTTGATATTGCGAGGATCTAGTATTAACTCTGTGAAATTAAAGGCGATAAATCCTCTCTTCTCCTTAGGCGATAATGGGTTTGGGCTTTTTATCAATTTAAACTGCGGAGAGTTCGCCTCACATTCGAATAGTGAATTCTGTCAGTGTGTAAAGATCATAAGGGAAAGAATGAAAATTTGTCCCAATTTTGAGGAAGAGAAACCGATTATAGTGTAAGCGATCACAGTAAGATTAATCTTAGGAGCCTTCAGGGTTTGGGTCCATATTGTGGGTATGAAGTATTAGAGAGAAGAAAAATGCCAGGCAGAACCTTTCAGATTAAGTAGTTATCTAACACTGTCTTGAGAGAAAGCAGTGAGAGATTAAGATAATGAAGCGGTGGGGGTTTGGAGAGATCCAAGCTGCCTTATCTATATTCTTTGAACTAGTTTAAATGTGGTTCATTTCAGCAACGTGTCTGATCTGATATGCGGAATTGATTTCCTGATAAATTTGTATTTTCAATGCTCCCTTTAAAAGATAAGCTGTTAGTCTAAATTTGTAATTTTAGTATTTACATGTTAATTCATTTTGTTATTAATTCAATTCTTTTTAGTTTTATTATTTTAAGGCTTTAAAAACTGAGTTTCAATTAATACATCGAGTCAGATATTATAGAGATTGAGTGAGTCGGGGTAGTTGGTTTAGGAATTGCAGAGATCTGCTGTGGGATCGATATACGGATAAATCGACTTACTACTTGTTCGACTTATTTTGCTGTAGCATATTGGATTAAAACCACTAAAAAAAAATGATTTACTCTTAATGAAAATGCTCTTAATGAATGTCGATAAGCTAAGGGACTCTGATGTACAAGTTATTTGGCAAAATTGATGGGGATTAGATAATAATCAGCAGGTGATAACTTATAAATTTGCATAAGTGTTTTGATCATGTCACGAAAAGGGCAAACAAGTTTTTTGGCGAATTCTTGCAGTGAATTAGACAATAGTCCTTTAGTAATAGTGTCATAAATTTGTATATCTCTTTTGGTCGCGAAGAGTTTTGAGCGCGGATTACTTGCAGTGGTCGAAAGAATTTAGTAGATCGATATTCGATGAAAGGAAAGGAAATACTAATTTGGACATTTAAAAGAAAAGAATAAAATAGTTTTCAAGCGGTGGTTATTTTAGTAGCAACCTTTAACAAGTCATATTGAAAATATTTGTTGGCTTATTGAGACGGCGTCTTGATAATGTGAGTATGTGTTTTGATTTCAGGGAAAAACTTTAATGCATAGGAAACGAGGAACAACGATGATTCGAGATCTTGAATTAGAGAACACTGAAGCTTGAGAAAAACAAAAGAGGCGAAAACTTGAAGCATAGCGGATGAAGGCAAGGCCAGTTGAAGGACAAAGAGCAATGACCCGAAGGCCTCCGATCAACGATACAATGGAGGACTTTTGGAGACTGCTCATCAGGGATAGATACTCTGCTTGTCAGAAAACTGGTTAATCTGAAATAACTTTAGGCTGACGACAGATTATTGATTAAGTAACCTTGATTCTAGGTCATCCCACAGAAGACCCAAATGAGCACACAGGAAGGTTTCCTCGGGATGGCAACCTTGGTGAGATTGCATGGGTGAGACCGGAGGTCATAAATTGCATTTATTCCCACATTTTCTCTAAGAGATACAGCTGACCACATGGTATGAATCTCTACCATATGGATTCTGATACTTGGGAGCTTGTAGAAACTGCCAGGTAGATTCTTCCCCGTCACTCACCTTAGAGAGAAGGTGGGAGATAATTGTGTTCAGCAGTGGAGAAGATGAGAGCCTTGTAGCATGGGAGAGATTCAGGTTGCTGAAAAAGATGCAGATGCATGGAATAGACTTGAAGACCCGGATGGACATGATGTCATGCCTTGAATGATACATCTAAGGGCATTATTGATGCTTCATGTTGTGGAGCAGCATTCAAGCATAAAAATCTTTGAAAATGAGAGATGCGATTGAGGGACACAGGCGAAATCTGATATGAAGCTCAGCCAGGGTTTTGAGTAATTAGCGAGAGGAAGAGTCATGGAGGCGAAGCGGATGACGACCATGGAGGCAAAGTTAGATGCCATCAGTATAGAATGGACAAGCGAGAGGAAGGTACGCTTGCTCGTGAAATGGAAGTCGAGGAGAACTATTGAGGAGAATCTTGATGTACCCTTTGAAGAGCTGTTTATGATCTTTGAGGAGGGACAGTACTTGGGGGCGAGAAGTTATCGCCAGGCAAATCGACACATGACACCTTTATCATCCAGCGGGAACCATGAGAATTTTTCATATGGTGGGAGAGGGCCTCATGAGCCCAGGCATGGGCAGAATCCTCAGCGAGGATGTCAGCAACCACGGGGATTCCTGCGAGCAGGAGGTGAAAATAGAAAGCAGTACGAGAGTCGGAGGAGGGCTCGACCATTTGAAGATCAAATCTTTGCAATTCATGAGGGGCAACGAAGAAAACATTAAGCCTCCATGAACGAAGTTTGCGGAATTGGAAGCCTCAAATAGCAATTCTCAAATTTTAGAAGACCCTTAATGCTCTCTGAGAACACGGAACCTGGAAATAGGAGTGCTTGGACTAAGCACAACGAAACCCAGTTTGAAGGTACTCATTGACCGAAGAAGAATCAGAAAGGCTGCATGGGCATGCGGCTCAGGAAGTGGGAAAGACTTGAGTGGAAAGACGAGAAAAAGATGAACGACAAGGGAGGAGAGGCCCCGGACAATCTTTGAAACCTTTGGAGAAGGAAAGAAAGAAAGGAACAAGCTGTCAGAGGGAGAAGAAGGAAGCAAGAAAACCCGAACAATGCTGTGATCCATTTCCACAGGAGAACTGCGAGAAATCAGATAGAGGAACGGAGTTTGCAAGGTTTTGAAGAGCCTTTCCATTTGGAGATCGTTATGCCTTCACGAGTGGTGGCTGGATGCCACTTTATCGCGAAATTTTGAAAGACATCTTGACGAAAGGAAGATTCTTGAAGGAATTGTAGACTTGATTGCGACTTGCGATGTTGTGATCGAGAGAACACGAGAAAAGATGGAAGGGATCCGAGGGCTTCACCATTCCTTGCACCATTGGAGAGTTTGAGTTTGAAGCTCTGTGACTTAGGTGCGATATCAATTTAATGCACTATGCATTGCCCGAAGTTAAGTTTGGGGGGGCTTACTCCAGCTGCGATACCCTCAAAATGGCGAGATAGAGCCACTGTGAAACACGAAGGAATCATAGAAGATGTGTGTTGGTAAGGTGGGAAAATTTATTTTTCTGTTGACTTCATCATGCGGATGGAGGAAGATTCTGAGAATCCGCCTGCTGCTTTGGGAAGGCCATTCCTTGCAAGTTGGAGGCGGCTAATCGATATCTGAAGGGAATTCTCACTCTCGAGGAGTTGGAGAAAGGGCAAGCGGCTTCAATTTAATCGAGGGAGTTTGAGGAATTTAGACATAGAAGGGAAGATAGAAAGTCGATAGAATATATATCAGCAACTACGATTTTACTATGATTGTAATGACTAACTTTCAATCGATGAAAAGAGATGAATTTCCGGTATCTTGAAGAGTTTTGATTCGGATTTTACGCACATCGGTTTACATTCTCACCCCGAAAAAGTGATGAGTCTTGAACAAAATGGGATGAAAAAAAGAGAAAAAAAATGAAGAAAAGGAATTTCATGCGAGAAACCGGTGTTTGAAGAAGGGCTAGTTTTAAGGTTGCCCGGAGTCATATGCTTACAGGCACGAAGGAGTAAAGTAGTAATAATTTACGCTGGACTCGGTGATCTTTGAGGAACCGAGGTTCTTTGGAAATTTTAAGGAATCATAAGGGAGTCTATGGCTTGGTCTAGTGAAGAGTTAAAAGGTATCGATCCGTCAATATGCATGCCTGAAAATGCTATTTGGAAGAAAATCTGAAGCCAGTGATTTGAACATGTCAAGAAGGAGGCTGAATCGGTAATGAAAGAAGTAGTCGGAAGGAGGTGCTCGAATGGTTAAATCTTTGGTTTTATCTATGCAATTTCGGACCGGTCCTTGGGTTAGCCAGTCAAGTATGTGGTTCCAAGAGGGTGGATTCTTGTGATCATGATAAGAAAAGAAATGAATTAAATTCCAACAAGAGCAGGTGGCTGGGATGGAGAGTATGCATTGATTACGGGAGAATTTGAACATCGACTAGGAAGGAATCATTTCCCTTTGCCTTTAATTGATCATATGTTGAATGATTAAACGGGGACACCCTCATTTTGTTTCTTAAGACGGGTATTGATTCTGACAGTTGCAATTACTTTGAGGACGAAAAATACCACATTCACATGCCTATGGTACCTTTGCCTTGGAAGGATGCCATTTTGGGCAATGCGTGCTCTGCTACTTTCCGGCGATGTATGATGTCGATGTTCTCGGATTTGATTGGGGAAGTCATGGAAATTTTTATGGATGACTACGATTGTATGGAGTGGAGTGCGAGCGATGCGAACAACTAGAAACGATTACTTGAATGCAGGGAATGACTTGAATGCTTAAATTGGGAAAAATGCCATTTCATGGTAACAAGAGTATTGTTCTTGAGTCGTAAAATTTATGCTACGAGGCTAGAAGTGGACCAATCCAGAGATTTCCATTATCAAAACCCTTGCACCTCCTGTGATAAAAGGGGATAAGGGTTTCTTGGGGCATCTTGGATTTTTATGGGAGATTCATCGAAGACTTCTGAAATAACCAGGACCACTATACGATTCTTACGGAGAAGGACACAAAGTTTAATTTTGATGATTCTGTAAGAAATTTGCCTTTGAAGAAATCAAAGATCGGGTGTGACACCTATCATGGATTGCACCCGAGAATGGGATCGGGGATTCGGGAAATAATGTGTGATGCCATTGATTTGTGATAGAGTACATGATGGGGCCAAAGAAAGAAAATGTCGAGCCATATGCTATGCTAGCGGAACCTTGATGAAGCATAAGAAAAATATTCCTGATTGAAAAGGAAGTGCTAGCCATAGTGTTTGCTTGTGAAATTCAGGCCATACATTTGGGATCCCGTATTATAGTTCACACGAACCCCGTACGGCCATCAAATATCGGTGTCGGAAGCTAAGCAGGCGATAAGGTGGAGTGGCTGTTTCTTTTAAGAGTTTGATATGAAAATTAAAGATAAAAGGGTGACAATGTGATAGGCGATCTGCTTGTCCGCAAGTAGAAAGGAATGAAACCTTGAGGGAAAAGGAGAGCGGGAATTAACAGGAAGGCTTCCCGGATGAACAAGCTGTTTAAGGTGTCATTCCCGACTTCCATGGTATCTTTGATATTGTAGATTACACAGCTTGTGGAGTAGTTCCTCGAGGTCGACTACCACGAGAAAAAGCTTAGGATGGCCAGTCGGGTACTACATGCAGGATGACTCTTTGCTATTTAAAAGGAGAATCTTGAGCATGATTATCTCGGAAGATGTGTGCGGAGAGTGAGCTTGATGTAAAATCTTGAATGAATGCCATGCATCGCCCCATATGGGGAGCATTTTACGGAAAGAGCATCTCCTGAGATACTCCAATCTGGATTTATTATTACTTATCTTGATTGTCTTTGAATCGGTCGAATTGTGTGATAGATGCCAAAAAGATTGGAAATATCATTGAAATGAAATGCCCTAAAAGGCATAATGGTGGTGCAAATTTTTGATGAATGGGAATAGATTTTATGTGGACCATTCCACCATCGGTACCCAAACTTGTATATCTTGCAGCGGTGGATTATGTTTCCAAATGGGTGGAAAGCAGTAGCTTGTCAAGGAATGATGCTAATACGATTGAGTTTCTTACAAAAGAATATTTTAAAGCTGATTTGGAACACTAGATTATCGTAGTGATGGGGAAGCCATTTGCAAACAAATATTTGCAAAACTCGTGGCAGTATGGGATCAAACGCATAAGGAGTCTAGCTTATCATCCCCGGACCCGATGAATGATGATTTCCAACGGGGAGATTAAAAGAATCTGAAAAAATTGTAAGTTAGCGGGAAGGATTGGTCTTCAAACTTGATGATGGACTTTGGAGAAGCTACGGAATTTGCATTCAAAACTCCATTGGAATGTCCCCATACGAGTTGTCTTTAATGAGCCATGTCATCTACCTCTTAATTTGGAATACAAAGCTATGGGCCATCGAAAATTTGAACTTTGATTTTAAAGCTGCGAAAGGAGGAGAGTATCAGTGAATGAGCTAGGCGAAATGAAGCCCTACGAAAAACTGATGCTAGAATATACAAGAGATGAACAAAGAAATGGCATGATCAGAGGATTCAGAGAAAATAGTTCAGAATAGGAGAACATGTTCTTCTTTTTAACTCCAGATTGAAGTTATTTCAGGGAAGTTAAAATCGAATGGAGTGGACCATTACACATTCTAGTGTCAAGCACTACATTTGGAACAGTAACATTAAAGGCGATCTTTAGGGAAGAATTTAGTGATGGACAAGGCGAGAAGCATTATCAAAGCGGGGAGGAAAGAAAGGAAGAGCTCATTTGGTTCATTAAGAAAGAATCAAAGCAATGAAGTCGGTGGGACTCGAAGCTGAAACGGTGATGGGAGGCATCCGTAGAGATTTTAGTTTACGATTTTAGACTTTGATTTTTATAATTCACCTTGATTTTGTTTTCTTTAGTTCTTATAATGATTAGTTAGTACTTGAGAGAAGTTAATTTTGGTTTAATTAAATCAACTACGGAATGTTGCGAGTGCTTATGCGAGTACAAGGGAAGGAGGAAAATGGCGACTAAGGACATCTCGACAACTTCACTTGGAAGAGAGCGACATGAAAGGAGTACTTTTCTCCTATACAAGTCTGTGAAAATTGAGATACTATACATGTTTGAATTCTTTGTGTGGAAATGGTTTATTTGATGGTGATGAGAATACGCTGAGTGTCGAGAGTGAAAAGTTGTACATTCCATTAAATTTGAGGCAATTGCGGACTGAGTCGCGGCAAAACTTATGTACGTGGCCAGCTGAGTCGCAAGAGTTGATGTAAGTAGCTTTCGGTCGATCTTGAAGGAAGAAAGGGCGTGGTCAGCGACCCGAAAGGTTATGTCAGCGGCGAGAGGGGTGAAGTCGCGAACGATTAGATTCGCGGCGTGAGTGGACTTCGCCCGAAGAGTGATGAGGTCGCTGACGACTTAGCAATGTCATGAGGATGCGTGTCGCGACGATCTTCGCGACCTTAGGATGACTTGTCCTCCACGGTTAATATGTCGCGACAAACAATATTATGTCGCGACATAAGTTGCAATTTGGGGCGGCTTTTTAATTCCCACACTAAGTGTGTGACACCTGATAGCGGCATGAATTTAAGTCGCGACAAGCAAATAAATGGGAAATAATAAATAGCCCACTATAATAATTGAATTGCAGGCGTTGAGAAACTCTCTTCATTATCATCTCCTTGGGTGAAGCAAATTGACTTCGTGCTTATCTTTCTGGTTTTCGATTCTTGCAGACCACAATCAGAGACTTCCTAAAAAACCTTGAGTTTCTCTAAGTGAGACAACCAGACATCATCCCAATCTGAGAGCGAAATCATGGAGTATACCCTGGCTTGAAGGGAAGGTCATCTCTGGAACCTACGAGTGGAGAGCAGTAGTCAGACGGCCCGGAAGTCAAGCCCGAGTTACTTTCGGCGAAGGAAGAGAGAAATAAAGCGTGAAGAAGGAGGGCAGGTTCGTCTCATAGAAGCTTTAAGCTAATTGGAAGAAACCTTATCTTTGGAAGGGGTTTGTATGAGAGAGAGTTCAACTTGACTCATGCCAGTTCGAGATTGATGGAAGCGAGAGGGTGGGAAAGTGCACTGAAACATCGAGATGCGGTTATACATTAGTCGTTAGAATTTTACTCAACCTTGTAGGAAAAGGAGAACTCTGTTTTTCGAGAGGGTTTGGGTACCATATGGGTACGAGACTATAAATGAAATGCGGAATGGAATTAAAAAACATGGATCCAATCTGAAAGACTTGAGGAGCCGACCCCAGGCAGCGAAAGATGGCTAGAAAATGACAGAGACCGGCAAAAGGTGGGGAAATAGGGTCGGGGAGAGGAGAAAAGATTATAAAGCGAGGGAGATCGGCGAGGAAGAAGCGAAGGTATGGTTCTATTTTAAGCCACGTTGATTAAGTTTCTGAAATGTTTGTACGATGGGAATAGGAAGCCCGTCATTCTATGCCGTGAAGAAATTTTATAAGATTAATCTTGGGCGTATTGAAAACTCAATAATGAAATATCACGAAGGAAATAAGAGGGGCCTGATCCCACACCCAGCAACCATCATGAGGTTATGTGCTCCGGAGTGTGAAGGGAGTTGGGCGGAAAGAAGAAGAGTGCCCCCGGTTTCACCATTAACCACTGATTGGGGTAAGCGAGGGGCGAGAAATCAAAGAAGGAAGGGGTCATATTGGACGGATTCGGAGATGAGGAGAGAGTGCAGGCAAAGAGAAGAGGACACCACGATGGATTTGAAAACCCGAACGAAATCGGAAACACGACCGAGGAAGGGGCACACCTATTTTTGCGAGAGGGCATGGGACGGATGAAAGAAGTCTATAGATTTCACGCCCAGCAGCCGGCTCTCCACGATAGAACGGGGATTTCGAGGAGAACCCAGGCAAAGCTACAGAGGAGCCCGAAAATAATCGAATAATGGAAATCTTTCGTTTCTATGCGAGAAAAGTTTGGAAGAAAGATAAAGAGAAATGGGCACTCAGCGAAATTCAAGAAGATGTGTATGAAAATTTGAATTGAAAAGAAGAGATCAACGGTGGGAAGGCGAAGACATAAAGGAGGAAATGTATGAAGAAAGAGTTGAAGAGAAAGAGCGAAATGGGAAGAGGAGGTTGAGCGAAAGGAGGAGCGAGATAAAAAGATCTTAGAGTACCAAGAAGAAAAGTTCAAAAGGAAATGGAGGAAGAGATCGAGATCTGAAAAATTGCGGCTTAGCCATGAATCATTCTCTGATAATCAGTATGATCGAGACTCTCAACTCCCAAAACTCATAAAAGAAGGGTTGGAGAAGCGAGAGGCGAAACGAAGGAAGCGGTCAGGGGTTTAATTCACTCTATATGTCATTGATACGGGACTTGAGAAGAAGATGAAGGACGAGAGATAAGTGATAATGATGATGCTTATAGAAGAAAATCGATTGGAAAATTTAAGTTGATTAACAACGATCCTATTGAATTTTTAGAAGGTCTGTATTGAGAGCGTGGACGTCTGATGAACCACGTTGGGTCGAGGCAAGATGATGCGAATAAGAAGGATGATCTCACAGTATTTATTTATTGAAGAACAAATAGAAAGGGAAAATGTCAAGAGAAGAGAGGACATAAGTAAGAGTTCCCCAGAGTTCCCCGAGTTCATTGACACCGTACCCTTGATCACGGATCCCCAGACATCTTTGTTCCTCCTCGGAAAAGAAAAAATAGACTTTCTCATTGATTTGTCAATCTCTCCCTCATTCCTATCCTGTTGTTCTCAACATTTACACATTCTCATGAATAAAATCATAAATTTGTTTGATGTGTTTGAAGTCAAATTGTGTGTTTACTTTTGCTTTATTCTTTAGAGGAATAACCGGTAAATTTAGCTCGAAGGAATGAAAATGCGATATCATAATATGAGCTAGTTGAGAATTAATTGATTAGATGATAGGATGAAACACAAATAATTGCAGAATAAGGGCTGAATGGCACATAATTGAATTGAAACACAAATTGCATAATTGACTTGAATTTAGGTAGTAAGTCAGGGTTAAAGGAAAAGTTATACAATTGAAGGAGCAAAACATATTTTGGGTTTGAAGTATAAGCGCAAGCGAAGAGGCAGGTGAACCTTAGATAGTATAACTCCTCCATAAGCGAAGTGAGTCAAGGACATCCTTAGGGTTATTCACAGTTAACCAAAAAGAATTCTAGAACTTGTTTGATTATTGATCAAGGCGAAATCCTAGGTAATACAACTAACAAGAGATGATGCAGGCCATCCTTGGCAGCTTGAGCCATTCTAGCCACCATTATGTATATGTCTGCATACACCTTAGTTCTTGAATTTAGGCAAGCGCTTCTATCTTCAAAACTGGCTTGATTTGAAATCCCAGGCCATCCTTTATAAACTAATCCTCCAGAGTAAGAACCTCTGAGTGCCAGAGGCGCTGAGGAGGAAGAGATAAAGTTTGGGAGTATATTTTGGAGAATTTAAAGAGAAATCTGAGAAAAGGGTGAAGAAAGAAAAAAATCTAAAAGCGAAGGATATAACGAAGAAAGCTTAAGGAAGAAGTTTTGTCTTGTGGCTTTAATTCTCTTAGACAATTAAGTTCTTAGGGGTGTTTCAGCACCTAGTACCCCTAATGCCAGTGGTATGGGAGCTACTAACTGAGTTAAGCTAAGAGTGTTAAGAAAACTGTAAAAGACGAAGACATTACACTATTCTAAATGGTTGTAGAAAGAAGTTCCCATGATGAGAACTACAAATGTGAAATTGGAGCAAACAATTTTAAACGGAAAGAGAATCCAAGAAGATCCCTGGGGATGAAGTTTGGGGAATCAAATAAAGTTGCAAGGAAAGGAATGTGAGTTAAAAGTAAGAAAGAAGAAAGAGTTTACTTGGAGTAATCTTAACCTAAAAGAAGTTCATCCATCTGCCATGACCCCGAGCCTAACATTACAATCCTGAAAGACTGATTTGATGTTGAAGGTGGATTACCTACATTAGTGGAATCCAATATGAACAACGAGCATATGGAATTTTGAAAATCTTGAAAGGATCAAAGCGCGAAGGACCTCGGAGGGTTGAGCTGACTCACTAAGAAAGAGGAAGAGGCAGGCCTCTCTTCGAGGCGGGATCGATTAATTTGTACTATTTATAAAACAAACTCAACGAATTAGTTTTGTACGATTGAGTAGAAACTAACCTTCAATTGGATTTGGAGCTAGACATACGAAAGAATGCAATTATAGTCTTTTAATTAAATTGGTTATAAGCGCAAAAGCGAGCAGAGAAAAATGTCATTTGTTTGAGGAATGAGCTAAATCTTTCTTTTCTTTAGCAGGGACAAGCAAAATTTTAAGTTTGGGGAGTTTGATACAGGCCCAAAAGTCATCCATTTAGGTCATTGTCGATTGATTTTTATATAAAAGGCGATTTATGTTTAGAAATATGGAATAGCCAACCAAAATTGTTATGCGCGGGGGTGAGAGAAAGAGGAATTTTGCAGTAAAAGGAGGCGAGAAAGGTGGATGAGTATTAATAATGATATAAGCTGATTTGAAGGGTTTGCGAGCGGGAAAGGCGCCTGAGATCAAAGAATGCGTGTCGTGAAGCCTTGATGGCAATGAAATTCATATCAAGATTAGCGACCACAAGAACCACAGTCCTTGTGAAGAGTAATGGAAGCGAAAAGAATTTGGGCATAAAACTTACTGAACCTGATCTTCATTTGGCTTTAAAACTTAAACCTTGAATTTCCCTTCTTAAAACATAGCATTTAACTGGGCATAAATGTCTCACTAGCAATTGAGAACATATCTAAAACCTACCTACGGTAACTAATAGGAAACAACTAAGCTGGATAACAGTGGATCACAGTGATAAGCATCCTTTATGGCTTAAAAATCTGCCAAATACACGTTAGTGAGGGGCGTGCTAGGAGATTTTAACCTAAGGGTGAGAAGTGGGAACCTGAATACCCATAGTGCATACATGAAGAAAGCAGTAGAACTTGCGTCTTACCTCAGCGGTACCCAGGTGGCCTTATCTTCAAGGATGAGGAGGTTTAGTGAACATCCTCCAGGTTGTCATCCTCGGGTGTTTAGGTACATAGGAAAATGGAAGAAAATGAAAGAAAGTAGACGGAAAGCCCGAGAGCGGGAAAGTTGAAAGCTCTCCTAAAATTTATTGTCAAATTGATTGATGAATTCTGGGGCTTGGTAGGGGCTTATATATGCTTAAGACCAAGGAAAGTTACAAAAAAACCAAAAACCAAAAGCTATTATAAGGGATAAAATGGGAAAGAAAGCAGAAAATTATAGCAAATGGCCGGGCGTCGAAAAGGTGAGCAGTGAAATTTGTAGGGTGAATAGTGCGTAGAGGTGAGCCGGTGCGGCGTAGAGACAGTTTTACTTTTAGGAATTTGTGCTACGCTCATTTCTTTGTATTTGTAGCACTCTTTCCTTAAATTATACGATGCAATGCTGAGTTTGACTTGAATTCTTTTGTGCTTGGATGGAAGCTCAGCAATTTGGGGCTCAACTGGCTCGTAAAAGCTGCTTGAAATTGCCATAAAATGCGTCCCGGAGTAGAATAGCGGGGACCTTAATGTGCAAATGTCGGGTTAATTCTGATTGATACATATGAAGTGCTCAAAACACGAAATAAACGGGGTTAAGATAACACTTTTTGAGTACTAATCACTTACTGGAAACGATTAAGGCGGTCTTTCTCCTTGGTGCTCGGTGGGTAAATAGAAGCTGAAGCGAGGTTGGTTTGGCATAAATGCATAAGTCTAGCCTTCACTTTCTCATGTTGATTTCTCATTTCAAGCTCCTCCGACCTTCTAGCGAATTGGATAGCACCCTTCATCTCCATGTCCTCTACTTGGTGGTACAGCCTCCATGAATTAAGTTGCCGAGGTCTCATCCTCTACCCAGCACCTCTAGGGTTGGGTTCGTCCATGCTTTTGGATCATCTCGATACATAAATTCAGGAAATCCATATCTTGATGGTTTTACTCATGAGTCCTATCCACACATGGTTTCCATATTTAGCTAGAAGGGGACATTCCATCATAGAAGTGATTAACTTGGCATCCAGTATCAAAGCCATGAGTGAGGACGGGCAGTGATGGTTTCAGTACCTCTCAGTGCTTGGTAGGGCTACCTCATTTTAGGTAAGAACGCGGGTGGCATGTCTGCCTCTTGAGACTATTGGTTCTATGGGTGGCAGAAGAATTTCTTCAAATTTCGACTTGCATGTACGCGATTTAGTGGTCCTCGGCCTCGGGGAGTTGAGCGAATCTTAGCCTTGTCCCTCAGGTCGAGAGAACTTGACCTCATCAAATCCACATTGGAATGTCCTCTTTAGAGAGTATTGCATACTTCATGAAGACTCTTGGATGTGTCGAGGCCAGGGGTTTTCACTCTGCGTCCAGCTGGAAAGTGGAGGCTTGGGGGGCCTGATATAGGGCTTGATAATTATGTCCTGCGGAGGAGGCCTGATGCATGAGGTGCCTCACTCTTGGAGGTGTATATGGTCCCTCGTAGTCTATGCATTAGGATTCCCTGCGTATCCACATTGGCTCTACTTGTTCCTCGGTGGAGCTCATGCATTGTTGCTCAAGCTCCTTCACCGACCCCACTTGTTGCATTGAGCAGCCCCGGTCCTTAACTTACTGCCATGTTCTGTCCAGTGGTGCATAAACTCCCCATGAAAACAACCTGGCTCCTGTGAGAAACAAAAACCGAGGCTCTTAAGGTTATTGTTAGCTGAGACTAAAGAAAGAAATTGTATATAGATGAGTATGAAATTGAATCCAACAACGATGAGCTAACACAAGGAAATACAAAGGTAAAGACAAAAGGATTGAATTTCACGGTACTTGTGGTACAGGATGCGAGTTCTATGAATCCAGCATTTGCAACTAAGGCACCGTCCTTGTGACCAGCGCCATTTGATTCGTGTGTGCGTGGGTGTCATAGGAAATCAACAAAATTTATAAAGCCTATTTCCTCCTACTTCTTGTAACAATGCTACTTTACTTGGTATGTTGGTTTCTAGGGTTCGAACTGAGGGATGAGTTTCTTCGCCTGGCCAGGAATGACTTGCAGTTGGCTCAAGAAGGTGAATTTCAATTTGGTTTAGGGTTTTTCATAAAAATAATTAGGAGTTGATGATTTGAAAATAAAAATAAAAATGAAATAAAATGTAAAGAAGTCTTTGAAGCCTTGAATATTTGGGTTTTACACGAGGTTCTAAGGCAATTGAGGGAGGCCGGGTCCTTTTCACTTACGTAGGAGGATGACCTATAGTCATTTCTCAGAGCCAGAGATCTTCATTTAGCTATAAAAACCGAACCCTAATAATTTTCCTTTTGAGATGTAGCATTTATTGGTCAATAATGTTTTCGGATAGTGAAACTTTATCTCTTGATCTACCCCATAGTGACAAATAAATGGAAACTAACCGAATCTTAGTGGATCTAGCAATAGCATCCGAACCACTAAAAAGAATGCCAAATCTTGGTCGATGGGGATACATGAAAGGATTTAAACCTACAGTGAAGATAGAAACATAAATGACAATAGTGCTGCGTTAAAAATAAAAGAGGACTAGCCGGTTACCTCGAAACCTTAGCACTGTGGCCACCGTCTTCCAAGGATGAGGAGGTTTAACCAACCATCCTAGGTTGTCATCCTCGGGGTGTTTTTGGCGAAGCCGAAAGTGAGATAAAAGGGGAGAAAATGAGAGTAAGAAAAATAGGCGAGACCAGGTTGAAAGCTTCCGGCATGGGGGTGTGCCATAATTGATTCGCGCGCGGGTAGAGTGCGGGAATCAACAAGAGTTGTATCCTAGATTGTCCCTGCTAAGTAAGCGAGGCTCTTCTTGAGTATAACGGTCTAGGGTCGAACACGGGGATGGGTTTTCTTCATGAATGAAGTGCGGGTTGGAGTTGAAAATAGTATTTCTATTTGGATTTTGGGTTTGTTCAAAAGCAGTGGGTTGGATAGTTATAAAGCGCATATAGGGAGATTAAAGGAAAATTTAAGAAAGAGGAGCTCTTGAAGTCTTGAGTCCAGCTGGATTGGATTTTTAAAGAAAGGTGTATTCAGTGCCCTTGGGTTTTACAATTTATCGCATTAGGGATAAATGACCTATAGTCGTTTTTTAGTGGGACCTTGATTTGACACTAGGAACCTAAACCACTATAAATTACTCCCTCATGAGATATGGCGTCGGTGAGCATTCAAATTCACTAACGATTGTGCATATGGCCTCGAGGCGACTACGGCTTGACTAAGTGGATGACGAGTGGATCACAGATTGGCATCACTTGTAACCACTTAAAGCTGCGAAAATACGCATTGAGCGAGAAATTTGGATACGGAGGAGTTTTAACCTAGGGTGAGATGCGGGAGCTTAAATGCTCATAAATGCGATGTGATAAGTGAGAGGGCATGAAAACTTACCTCGAGCCTCATGGCTGACCCTCACTCTTTTAAGGAAATGGGGCTTTAGCCAAGCATACCTTGGTTTGTCATCACGAGGTATGTTTAGTTCTTAGAAAAATGAAAGAAAATTAAAGAAATGAAGAAGAAAAAGAAAAGCGGGGAGAACTTAAGGTGCTCTGTATGTTTAATAAACCCAGTTCAAGTTTCCAAGGTTACAATTCCTCTCAAACATTAAGACTTATATAGAAGTTTTCTTAGGGTAAAATACCATTATACCCCAAAAAAAGCATTAGACAAAGGTAAAAATGGAAAAAAAAGGAGAAAAGAAAATAAAGTCAACAAGGGAGGGAGAATTAGGGAGTTTGCACACATGGAGTTGCGATGTTCCAAGGTGGCACGAGTGCCAAGAGTGGCACCGATGCCAAGGTGGCACCGATGCGAAGGTGGCACTAGTGCCCGATTTTCTGCCTGTGCCAAATTGGCACCGGTGCCAAAGTGGCACCAATACCAATTTTCCTGCACCAATGCCAAAATTGGCACCAATGCCAAAATTTTCTGAAGTGCGAGATTGGCACCGGTGCGAAAGATGGCACAAATTCCAAGTGGCACCAATGCCAAAATTGGCACCAATGCCAATTTTTCGCATAAATCAGTTTGGCACCACTGAAATATAATTTTCTGCTTTGTTCTTCTTCTATTCCTCTTCTGCTCCTGTTCTTCTAAGTTGCAATATGGCTTTGAACTCGGTTTGGATTCATCGTGTTCAGCTCTGTCCTCAGTTCGGTTCGAAGATGGAGAAGTGTTTGGCCTGCAAAACTACCAAAACACCTACACAATGCTTTGTTAGTAACACAATAGGGACATCAATATGCCAATTGGGTTATTTGGAATGATTTGTACCTAAAAAGTGCCTAAAACCTACGATGAATAGGCCTCAAAAGAGCACTTTTTAAGCACTAATCAATAATGTGATCCTCGTCTGTACAAAGCTATTTGAACATATCTATTTCGAGAATACGGGAAATTACAAAAATACATGAACTACCAACAATACATAAAGGGTAGTTTGGAAAATGCTAAAGATTAATTGACAGGGGGTCGAGCGGGACCGTGAGAGCGATTATGCGGGTTGCGAAATTTTGCGACCTTGTAAGGCTCTTCTTGATGACCCGATTTTTCTGTACTCTCCATTTTCCCTTTGGCTTCTAACCTACAACTCTGAGTTTGGCTTGGATTCTTCGTGTTTGAGTCGACTTAATGATTTTGGCATAGTTAGCATGCAAAAACTACAAAATTTGCCACAAAATGCGATCAGAAGTATAGCAAGGACCTTAATGTGCCAATTAGGTTAATTAAGTTGATTAGTACACAAAAAGTGCTCAAAACCTACAATAAACAGGGCTCAAAATAGCACTATTTGGAGCCTTCATCAGTCTATGTCGATCCCCGTGACTATCAATCCTGATATTAATCCAGTAATGTATGACTAAAATCCTCCGAGAGAATGAAATGACATGTGATGTCAATAGCTAAACTAATATATGGCTTCACAGGCAAGAGCAGGATTCTGATATGGTGATACCTCAAGGGTAATGTGGCTCCGAGTGACGACGGGAAAGGTAGAGTCTTAAAAAGCTAGATGATTGCACCAGACGGGATCGTAACTAAGATCCCCAACCACGATCAAAATTACACTGCAGTCACGCATGTATCCATGAAATCCAACTCAGGGCTATACAGGTCTTCATTGCTCGGATATCCGTCATCTCCATAGTGCTCCCAAACATTGATATAGCCCCTATGCTAGACCCTGCTCAAAACTCCTAGCTTCGTTGAAAGCGAAAAGTGGGAATGGTATTGAGTGTGCAAAGCACTGGAAGTGTGCACGCGTCCTTACGTTTAGTTCTATTTTATATATTAATAAGGTGCATTGTGCTAGATATCGATTTTTGGATCTTGTGTGCATTGGCAGGTGAATATGGTGGTTTAAGAGCTTTTTGGAAATGCGAAGAAAGAAGTGAGGCGAGGCGGCAACATCGCGAAGTCTGCGGCGTCGCAGCGTTCAGCGTCATGACGTTGCAACGTTGTGACATTTGGTCAACAACAGTTAAAGTCAAAGAGCGTTCCAGCGTCGCGGCGTTTCGGTCTGCCGGAAATTATAAAAGCACGGGTTTCGAGATGTCCCGAGGCGGCCATGCACGGACCAGTAGCGGAATCTGAAGTAGGAGGCGACAGAATCGTAAAACTTCGTGTTTGTATTTTCTCTTCTCAAAACTATCAATGATTTATAGAACTATGATTTTAATAATTTTCATTATGTTCTAGATTTATTTCTAGGGTTTTTGTTGAACCACCTTTCTGATTTATTATGGATTAGAGATCGATTATATTTTGTTCGTTTATTCATGAGTTATATCAAATTGCTTTAAATACATGGTTTATTTCATGGTAATGTCTGGCTACCATTGACATGATCTTCTTTGGAGTATCAGAGATCGAGATATAAGGACTTCGGGATGTTTGAGTAGAGCGGCACTTGGTCAATTGACAAATAGAGATATCCCGGTTCCGAGTGTGGCGATTAGGGTTTGAGCATTTAAGCATTTCGGAGTCTAGGGTCGGGGTAGGGATGCACCCAACCCTACTGGTGAATTAGGCGGATATACCTCGAGAGAGGATATATCGTAGGCACGATCACTCCGTCGACAAGAATTCATTAATAGACTGAATAATAATTCCTCTAGGCAATAATCCATCAAGTGTGGTAGGGGGAGGCAAAACCATAGTTTTCTAAAATAGTAATTTCACAAATTACTTAGATTTAGTTTTAATTCAATACATTAATTAGAAATTCATTAAGAGTTTAAGTCCAGATAATGCCATAAGGCCAATTTCAATAGTCAACGCACTTCTCCCTGTGGATCGATATCCGTACTTAGGTACATTATATTATATCACGACACGTGCATGCATGCATGGGCGCTTTACCAGTTTATCTGAGTCGCACATCACGTTTTAATATGTGAGTTTTGGCTAGTTCTTAAGTGAAGTTTAAATTTGATATTGACAATAGTGCAATTAGATATTACTCTGGAATTTTATTTTATTTATTTTTATTTTATTTTGTATATATACGTGCTTGTTATTTGGTCTTTGCGTTTGTGCATGTGATTCTGATGAAAGGTTATTGTGAATGTATCTGAAGGGTTAAAGTTGAACTACTTTCCTTTTGATCACAGGCAGGAAAAAACCTGCTTAGGTGCGTAGAGAACAAAGAGGAGCACATCGAAAAACCTTAACCATGCGAACTGATGAAGAGCGAGGTCAGGGCCCGAGCAAAGCGAGTTCTGAGGGATCCTGATGAATAATGGTAGGAATTATGCTCCCAGGCCGTTTATACAGCAAGATGATTCGTTTATGTTGCTAGAAGAGTTTGCCTTACCACCTACAGTTGTTCAGTCTGCTATCCGAAGACCACCCATTGAGTGACAACTTCGAAATTTGAGAGGCGATAGCCTTCTGCAGATGCTAGAACATTTTGTTCCGCGGTTGCCAGAGTGAGAATCGAATATGCCTAACCAACTTCATTGAAGTATGTGACATGATCAAGTCTGATGGGGTGAAGGGCGCTCGGAGCGAGATTGTTTCCTCTCACTAGGTGATGAGGCTAAACCTTTGGCTGATGAGTTAGCCTTTAGTTTCATTACTTCATGGAACGACTTGGTGCAAAAGTTCCTGACAAAGTTCTTCGTACCTGTGAAGATTGCACAGTTGGTGCAAGAGATCAATACTTTTAGACAACTGGAGAGAGAGAACTTGGCTGAAGCATGGGAGATTTCATAGGCCCCCATTAGGAGGTGTGTCCACCATAGGTGACGGGATGGATGCAAGTCCACACTTTTATAGTTCGAGGATACGACAGGAAGCGATTATAGATGCCTCAGCAGGGGGTGCACTAATAAAGAAAACTACGGACCAAGCATTTGAAATCCTAGAGAATACAACTACTAATAGAAATTAGTAGCCTAGGGATAGAAGTTACTTGCACTGAGAAAGAAGTACATTAGGAGGCACAAATAAGGGTCCTCAATGATTTGGTTACTCATGTTGCGCAGGTCACTAAATAGCTACTAAGCGTGAGTGCAGTAAATGTCGTTTTAAGTGGCCCATAGGAGTTATGTGAATTCTATAGGGGACAACACGATGTCTGAAAATGTCATTCGGGACAACAAACGGTAAAGCATACCTAATATGTGTGAGGTTTAATCGGCCACAACAGCCGAGGGTCGAGTATGGGGCTTGTGATTATCGGAGCCGAATTAGAAATTTAAGGTGGCGTAATAACCAGGGCAGTCAGAATTATGGATAGAGGAACAATCTAAACAACATGCCACCACCAGAGTGAGCGAGCACTTGGTAGAAAAAGTGGACTTGGAACAAGCCCTTGCTCAGAATGCTTCTCATACACAGCCTTTATGAATGGGACCAAAGCGAATATGCGAGTCGAACCGCACTAGTTGAGCAATCGAGGCGGCACGATTGAAACTTGGAGGTGAAAATAGGCCAAATGTCTAATATACTGACTGAGAGGCAGCAAGGTTCCTTGCCAAGCAATTCAGAGAAAAATTCTAAGGGTGGCGGTAAGGAACATGTTAAGGCTATCACGTTAAGAAGTGGTAGAGAAATTTAGCTACCACGGGGCCTGCTTGATAGTAGAGAAGAGGAAGCGAGGTTGTGGAACAATTCATTTCCCGAGAAGATTAGAGGCAAGGGGAGCGGCCCAAAGAAGAAGCAGCGAGGGCACGGATGGGAGGAAAGAGATTGAGAAACAAGCAGCTACAATTAAAACTTATGCACCAGTACCATATCCCCAACATTTGGCAAAATAAATTGGATAAGCAGTTTACTAAATTCGCCCAAAGTGTTTAAGAAGCGCATATCAACATTCCATTCGCAGATGCATTAGAACATATGCCCAACTACTCAAATTCATGAAAGATATACTATCCAGGAAAAGAAGGTTCTCGAAATTTGAGCGATGAATCTTATTGAGGAGTACAATCTTTATACTTAAGAGGAAATTGCCACAAAGATGAAGGATCCGAAGCTTCACAATCCGCCTTAAGATAGAAGCTCGATCTTTGAGAGAGCCCTATGTGACTTGGGAACCAGTATTAACATCATGCCTTTATCCCATTTCAAACGGTTGGGTTTAGGTGAAGCTAGACCTACTACGGTCACCCTGCAGCCGGTAGATAGATCGTTGAAACATCCTTGGGGAGAGATAGAAGATGTGCTAGTAAAGGTAAATGGATTTATCTTCATTCTTCATAGTGTTAGACATGGAAGATAAAGAGATACCTATCATCTTGATGAGACCATTTCTAGCGGCGAGTATGATTGATGTGCATAAGGGAGGAAATTTAAAACTAAGAGTACATGATGATGAAGTTAGATTTAGTGTATTTAATGCGGTGAGGCATCCAGCAGAGAGTGAAGCATGCTTTATAATAGAGGCAGTAGAGGCTATAGTGCCTAGCCAGTCGGAGAGTATGTAGAGTGGATGGACTCCTTCGGTAGAAGAAAGAAGTATTATGAGCCATTGGGAGAACACTTTCCGGACTTTAATGCCACTTGGACGAGCGACCACCACGAAAATAGAGTAAAAACCACTCCCTAGTCACTTGAGGTATGCGTACCTAGGGGAATCCTTAACCCTACCAGTTATCATATCATCATCTCTGACAACAGTGGAAGAAGAGAACCTTTTAAGAGTGCTTCGAGATCATAGGAATGCTATCGGGTGGTCTCTAACTGATTTGAAGGGGATTCGCCCCTCCATGTGTATGCACCGGATCCTATTAGAGGGTAGGCACAAACCATCAGTAGAAGCTCAGAAAAGACTAACCTTGACAATGAAGGAAGTGGTAAGAAAAGAGGTATTGAAGTGGTTAGATGCAGGAGTGATCTACCCCCCGTCTCGGATAGTTCGTGGAGTAAGCCAATCACGGGTTGTCCCAAAGGGAGGGACCATAGTGATCTGATTTAGAAATAACACCGCTGCTACCTTCTCGAGCAGATTCTGGGAGAAGGATTTGCATAGACTACGGAAATTAAATAAGGCAACTAGAAAAGATCATTTCCACTTCCATTTCTGGATCAGATGCTGGATAGGCTGGTAGGGCATGAGTATTAATGTTTCTTAGGCCAATTGGTCGGGTTATAATTGCGATCGATATATCCTTTGGAGGGACCAAGAAAACAATATTTACGTGCAGTATGAATGCGTTTGCTAGGCGAATGCCTTTTGAGTACATGTCACACAGGGGCATGTTTATTATTTCATGATGGCCATATTCTCGGACATAGTCGTGAGCAATTGGAAGTATTCATGAATGAGAGTTTCTCTATGCTGGGAAATCTTTTGATAATTGCTTGGAGAACTGAGACCGAGACGCGATAGATGTGAGGAAACCAACCTGGTTTTGAACTGGGAAAAGTGTCACTTCATGGTGAAAAGGAAAGGCATTATCTTGAGGCCTTGGATATCAAAAAGGAATGTCGAGGTAGATAGAGCGAGATTGAAACAGCTCACTGCCCATGCTAGTAGAAAGGAATAAGGAGCTTCTGTTCACGCGAGATTCTGAGGAGATTCATATAAGTTCTCAAAATAAGCTAAGCCCCTTTGCTCAGATCTTCTTGTTCAAGGAGCGCCCTTTAAGTTTGATGATCGATTACGAAAGCGTTCGTTTCTGTGAAATTAGTATCGACACATTATATAACAGCGAGATTTGGAATCTTCCTTTTTGAACTCATGTGTGATCACGAAGCAACTACGTAATAAAGGCGGTCTTAGGCTAAAGGGACATAACATTTCATATTTATCTATTACTGTACAGTCGGACGTTAGATGATGCCTGACTTCGACTATGCAACCAATGAAAAAACACGGCTATAGTGTTTGCTTTTAACAAGTTTCAATCGTGCCCAATTGGTAACATGGTAATGAGTACTACCAGACCATTGACCGTAAAGTACACGATGACTAGAAGGATCTGAAAGCCGAGGCGATAAGATTAGATTATTCTTTACTCTGGTTCGACTGAAATTAAAAGATAAGAAAGATTTGAAAATCTAGTAGTAGGCCATCTTTCACGGTGGAAGGGCTACGTAAAAATTCAAATTAATGATGATTTTCATGATGAATGGCTCTTGGCTATTGAAGGCAGAGCCCGATCTTAGTGGTTTCTTGAGTTTTGTGAACTACTTGGTGGCAAAGTGCTCCCAGGAATTTTAGTTATTAGTAGAAGAAGAGATTTTTCGCGGTGAAACCTCTTGTGCAGGGAGAAACTATCCTGTATAAACATTTATTGCTGACTAGGTGATAAGAAGATGTGTCCCATTAAGAGCCGAAGTATTCTAACTCATTTGTCCTACTATTGCATGTAGAGGGGCACTAGAAATAAGACAAGCTGCAAAGATGCTTGATAAGTTCTATTGGCCTACCTTATTCAAGGATGCACACCACTTTGTGTCCACTTGCTTGATAAATACCAAAATAGGAAGCATATCAAAATGAGATGAAGCGCCTTTGCAACCTATTTTAGAATGAGTTGTTTGATATCTGGGGGATGGATTTTATGGGTCCTTTTCATTCATCTTTTAGCAACCTATACATTCTCTTGGTCGTAAATTATGTTTCTAAATCGGTGGAGGCCATACCTACCCAAACTAATGATGCCAAAGCGGTAGCAAGCTTTCTACGTAATCATATATTCACTCAGTTTGGAACTCCAAGGGCATTGATCACAGATGGGGGAACACATTTATGTAACAAACTCATTGACAAAGTGTTGAGGAAATATGGTGTCAGGCAGCTGAGTTTGCACTTGCATACCCAAGACTAATGGCTGACGAAGTGTCGAACAAGAAATTTAGTCTATCTTAGAAAGCAGTCCAATAACTCGAGAAGAAGATTGAAGTGAAAAGATATATGATGCATACGGGCGTATAGACGACGTGAGACACTAGTAGGAATGCCATTCGAGGCTAGTGTTAGGAGCGTTTCATTCTTGTGGAATGGGCATAGAGGCATCTTTTGGGCAGCTAGAGCGTTGAATATGGATAGTAAGATGGCTAGTGAGAAACGCTTGTTGTAGCTCAGTGAATTAGAGGAGTTCCACGATGAGGCATACGAGAATGTGAGAAATATATAAGAAAAATTGAAAGCTGGCGTATTAAGCATAATTGCAAAGGAAGAGTTTGGCCCAGGGTCAGTGGGTCCTCTTATTTAACTCGAGGCTCAAACTTTTCCCAGGAAATTAAGAATCAGGTGGGTGGGACCTTTACGAGTGACTCGGGTTTTTCCTTATGGAGGAGAAAAAATTATGCACCTAGAAAGGAACCCAGCTTCAAGAGTGCACAGGAGTTAGGCCTTGTACTGAGATGAAGTTTCATGCAGCGATCAAATACATCCCAGGCACACCAAAAATAGTGCCATAGGAGTCGTGCGGGTCCAGGCAATCACCAAAGGGAACATTGAGATTGAGGAAGTCGAGCTATGACATTAAACAAGGCGCTACTTGGGAGGCAGCCACATATTTTTGATGTTTTCTTTCTATGATTGTAGTTGAATGTTTTGTTTTGGCATGTTTTTATGTTTCTTTATGTAATCGAAATTGTTGTTTGTTTGTTTCGGGACCGAGATACTTGATGGCGGTGAGGAAATTTAGTTCGAGCTCATTCAAGAAATCTGAAGGGAGGTTGGAACTTTATTCAAGGAGTTTCTCGGTCTTACCAGTTTATAAAAAATAAATAAATAAATTGAATTTGACCCTTCTTTGTAGCATCGCGTGACGATGAAGAAGTCGAAACCTGACGTCGCTGACGTTGGGTTTCAACGTCGCGGCGTTGGCAAACCACATTTTGAAGCCCTCTTTATAACGTCGCGACGTTGGCCTCAACATCATGACGTTGGCCTCAACATTACGACGTTGGATTTCAACATGCTCAGGAACGTCACAACGTTGGATTTGAACTTCGCGACATTGAAACTTCCGCATACGGAACATGTGGCGTTAGCGATATAACTCGAGAATGTCACGACGTTGCCCTGTTTTTATGAACATAAACGTTCATTCTTCTTGTATCCTAAACCCTGAGGAACCCTAACAGTTCTCCGATTTTTTAAGATACCGGAAGCTAGCATCGAAACATCCCGACTGGTCATAGAGAGCAAAGCCACTAAGACCATCCTTAGACGAAAATCACTAGGGCTCGCGCCGTTTGGAGTCTACTTAGGTTTGGTTCTGAGGTAAAAGTAGGCTTAGATTCAATTTGTATTGAGGTTTTTGGGGTCTTTTGTGGTAGAGAAGGCACCTTAGGAGTGGTTAGTGACCATAGAAGCCATAGGATTGAGTCACGACCCCCATCTCAAAAGTGCAAACTAGGTGTTCGACAGTTTGCCTAAGGGAATTTGGGGAGGCCTCATTTAGGCACTTTGGTCCAACTGCATCACATGGGTGTGTGCCTTTGGTCCAACTGCATCACATGGGTGTTTGAATGCCTAGAGGCCAAGAAGAGGTGAGCAAAGCTTTGGCAACCATCTAAACCCGAGCTTATAAGTGCCTAATGTCGAGTAAGAAGAAAAAGACGAGCTCAAAGATAAGTTGGGCAAGTGAGGAGCCTGCACATAGTTACAATCATGACAAACTTGTCAATGAGATCGCGACCAAGAAATTCGGCCTCATCTCCAAGAATAGGTCCTTCATCAAAGAGAAGGGGTTTCACCACCTCGATGACTTCTTCAAATGCTATTGTATGTGAATAAGGGATGGCAGGCACTATGCTAACCTCCGAGCCTTGTTACCACAAGTGTGGTACGAGAGTTTTACGCCCATCTTGCCTCTCATGTATTGAAAAGGATTCGGGTGCATGGGGTGTTGGTAGAATTCAATGCGAAGTCTATCAATCAGTACTATAACCTAGGCAGAGTTAACCACTAAGGCTGCATGATAGGCTCCATGAAACATCTGATATCGAAGGTCCTTAAGATGTTGACCCAGCAGGCACGATGAGTGGAAGCGAGCGATGAAAGTACCTTTGTGCTCTTGAGTAGAAACATTTAGCCTACATTCCTAAGAGTATGACATCACTTCATCACGCCATCTCATTCGGCGACTAATGTGTGTGGTAAACAACGAAAACCTTAAGTATACTATTATCCGGGGCGTTCCATTTGATGTTGGGTAGGTTATAGAGGATACAATCCTCTTATAACGAGATACAAAGATGAATCTTGGGGCACCTTCCTTATTCTGGCCTATGCGAAGCAATGGGGTGCACATGAAGGATAATAAGGCTTGGATACACACCCGATCAGCGATCATGGTTGAGAAAGACAAGCAAGATTAATACCTTGAGGCCAAGGGTGTATTACTCGGGAAATGAGCCCTCAGATGAGGATGAGCTAAGAGGGTATTAATCTAGGTATGGGATCCCCGTAGGCACCGAGGAGAAGGCTGGGCGGAGTCCTCCACCTGGCCCGCTACCACGGCCGTCTCAGGAAGGGAGGACTGGTCGATCTTTCCGTACCACTACAGAGGACCGGGGTGCGGGACCTGTTGCTCGATTTGATGCGTATTGGGATGAATCCGGGAGCCCCGCCAGGGTTCTCATCGATCGAGGATATCAGACCGCCCTCAGGGCGGCATGGGCACGGTCATTGCCGCAATCGAGGCGACCATCCTCGCGTCAGAGCGTCCATCCGGGATCGACACTTTAGCTCCTCGCATTTCATATGCCACCTCCATCACCACCGCAGTGATCCGAGCATTCACCAGGGAAGTTCACTCCACCCTCTCTTGCTATTCTATGGACATTAAGGACACTGTCCGTACTTGTTTGAGGGGTGTGGGTGATCGGGTTACTGTGTTTATTACGTGTTTTCTTAACAATTAGTAATACATTTTTGTGCTTATTTATGTGTTTCATGTTTTAGGGTTTCTTTTTGGGGTGTTTATGTCGGTGTCTTGTGTTGTGTTTGTTTTTGTGTTATTTTTATTTATTTATTGGGGTTCCATTTGTTTAGTTTGTCTTAGGTTTTAGGGTTGTTTTTAGGTAGTTTGTGTGAGTGATGCAATGGTTGCTAATCGAGTCCCTTTGACCTCTCAGAATCTTTTCGAAAAACACAATACAAATCGAAAGGATACATGGGTTGTTAGATTCTTAGAATTACATGTTGAATGAGTAGAGTGTGGACCCTACCCGATCCATGGGCCGGCGCGACTCGCTTTTAAATGAAAGGAAAATGTAAAAAAAAATTGAAAAGAAAATGTGGAGTTGATTTTTCGAGTTTTGGAAAATCAGATCCTCGGAGGACGGTTTTTCTTTAGATTAAGCCACTTACTTTTTGTTGTTATTTATAAGGGCAAGTAAGAACAAAAACCTGATGACTCAGGTATGGAAAAGCGGTGCGAAAACTAGATTTCTAGGTCAGGAGATTCGATTACCTGGGAAGGTACCTCCATGAGGTAGCACCCTACAGGCCGGAACTGGGGTCTCTACTAGTGAATTGGGTATGTAGGGACATATGGGTCATAGATATGATAGTCTAGGCTAAACATACAACTTAGATCATACTGACCCTAATTGGTATCTAGCATGCTTAAAAACACTTTCGGCTTGAAAGAGCCCGAATAGCGTGTACCTGTGGTCCCTGGCCACAGGCTACATCAAAGGTTAGCCAGCAAACATAACAGCATGCATGACACCCAAACACAAGCATCCATGTGCAATTCATTTGACATTAAAATACCTTTGTGGTCCCTAGCCAATGGCGCATAGGCGTCAGTCAAAAGGCTCAAATGCATCACAAATGTCAAAATCCAAAACACCATGTGCGCATGAATACAAATACCAACGCCTAAGCATACTAGAAGTCCTAGCCATGTGGCAGGGAATAGGTAGAAGCGAATAATACATCATACATCATGCATTTTAAAACCAAATATTGGATCCATACCCGAAAAGAAAGGAAACGGGGCTAAAAGGTAAGTGATTTGCTTACTTTAGCACACATTCCCTTTAAATCCCACAAACCAAACCATACATACCAATCCCATTGCCCACTACCACTTTATTCAAGAGCCCGAAACTGAACTCCAGACCCTAAAGGCAGCCCTACGGGTTCCTTGGGGCAACTAAAACACGCAGCGATAGGTCGAAATTTGAAACATGCTAAAATAGGGGGCTGCCCATGAAGCTGTCTTGCACAACAGTTGAATCGGTTCTCAACAAGTCCAAACGATTGAGAAAAATTCTGAACCTTTGTCATAAAATTCCTCACAGAGTCAGAATCAAAACAAAAGAATGCGATTCAGGCTTGAGTTGACAGAACTAACGAATAGCGACTACCCAGAGCTGTGGTTCCTGCCCAAAGCAGATCTAATGAACCGGATGGTTCGATTTCCAAACCAGTCAATCCCGTTGAGAGAAGCTCTCAAAATTTGTCAGAACCTTCCTAAAAGAGTCAGGAATCTATCACAACAAACGGTGATAGATTCGCAGCTCGGATGAGTGAGAATTAACCAAAACAAAGCAAACTACCTAAACTGCCGTTCCTGCAAACCTAACCTAATGAACCGACTGATCTGGTTTCCCAACCAGTCCATCCCATTGAGAGAGGCTCTCATAATTTTTCAGAACCTTCCTAAAAGATTCAGGAATCTAACAAAACAAACGGTGACCGATTCTCAGCTCGGATGAGTGAGAACCAACCAAAACCATCCAAACTACCCAAACTGCCGTTCCTGCAAACCTAACCTAAATGAACCGACCCCAGTCTGGTTTCCCAGCCCCAGTCCATCTCGTTGAGAGAGGATCTCAAAATTTTCCAGAACCTTCTAAAATAGTCAGGAATCTAAAAAACAAACATTGATCAATTCTCAGCTCAGATGGTGAACCAACCAAAACAAACCAAACTACCCAAACTGTTCTGCCAAATCTAACCTAAATGAACCGACTGATCTGGTTTCCCAACCAGTCCATCTCGTTGAGAGAGGCTCTCAAAATTTTCCAGAACCTTCCTAAGAGATTCAGGAATCTAACAAAACAAACGGTGATCGATTCTCAGATCGGATGAGTGAGAACCAACAAAAACAATCCGTTGTTCTCTAAAACCTAGTCTGCCCAGCAGAAACTGTTGAACCGGCTCTCACGTATGAGCGTGAAAACCGGTTCAAATGGTTGAGGAAAACCTCAAATTTTAGTCAGAATGTCCCTTAAAGAATAGAGTGGAGCCAGGGTCTATTTCTTTTACTCTTCACAAAACGCCCAGAAAGAAACCAAACTAAAGCATTTGAGAAAAATCGGCAAATGTGCGTCGAGGCACAGGAAAAGTGCCCTCGAAAGATTCCTTCCACTTTAGCCTTTCTCTCCTTTGTGCGATTCCACCTCAGCTGGGAGCCTACCTGGTATTTTCCACCTTCAAGCTTTGGAAAGAGCGATCGGTCGAGCTTGACTTCCCATTAACTCCTCTCCTCATTTTCCATACAAGGCCAGATATCACCAAGTTTTGAAGCAGCTACCACCAAGTATCCACATGGATTCATGGTGGGCTGCATGTAACTTAAGACAAGGCCAAAATGGACTAATACGCCCATGGTAAGAGCTGAAGCTTATGGGGCTGAACCATATAGGATTTGGGCTCCAAAAATCCGAAAAGCAGCTCCACACAGTGGCGCGACTAACGGTTAGACGGATGCTAACCGGTCGGAACGAGTTGAGGAAAGAATATGAAATTTTGACAAAATGTTCCTGAATGAATTAGGAGACCAACAAAAAAGCGATTGCACCATTCAGAATGCGAGATGAGAGAGATATGATCAAAACAAGGAGGGTACTCACGAAATCACCCCGAAAAAAAAAAGTGTTGTATACGTCTTTGCCTTGATGAACCAGTCGAAGCCGTTAATTGACGGTTGACAAAAATTATGAATTTTTAACAGAAACCTCCTTGGCTAATAAGGGAATCAACCGACAAACAGTGAAGCGATTAAAGTTCGGATAGGAGATCTGATGAAACAAGATCAAGTACTCCAAATTTGACATACTACAATAAACTTTAGTTGAGCTAAAACCTCAGTGGAGGCCCCACTTGCTTCTATAGCACGATGCGATAACTAAAAAAATAAGCCATGATGACACTCTAAAGTGAACTACATACGCACTCAACGGACCACATAAGCCCACCGAGGCTCGAGAGGCCAGTAAGCACAAAGGACCCTAATGGTGTTATATGAAAACGATGGGTGAGTGTGACACCCATAGGATAAATGCAAGTGTTGAGGGGAAAAATTGAGGGTCTACAAGGGGGGACATAGTGAGCCACCTCACAGAGATTTAAGAAACCAATTCAGATTAGTCTACCACACTGCACATGTGATCTCCGGGTGTGCACAGGCTCAGAACTGGCTTACTAATGTTCAACGAACCTTGGAGGTTTCTAAACACCTAAGTGATGGGACACCTTAGAAAAAAAGGATTGTCGTCGAGCCCCAATTTAAAAAATTAAAATAAAAAAAAAATTTAAAACAAAAGAAGAAAAGAGCACGATAAAAAAGAAAGTATGAGATAAGGTTAGACAAAAGAGATTTTTTGGAGAAAATGAGCCCATTTTCTATTGTTTGGCCGTAGAGAGAAGAGGGAGAGAAATGGAGAAGCTAAAAGCTTCTTTTGACGATCCATAGAGTTCCCTCGGTCGAAATTCGTCAAGTCAAGAACCAAAGTTCATCATCTCGATGAGGGCTACACGTGGGTATAAAAAACGAGGGATTTTACCAAAGATCCAAAGGAGGAGATTTGGGGAAATCAAAGTTTTTGGGCTTAAGAGGTGTTCTTGAGACCTTATTTGGTTCTTATCTTTCCGAGGTAGGGATCTTAAATGCTGGTTTATTACATATTTCTTGTGGATTAAAAATATGTTTGGGGCTGGTTAAAAGATTAGTTTGGCATTAATTCTACCGCCCAGGGGCAGATTTAAGAACATTTGGCATTAATTCTACCATGGGAATTTGTTTAGGATTGATTTAAGGGTTGTTTAATATTAATTCTACCCTTAGGGGCTGTTTGGGGCTGATTTAAGGGTTATTTGGCATTAATTCTACCCTTAAGGGTTGTTTGGGGCTGATTTAAGGGTTGTTTGACTTTAATTCTATCCTTAAGGGGTTGTTTAGGGCTGGCTTTTTATTTTATTTTATTTTTTTTTATGGCTAGTTTAAGGGCTTGTTGGGTTGGTTTATGGCCAGAGTTAAAGGCCAGTCTAGGGCGGTTGTGTGGGCTGTTTTTGTAAGCATTTTATATGTCTCATTTGGCCTTAAGAGTTAAAGTTGTTATTACTTGATTTTGTAATAACATGATTTGGTTAATTGTTGTTTGATGAATGTTGATATATGTGTGCTTATGTATTGACATTGAACTGAATGTTTGTTTTGGAGATTATATGCATATAAGATAATTATCCATGATACATGGATAAAATATATGAATTAAATTGTTCATATGACATTCATCACATATGTGACATGACATTGACATGCAATGGTGTATCACATTGCATATGCATAGGAACATCGCATTTCATGGGTGTGAGTGCAGGGTTGAAATCAAACATCGCATTTGGTGATTGATGGGTGGAACAGTCTTAGTTAGTGAAGTGTGAGAGTCTCAACTGTTGCATGAAATGGAAAAACTTGTATCGGGTAATAAGAAAGGGAATTTAGACACTTTCTCGGGTGAAAGACCAGGTAGTGGATTAAATACCTCCTAGTGGTGAAAGTCAAAAAGTGTAGGGCGTCACGGGAGCTGCTTGGTGAGACCACTGAAAATTTCTGCTCGAAAAAGACAAATGGTTTGTATGAAATGATCATTCGAGGTTTATGATTACCGTGCCACGGTAATTTGAGCTAAAATCAAGCAAAATTTATATACACTAAGTTCCTACTATTACTGTAGTCGAGCTCTTTGCTTGATTATAGTGGTGGTCGAACACGGGGATGGGTTTTCATCTAGAAATGGTTGCATAAGTGCACGAGAAAGGTAAGGCTTTCTATTTAGACTTTTTAGTTTGTGTTTCAAAAACAATGGGAATGGTTTTGTGATAATTCTTTAGGCGAAAGTAAAGGTGAAAAGTTAACTTTGAAGAATTAGGTCACTAACTTGGCAGAGTTAGGGCAAACAATCTCGGGTTTTATCCTCGCGTTATGACATACGACCTATAGTCCATGGCATAATCGGATCTATGTTTAACTAGCAAACCTCTGCGTAAGAGCAACTCTATTTGAGTGTCTGAGGTAGCATGCGAGTTATGGCCTATTTCTTTATTTAAAACCTAACATTTAATATCATCTCGAAGGCCGTAAAGACCATATAAAGAATCACGAGTCCTAAAGCATGGGAGAGTATTGGCCAAAATCCAATAACATTAAATGTTATACGACCCAATTTAGAAACCTAACATATAAATATCATTTTAGAAACAAGCAAAGGCCATCTAAAGAATCAAGTACCTCTCTCACTTTGAATATACCTTTGGATTACAAAGCATGGAAATATTGTAGTGTGACATTCAATGTTATGTCTGACCATGTTTAAGAATATAAGGGCCATAAATACACTACCGTAGCTTTTAGTACAAGAGGACAACATGCATGCCCCACCACCAAGCTAGCTTCCTTCCTCTTCAAGAAAGGAGGAAGCAGCGAGCATCTCTTGAGTTGTCATCCTGAGAGGGTGTTTGGCGTAGAGAAAGTAAAAGAAAGAGGAGAGAGAAGAGAGAAAAGAAATAAAAGCAAAACCTAAAATAAAGGCTTTATGTCTGAAATGAAAACTTACAAAATATCTTCTCCTCCTCGAATTGTTCCCCAAAATTGTTACTTAGGTTACAAAACAAGAGGGGCTTATATAGGCCACCTCGAGAGCTGAAAATACTAAAAAACCTATGAAATTGGCTGATTATAGGACAATTAAGTAATACACCTTGGAGCGGTTTGGCATTAATTACAAAGCATGGCGAGGCATCGATTTTCGCTAGAGTGAAGAATTTGGCTAATTAAGCGGGAAATCCAGTCTAGCGAAAACAAAAATTTACATTGGGGTGACGAGATTCGCTAGCTAGCGGAAATTTCGCTAAGCTAGCGAGAATTCTTGTGAAGCGAAATCAATTATTTTCGCTGAGGCAGGTGCTAGCGAGGAGATTTGGAGTGGTACAAGCGGGATTTGGCATTTTAAACAGGTTGCGGGAATTTTCGCGATCTTAGCTGAAAGAATTTTCGCAAGCAAGCGGTCTGCATTGTTGATCCTTCTCTTGCTTTTCATACGCCTTCAAGCTGCATCGAATTTTCTTCACTTTGCCTTTGTTTTCTCATTGATTCTTGGGCTGAAGTTGATGGTGAGACTTGATTCCAACTTCATGATTCATCATTTGTATTGAGGATTGAACTCAAGAGTGCTCGAATACTGAAACAACGAAAATACCCTCTAAATGACATAAGTGCTACTAAGAAGACTAGAACACTTCAATTGGTATAAATGACATGATTAATGCACAAAAAGCACTCAAAACCTATCTAATATAGGGTTGAAAATATAGCACTTTTGGGCCTTAATCACCCCAGCCAAAGAAACGTTGCTAGTCCCTTATGATACAAAACTAAAAAAATGAGATGCATATATGGTGATTTTCGAAAGGTTATTATTGAAGGTTTATGTACATAAACAATACCTTAAATGAAAAATTGAAATCAAATTTAGCTTAGATATGAAGAATCAAAACCATTACAAGAACCATTTGAGGTCAAAGTGGTTCCATAATTCTCGACTTGAATTTCCACTATGTCTAATGGTTCTTTTTGTAACCTGATTAAGCGATAAATTGCAAAATTTGCTCTCTCCCCAAACTATGTGACATGGCCTTAAGGCGTTGAACAACCTAGATAGGGTTAGTTACACTCTTCTTTCTTTATTCATCTACATCGTAGGGTGCAATGCTTAAAATCGGGACTTCACGAAGTCAGGTGTAGCGGGTCCATGGTAATCTGACGATTAAGGTTTAGGGCATCAAGCCCAGAAAGGATCCTTGACCACCTAACTCTAAGGAAACACTTTGGACTCAGAATGACTTAAGATTAAGCACCTACAAGTCATTAAACTTCACCTATCCACCCGTATATGAACCTTCGTCGATGACTCTGACGATTAAGGCTTAGGGCATCGGGCTTCAAGAGCTTCGCCATATACCCCTTGGGCCAGGTGCTCGGGTTTCAAGACAAGCTTCATGACTTTTATTTTCTTTTTCTTCTTTTCTTTTTCTTTTCTTTTTGCTTTTTCTTTTCTTTTCTTTTTTTGGAAGACAACATTGGTGGCCCAGTATGGGTAACCTGAGCCTATCCTAGGTTGACATGCTTAAAGTAGAATTTGTGCGAAAGTGAAAGGAGCGAACAAATTCTGACTGTTGAAATAATCTGGGTCACGAGTGTGTGAATTAGCATAAAGGGAGATTTCAAGTTGAGCATGCTGGAGTGTAAGTGACGAAAATTGTTTCAAGTATAGATTTGTTCTAACATAGAGTGACAAATAGTGATTGATTTTCCAACATGAACAATTCAATTGTCCAATTGTAAGCAATTCAATTGTTGATTGAAAGAAAACATTTACCGCAATTGAAGGCACAGAAACATGATATGCAAAAGTCGGGGTATATATCTGACTGAATAGCTTTTGATATAGCCAAAATGGCTAAAACATAAATACAAAGCTAAACACAAAAATATCACTGCCTACTATGGCTAATACATAAATCCTAAACAAAATTAGTAAGCGATTGATAAAGTAGTAACTAAACAAAAATCATAAAAAGAAACTGAACCACCTCCTTCTTTGTGGTATTGGTGGAGTCTATGCTTATTCTTGCCCGGCATATCCAAGGAGAATTTCTTTGGGCAGTGGAGCTTAAGAAATGCAGAGTTGGTGCTCGAGCCACAGGCAAACTTTTGAACCATCCACTATGCCATGCGGTATGTGCAGGTTTGCCATCTGTTTGAGGTAGTGGCAAAATCGTGATAGCCACTAGCCCTCTTGAATTTTTGCATTCTTGACAATGGGTTGGACTTGGCTTTGGGGCTTCGGGTTTTTGAGTCTAGCTGCGGTGTGGGCGATATGTACACTTGGTCACTGAGGTACTAGCGGTGGGTTGTTTTTGGGTTGGTACATTGGCTTTGGTAGTGAGCGTGGGACTCTTTCCATTCCTTCCTCTCCATTACCCTCCTCCCGATCGACATTGGGGAGGTTTCTTCTTCCTTTTCCATGGCCCATGATACACTGCACATAATTGTGGGGCACCACTGTGGATTCCTCGGGGGGATGCCTGTGGTTCCTCTTTGATTCCTCACAATTTTACGCAATTGAGCTGTTCACCCACAATAGTGTTAGTCAAGCACTCTTCCTCCAGATTCTCCTCCTCTTGATGAACAAACTGATTGGTGAGCTTTAAGATGGATTCCTGCTGGATGTCTAATTTTTTATCAATTTCACTTTGGAACCCATCTAATTCCTTGTTCGGAGCTCTCTTTGTCTCGATTTGTGATTGCTTGGCACAGGCCAGTCACTACCCTTTGCTCCTCTATGAAATTGTCCCATTGTTTGCCAGGTGGGATGGCTTATTGACAGAGGATAAGGGTGGTGGTTGTTCTTTGCTTTAGGAAGTTGAGGGTAAAATGTGGAAGCATGAGGTATAAGTTGAGGGAACATTCAGACGGTGCACTCACATCCGTGATACCTATTTATCGCCAGGGCTTCTCATGGTTTGGGACCTCTCTCAGGATTCATTCTTGCCCGCTGTATGGACTATCAATCTCTCATTCATAAGTATAAAGCTACAGTTACCCCTCTTAATTTATATTGTTCTCTTATAACCAAGGATTGTTTTTCTACCTTAGTTCAAAACATTTTTGGAAAATGTTCTTATCTGTAAATTTAGAAATAGACACAAAGAACAACACAAACAGTCTTGCAAGCCCACTTTTTTTTATTTATATATATATATATATATGTTTTTGAGTGAAATAAGTGAAAATGTTGTATGAAAACAAAAGCAGTGAGTTCGCATTCAGAGTTATGAAAACTTGGGTTCTTTGGCAGGTTACAAAGAGGTAAAGGACCTTCACTTGTGATGTTGATCACAAGTACACTTCAACTTACCATTTGTAGTTTGGCACCATCCAAACGCGGCGTCATTTGATTAATTGCCACGGTAAGGGTACATCTTTAAAATCAACAAAATTTATATACACCTAAGTTCCTCTGCTGCTGTGAAAGTGACTCTTGCAGTATAATTGTCTGGGTCGAACACGGGGATGGGTTTCATCCTAGAAATGGTTTGCATAAGTGCGCGAAGAGTGGAGCTTTCTATTTGGACTTTTTGGTTGTGTTTCAAAAACAATGGAATGGTTTTGGCGATAGTGCTAAGGCGAAAGTAAAGGTGAAAAGTTAACTTTGAAGAATTAGGTCACTAACTTGGCAGAGATTAGGGCAAACAAGTGTCCTCGGGTTTATCCTCGCGTTATGACATGCAACCTATAGTCCGTGGCATAGCAGGATCTATATTTAACTAGCAAACCTCACCGTAAGAAACAACTCTATTTGAGTCAATACGAGTGGCATGCAGTTACTTAGGCCTTCTTTGTTTAAAACCCTAACATTTAATATCATCTCGAGGAGGCTCGTAAGACCATCAGAGATCAGTCCTAAAGCATGGAGAGTATTGGCCAAATCAATAACATTAAATCTTTATGCAACCACTAATTTGAGAAACCTAACATATAAATATCATTTTAGAGGCTCGTAAAGACCATCTAAAGAATCACGAGTACCTCTCTCACTTTGAATATGCCTTTGGATTCTAAAGCATGGAGAGTATTGGCCAAGTGTGACATTCAATGTTATGCAGCCATGTTTTGAGAATATAGAGGCCATAAATACTACTATTTTTAGTACAAGAGGAGCTGACATGCTATATGCCCCCTTACCAAGCTAGCTTCCTTGTCTTCAAAGGAGAGCAGCGGCTTATCCTCTTGAGTTGTCATCCTTAAGAGGGGTGTTTAGCGGCCAGAAAGTAAAAAAGAAAGAGGAGGAGGAAGAAGAGAGAAAAGAAATAAAGCAAAACCTAAGAATAAAAGACTTTATGTCTGAAATGAAAACTTACAAAATATCTTCTCTCCCCCAAATTGTTGCTTCCATTCTTCACTTAGGTTACAAAACAAGAGGGGCTTATATAGGCCACCTCGAGGCATAGAAAATACCAAAAAACCTATGAAGTGGCTAGAATTATAGGACAATTAAGTAATACACCAAGTTTGGAGGCGGTTTGGCATTAATTACAAGCATGACGAGGCATCGATTTTGGCTAAGGAATTTGAATTTTGGCTAATTAAGCGAAATCAACAGAATCTAAGCGAACCAAATTTCGCTAAGGGTGGAGCAGTTTAAGCTGGCTAAGCGGGATTTAAGCTAAGCTAGCGAAATTCTTCATGAAACGAAATCAATTATTTTCGCTGAGGCAGTGCTAGCGAAATTTGAATTGGTCTAGCGAAATTTGGCATTTTAAGCAGGTTGCGAAATTTTTCGCTAAGGTTGCGAGAATTTTTCGCGATCTTAGCGAAAATTTCGCAAGCTTTGCTTGAAAATTCTACGTGATCCTTCACTTTGCTTTTCATCATGGCCAGTTGTCAGATTTTCTTCACTTTGCCTTTGTTTTCTCATTGATTCTTGGGCTCGTTGATGGCGGACTTGAATTCCAACTTCATGATTCATCCTTTGTATTGAGATTGAACTCGAGAGTGCTCGAATCACGCAAAAACAACCAAAAATACCCTCTAAATGGCATAAGTGCTACTAAGAAGACTAGAACACTTCAATTGGTATAAATGACATGATTAATGCACAAAAAGCACTCAAAACCTATCTAATATAGGGTTCAAAATAGCACTTTTTGGGCACTAATTAGTTTAACATGCAAAAAACTTTTGGTTTATAAACAAATAATTTTGTTTCGAAAAGAATCATTGGATGTAATCCATTAATGACGGATTTTATCACACATTTGCATTGCATTGTGTGGTGGGAGTCGGTAAAGACTCGGGTATGGTGCATGAGTGAGTCTCATCTCATTTCATGACATGACATGTAGAATTCCAACCTAGGATTGCTTATTCTTGTTTGGAATTGTTGATGTGAATGTGAAAAGTATCAAAGGTGAACATTGCATGTGCACTTAGGTGGGGAATAGCCTATGTAGGAATTACTCTACTGGGCGTGGCTCACCCTATACGAGATAACATTTCAAATGCGGGACATGTGTCGGTGGGTAGCTCTCATCCAAGGCGAGAGCGAAGAAAGCCGACTTGTGGCTTTATGATTATTTTTGTAATATTTTGGAGTAAATAAATTTTGGCATGTACTGTTATGTAAAGAGTTGTAATTGAACTCAGATGGACTATTTTAACATGGTCTTACATGTTTTTATATGAATGTGGATAAATGGACTCGGTGAGATCATTGTGTTATATTGGGCATCGGATGAGGCAAGTTATTGTATATTGTACAGGTTGGGTTTTGGATAGAGGCTCCTGATAAACGAGGACTCTATCGATTTTGTTGAAATTATGGATCCGTTAAATGGGACACAATGTTGTGGTATGTCAGTGATATCAGCAGTTTCCCTTTGGTTGATGTGTGTCCAATAGACCCTCGAATTTTTGGGCGTCATAGCTTGGTATCAGAGCATAAGTATGCGATTACCTAGGGCTTGATGGGCATGGGTCTAGACCATTGCATTCATTGTGCATTTCATGTTTTGTGCACTAATTTGCTACATTATTGTGTGTTATGTGTTGTGTGAATTATATACATGGTAAAATGTATATGGATAAAGAGGAAAACTGGGGTTAGAAAACATAACCTTAGGGGTTCGGAAAAGGAATGAACGGGATAGTTCAAGATATTGAGTTCTATTAGTGGTAGGCACATGCGCTACTAGTTAGACAAGGGGAGAAATCACAAAGTTTAAACTTGATCCCCATTTTTTTTTAACTATGTAAAACTCTATTGCTATCTGACATATGTAGATGGCTAGTCGAGGAAGAGAACTCCGAGGAGGTGGGCAGAGAAACAACCCACTACCACCGGCCTTTGATTAGTAAGCCTTCAGAAGTTGTTATGCCACACGCGCCATTGCACATGCAAAGCCGTTTAAATGCTTCCACAATGCTTAGTAACTGGAGACCAAGGAGGGCCAGTAATCCCGCAGTTCACTGCACACCATCTCCAACCTTTCAGGGAGGAGGGACCACAAATGGTCGTTGTCTCATGTCACAAGACTGAGGCTATGAGATCATCTTCTCGATGTCGCTAGATAAGGCTAGCCACATTCCAACTACGTAGTAACCCTTATATGGCGGGATTGGGTCAAGGAACTCAGAGGCAATGACACGGGAAGAGTTCCTTCGGCCTTTCGCGAAAAAGATTTGCAAACACCGCTTGCAAAGCTCTGAGTCTTGGGGAACTGAAACAGCGACGGCGATTGAAACAACAAGTGGCCAAGCTCCACGAATTTAGCCTGCCGTTGATACGATTGGTGTGGGCCACGCATATGGCTGCAGAGAAGTCTTGAGATACCGAAACGTTCATCTGTAAAATTATGTGATTCCTTCTCGCAAGACACGTTTGATGGTCAAGACAAGAATGGGCCATTGAGAGGGAGGGGTGGACGACGCACTCTTAACCATTCGCCGGATGCTGATGTTAAAGATAAGAGGAAGGAGGTGTTTCACCCTTCTTCTTCTCTATCTCAAAGAGCGAAGCAGAGGAATTTCAATCATGTTTCAAGGACAAGATCATGACTACCTGCTGAGGCTGTGGCTCAATCATCCATTATGGGAAAGACTTGGGATCCTAGCGCCGTAAAGATATGTTTCTAATAAGTTAACCAATCACACATGAGACAGATGTCCATAAAGGTAGAGATCTTATAAAGCCAGGGATTAACTCACCCCAAATGCCACTGGGACGCCTGGTTGATACTACTTTGTTCTCCCCACCCCCACCATGGGCCAGAAGCAGACAGCCTGCATGCCAGGCAAGCCCCTACTATCTCACACCAGCCAGATGTCCGCAAGGCTGATTGAGGTCGCGTCAGCTCAAGTCGAGGATCAGGACCAGTGGGCATGTAAGCCATTACACTCTCTAAGCCGAGCTTCAGACTTACCGATCATTCAAGGTACATTTCTCGCTCTATCATCATAGGCAAGAGCTGTTTGATTATTGGGTATCCATTCTGCCGCATCATGCGAAAGATACAAAGCTAGAGAAAGAAACCTTTGAAGAGCCACTACATGGCAGCCTTTCCAGCAGACAGAGCATCACCGATATGTCAGGTTATGTTAGAGATCTCAGGATTCTACTCACTCAGGACCTTAGGGCCATGGACATTGCCGGAGTTTGATGTCATCCTTAGATGGATCAAGTTGATGGCAACACCGAATGCCATTGATTATGACTATAAGAGTGGTTATTGCTCAATACTCCGGATGGTACTTGTTTTTATGTTTTGGTGATATATACATAGCTTACCCTCGGTCGCAGTAATTTAATTTTAGACGGCAATGGCGCGATAGTCACTAGAAAGCTTTACTCCCCGGAGGATTAAACAGACAGAGTTAAATTAATTTCTGATCAGATGAGTATATATTTTTTGATGACCATCAGATTACTCCATAGAGGATGTATACTTTCTCATTGGTTTATCTGGTATTATCGCCTATTTCTATGACTCCATAGAATTTAAGACTCATCGAAAGCTGTAAGAACTCAAAAACAATAGAATTATCGATATAAAGGTTTTATTAGACCAGCACCGCACCTTTGAAGCCCGTGCTTTTTCCAAGATAAAGACCTTCGCTATGTACATTAATGACAATGAGTAAGGTTTACTATCAAGAATAAAATTCGCAAGGATCATGATTTATTTGACTACCAGGGCAACAGCCATTCCAAGATAGATCTTCGCACCGCCACGTATCGCAGCTGAGGGTTAGGAAGGTAGATATCCATAAGATGGCATTTAGGAAGCGATATGGTCATTTTGAGTTCATAGTGATGCCATTCGAATTGATGAAGGCTCCAGCGGCATTCATGAATCTCATGCATAGGGTGTTCTAACCTTACCTAAATCTGTTTGTTGTGTTCTTCGTTAACGACATCTTGATCAACTCCAAGTCTGAGGAGGAGCATGAGAGTCAATTAAGGATTGTTCTTCTTATCTTGAGAGACCATCAGGTTTATGCCAAATTCAGTAAGTGTGAATTTTGGCTTACTAGGGTGAGATTCTTGGGGTATGTGGTGTCGGCTTCGGGTGTATCATTGGAGTTATGAGTTGGGAAAGACCAAAGTCCGTCTTTAAGATACGTAGTTTCTTGGGAATGACAGGGTATTACAGGAGGTTCATTGAGGACTATCGAGTGGCACTTTTATGACGAGATTGACTAGAAAGGAGTCTGGATTTAGTGGAATGACCGGTGTGAGAAGGCATTCTAGTAATTAAAGAGGGGCTTGCCGGCTCTCGATACGATAGTTCCATAAAGGACGAGGAGGTGCATAGTGTGTTGTGACCACCTCCTAAGGACGGACTTGGATGTGTTTAGTCTGATCCAGGGAGGTAGTGACTTATGGTTCTCGGCGGAGTTAAGAACCATGAGACGGGTTACCCCACCACGTGACATGGAGTTGGCAACCATTGTCTTCGCCTTGAAGGTTTAGGCGCCACACTATCTATACGGTGAAGCGAGTTCGGGGTGTTTTGGGTCATGATAATCAAGTACATTTTACACAACGGGACCTCAACATGAGGCAACACAAGTGGATGCAGTTTCTGGAAGACTATGACTTCACTTTGCATTACCAACCAGGTAAAGCAAATGTGGTGGTTGATGCACTTAGCTTGAAGTCACGGGGAGTGTTGGCTAGCGTGGCTTCCTGGGAGTGGTAGATGCTCGAGGCTGTGGGACAGTTTAGGCTACACTATAGAGATTGCTTTAGAGTTTAGTTTCTACCTTCCTGCTTGAGTGAGTGGTCGAGGTTCAGGATAGGACACGAGATATTGTCGATTAGGAATTTGGGTACGATTCGGGGATCACAGTGTGAGGAATTTGGGTCATTCACACGGATGGTAGTCTTCGATATAGGGGACGAGTTATGGTTCCCCAGTCGACAAATATGAGAGAGGAGATCGAGGGTTCCATTGCTCCGTTTCAGCGTACACCTAGGTGGCCGCAGATGTACCATCCTCGCCGTTTGCTGAGTATTCTTTGGAGTGGGATGAAGAAACACGTTGGAGATTTTGTTCGTTGATGTCTCACGTGTTAGGAGGTAAAGGCTGAACACCAGAGACTAGCAGGATTACTCCATCTTTTGGAGAAAGCTGAGTGGAAGTGGGAGCATGTCACGATGGATTTTGCGACTCACTTGCTGATGAGTCTAAAACTCATATATTTTTAATGCCATTTTTCAAGAATATTTTTGGTTTAAATGTTCAGTATAATAGAATTATGGAGCTTTCACCCAAATTTGTTGTTTTGTAGAAACTTAAAGGAAATAAGCAGAATTCAGCAGAAAAATATGTAAAAATCATAATGGTGCAAGAAAGGGGCTGATGTCACAACATTGTTTCAGCAAATTTCCAATGTCATGACAGACTGTAGAGAAAGTCTTGAAACTATGGAAATGTTGCGAAATTAGCTGGTGAAGGGAAAGAATTGATGTAGAAATGTCGCGACATCACAAACAACTCCAGTAGTCAAATTATGTCCACCATCCAATTTCGTGACATCACAACAACATGGATGTCACATCAGTTGAGGAAGGGAAGGACTACATCATTTAAATGTCACAACATTAAAACGATGTCGTGACATTAGCCAAAGCTTGAACACTAGAGACCATCACATCCAATGTCGCGACATCGGATAAGAAATGCCATGACATTCAATCAAGGTAGTCTGAGTGGTGAGACAAGTCAAATGTCGCGACACATAATAAATGTCGCGACATCAACTAAAGACACTGGCAAAGGACTTCAAAGCAACCAGATCTAATGTCGCGACATTAGAGTAGAAATGTCGCGACATTAGCATTAATGGACCAAACCTACAGAGGCAATGTCGCAACATCAACGAGTGACCAACATGTTAATGTCGCGACATCAGTCCCAAGCAGCCTGAATAGTGAAATCAATCCAATGTTGCGACATCGAATAAATGTCACGACATCAATAAAGACATTGGGAGAGAACTACTAAACAACAAAAATACAATGTCGCGACATCGCAACAGTGTCACAACATCAACCTGAGATGATCACAATGAACTTAAATGACTAATGTCGTGACATCAATTCCAACAATGTCGCGACATCAGTGCAAGTATGTACAAGCAAGGGCATTAGTTCCAACAATGTCGTAACATTAGGGCAATGTTGCAACACCAACTAAATGTCGCAACACAAGAAAAGCAGTGTCGCGACATCGGAATTAACATGCAACAATGTATCTCTATGTCGCGACATTATCACTACAAGGATTCAACACGAGAAAATGAGAAGTGTCAAATATATTTCTTTGATGTTGCGACATCAACTGCAACCCACGACATCAACAACTATGATGTCACGACATCATCACGACATCACCAGACAGCAGCAACTAAGGCATGAATTTTGGGCATTTTGAAGTGCGTGATTCTCGCCTCATTTTTAGGGCCCAAGACCCGAGCCTATAAATAGAAGCTTTCGGGGTGTAGTGCAGAGCTTCCAACGGCTTTCATCAAGTCTCTGTGCTTTTTGGGAAAGCTGAAGTCTCATTGCATATATATTTTATTTTAATTTTTAATTTTAGTTGTTTATAGATTCAGATTCGTTTAGGATTAGAGCAGTGATCTGAACTGGAATTCCAAGCTTGTGTTCATGTAAATCGGGTTTCATTTCCGCCTGAACTTAGATGAAATTTGAAATTTATTCTAGAACTCATTTTTCTTCAATTTTGATTATAATTTAAATGAATTTGTTTAATCAACTAGTCATTTTGATTTGTGATCCTGATTTGAAAGGGTAAGCTCATTCTAGGTAGAATATTTTGTTAGGATTATTGTTTTTGAGAGTTAATGTTGTTTTGGTTGATAAAATTGGAGTGATTTAACTAGTATTACTCCTACATTGAGTTGTTCTGAATATTAGTGTTTAGTATCCAAAAAGAGTTGTATCATTGTTCTGATTTATAGGAATCCATCTTAGTGACACAAAGATAAGACTACTTGAGAATAATGAACATTAAATTGTGGATGCATTTACACTAATATTATATGAACTAATGGACTTTTGTGATTACCTTGATATATCACTAGTGATGATCTAACCTCTGCTTTTAAGGCTCTCTCCTGAGTGACAATAGGAATGTGTGCCCGAGGCGCAAGATTCATGCCCAGTGCATGACTTAATCCTGAGAGGTTTCACCTCAATTGAGAGGAATAACTTCAACCCAGTGTTAGTTGAGAATCTAATCAACGGAAGAAGAAATTCTTGTCTAATTGATGGCTGAGATATATATCTTTTATTTTGGAGAGGGCTTCCAATTTCCTGTCAATGGGAGCAAGCAATTTCTAGTCCTAAGAAATGATTGTGATGTACTGAGAAAGAAAAATAGCTAGATCTTAAAAGAGGAACAAAACTTACAAGTAACTTTTTATACTCATAGTCTAGAGATAGAAATGTGGTAATCTGAATAGTGAAATGTATAGAGCTAGGAGAGATCCATTTCTATACTAATTTATTCTTGGACAACTCCAAGTTTCACATCCATTACATTATTTTAATTGGAACTTGCAAAGTGATGACCACAACACTGTTTTTCTTCCCATATGTTGCAGTTCATATTAGCTCTCTAATCATGTAGTTTAGAAATTTCATTTATGGTTTATTCCTTCATTTTTACTAAAAAAGTTAAATCTATCTTGAGAATCAGGAAATTCAAATAGTAAGAATCTTTAGTAGTGAGGGTAGTTAATCTTTAAATTTTTCTAATCGATCCTCGTGGGAATGATATCAAGACTTAAAAATCCACTATATTACTTATATGACCTGTGCACTTGTTGTGATCTTGACTAACTGATTTTCAAGAGACAATTTACACTCTGGAGACATATTTTATATCTTGGGTCTTAACAGTTTGGCACAGCTGCGGGGATTTTGGTTAGTCTTTGAGTAGCAGTGTTGAGAAAAAGAGTGTCAACAAGTTTTTGGTGCTGCTGCCGGGGATCAAAATGAAAATAGAGTTTAAGGATTAATATTCTTACCAATGAGAAAATTGCTAGTTTGGATATTTTTCTTTTTACTTTTTTCAAAAACTTTTAAAAAATAGTTGTAACTCAAGTAGCTAAATCAACTACTAATCTTTAATGAAAACACATCATGATATATTTTTGTATCTACTGATCTTATTTGATTTCAGTAAGTTTCCATTTCAGTAAATCCTCACATGCATAGAAAACTAGAATTAGAATTGGTGCCATTGGACACTGAATTCGAAAGGACATTGAAAAATATGAAGAAAGTCAGATTTGCTGAAACAATGGTTATGGCAAGCGGAGGGAGATCTGATAAGCGATTCGGCTAAGGAAGTTGACGAGGCCTCGAGACGAAAGAACTATGATTATTTGAAACCTATTATTAGAGATGATTATTCGCGGTCAGTGACTAAAGTGGAAATGAACAACTTTGAGCTTGGCTTTGCCGTGGAAATCGCCATGGTCCGGCTGAATTAGTTTGTGGTCATCCTGGTAGAAGACCCGATGAACACACATGGGGCGGGTTCCTTAGAATGGCGAACACTGTGAAGCTAAATGGGGTGAGGCCTGATGTGATTAAGTTCCAGTTGTTTCCTTTCTCCTTAAGGGATCTGACAACCAATGGTTTGAATCACTCCCTTGGATCGATGAACACTTGGGGATGTTGGTTGAAGCATTCATGGGTAGGTTTTTCCCTCCTACTCTCACTTCAAATAGGAGAGGAGAAATCATTATATTTAAGCGGGGTGAAAATGAAAGTCTTTATAATGCCTGGGAAAGGTATAAGAAGCTACTCAAGAGATGTCCTATGCACGGGATTGATCAGATCACATAGATGGATATTTTCTACCATGCCATGAACGCTACACATCAGGGATCATAGATCTGACATGTTATGGAGCCTTGAGAAAAAGTGCTGAGGCCGTCAGGTTAATGAGGATTTATGAAGCGGCCCTATAGCTCCGTACGAGACTTCGAGGGAGCGATAGTAGAGTTGAGAGGAAGTGGTGTGATAGAGCTGAACAAAATGTCAAATATAGAGGCAAAATTGGACGCTTTGATGAACAAAGTTAGCATGCAGGAAAGAAGCAATCGGTCTGCCCATCTTGTTGGAACAGTGGAAGATTAACAAAAAGTTTTGAATGATGAAGGATTGGCTCAAGATGGTCCTTATTAACAGGAGGGAGTTCAATTTATCAATGGCAATAAGGGTTACAACTTTAAGCCCAACACAAATCTTCCAACTCACTACACACCAGCTTTGAGAAACCATGAGAATTTCTCATATGGACCTACAACACAACAGAGACAGAGACCTGTGCAGAATTATCATCAACAGCATGGTCAACATGGTTTCCAAGGACAACAGTAGAACAGATAGAGGGTTGAGAATCAGGGCTAGAGAAGGTCCCAGTCTTTTGAAGAATATATGATAAGCTTTATGGGAGAAAATAGAAGGTTGCTAAATATACATGAGCAAAAGTTTGCTGAGCTAGAAGCATTCAGGCTCCTGACTTTTTTTCGGGCTAATACAAATGCCTCATGAAAAAATCTAAAGAGACCTGAAGTAGAGACGTGACCACAGCAATGCAAAACCGTTAAAATGATGTCTTCTAAGTGATCACCAGAACAATCCTAAAGACTGCATGGTAGTGACTTTAAGGAGTGGTAGAGGATTGGAAGAAAGAATAAATGAAAAGAAGAAAAATGAGGCAGAAATTGGAGAAGAAACAAAGTAGTACAATTCATAAATCACCAAGGAAGAGAGAATAGTAAAGATCTGAAGTACTTGATTGAAGAGGAGTGATCTAAGAAAGAAAAGAAAGAGGTTTAAACACAAGCCTCGAGTTCCATTCCCTCGAATCTTTGTAGAAAGCTAAACTAGAAGAAACGATTCTCTAGATTCTTGAACATATTTAGAAAATGAGATCGATATCCTTTTGAGGCATTGACTAAAATGCCTCATTATGTAAGTCATGAAAGAAGTGCGGCAGAAGAAAATTCTTTGAAGAAGAATTATGGTGAACACAGCCGTGACTTACGGTCTTCAGCTATTCGAGGTCTTTACCGGTAAAAATGTAGGATCCGGTGACTTCACTATCCACCACATAGGGATTCTGAAATGGGAAAAACACTGTGTGATTCTGGAGCCAGGATCAACTTGATGCCCTTATGCGCCAGTGAACTCAAGTTTGGGAGCTTACTCCCACGGCTATGACCTTAATAGATGGCAACAAAGACAGCTCCAACTTGAGGGTATTCTTGAAGATGTGCTTATCAAAGTAGGAAAGTTCATTTTTCCAAAGGACTTTGTGGTGATCGATATTGAAGAAGACAAACAAGTCTCACTGCTGCTAGGAAGGCCTTTCCTTGCCACAGGAGCAACTTTGATAGATGTGAAGAAAGGAGAGCTTACTCTCAGGGTTAGAGATGAGGTAGTGCACTTCAATCTCCATCAAAGTTTGAAACAGATAGAATTTGATAATACTGATTATAAGATTGTAGAAATAAAAATCCTCATCAGTTCTAAACTGATAAATGATTGTTAGATTCAGAGTTCAATGAATGAAAATGAGATGAATTTCCAGTATCTTGAGTATCTAGATGTTGAATTTCTGAACTCCAATTTCGAACTAAAAGAGGAAGTACTTAGTATTGATGAAAGCAGTGTAGAAAAATCTAGTAGTTACGAAAAGAAGGCTGCTAAAGTAAACATAATCTCAGAGGGTTTAATTCTAAAAGAATTGCCTAAACATTTGAAGTATGCCTTTCTTGAAGTTGAAAAATCTAAGCCAGTAATTATATCGGTGATTTAACGAGCCGCAAGGAAAGCGAAGTTCTTTGGAAATTCTCGGGAAATATAGGGAACCATTGGTTAGTGCAGTAGAAGATTTAAAAGACAGTCTTTCCATATGTATACATAAAATTCTGTTGGAGGAAAATGCAAAAACCTCCATTGAACATAAAAAGAAAATGAATCATTAATGAAGAAGTTGTTAGAAAGAATCTTGAAATGGTTGAATGTAGGCTTTATATATGCAATCTCATACAGCCCTTGGGTAAGCCTAGTTCATGTGATTCCTAAGAATGGTGGATTCACTGTGATCATAAATGAGAAGAATGAATTGTTTCCTACAATAATTGTGACAGGATGGAGGGTGTGCATTGATTATAGAAAATTGAACACAACAACTAGAAATGATCAATATCCTTTACCTTTTATTGATCAGATGCTAGATAGGTTGGTTGGACACCCTTATTTATGTTTTCTTGATGGGTATTTAGGGTATAATCAAATTTCCATAACCCCTAAGGACCAGGAGAAAACTACTTTTACACATCTCCTTATGGCAACTTTGCATTTAGAAGGATGCCATTTGGATTATGTAATGCTCCTGCCACCTTCCAAAAGATGTATGATGTCCATATTTTTAGATTTAGTGGAAGAGGTTATGAAAATTTTTATGGATGACTTGTCAGTGTATGGATCCAGTTTTGAGAATTACCTTACAAATCTAGAGATTGTACTACATAGGTGCTAAGACAAGAATTTAGCTCTGAATTGGGAAAAATGTCATGTTATGGTAACATAAGGAATTGTCTTGGGACACAAATTTCCGCAGTTGGGCTGGAAGATGATTAAGCAAAATTTTATGTCATAAAGATTCTTTTTCCACCTACAACAGTTAAAGGGATAAAAAGTTTCCTAGGATATGCTAGATTTTATAAGAGATTCATAAGGGACTTTTCAAAAATCTCAAGACCATTATGCAGACTGTGTGAAAAAGATGCAAAATTTTATTTTGTTGAATCATGCTTATCTGCATTTGAAGATGTGAAGTCCAGATTGGTTATAACTCCCATCACTTAACCTGGCTGACAAAGTTTGAAATCATGGTGATGCTGGTATTTATCTGATAGGGCGATTTTGGGACAAGAAACGAGAGAAAATTTTCGGGGGCCGTATCTTATGTGACAAAACCTTGATGAGGCATAAGAGAACTACTTTACCACAGGGAAGGAGATGCTAACAATGTTTTTGCTTCTGAAAAATTTAGACCATATATATTGGGTTCCCATGTTATCATACACCTTGATCATCTGACAATTCGTATCTAATGGCAAGAAAGATCTTTATGCGAGATTGATTGGAGTGGGTACTCTTTGTAGCTCTGAATTTGATATGGAGATCAAGGACAAGAAATATAGTGATAATGTGATAGCTGATCACTTGTCAAGAATGGAAAAACCTGCTGAAGAGGAAAGAGGGACAAAAATAGAAGAAAATTTCCCTGATTAGTAGCTTTTTCAGGTATCAATTCAAACACCATGGTATGCTGATATTGTAAATTTTATGGATTGTGGACTTATGCCACCAAAGTTGCTTCTGATGAAAATAAAGTGAAGCTGTTCAGGTTTTATATAGCCTAGGATGACCCATTGTTTTTTAGAAGGACGGATCGGATCATTAGAAGATGTGTACGAGAGGCGAGCAAGCTAGAATTGTGGATAAATGCCATTCATCGCCCATATGGAGGACACCTTGTGGGAACATAAGAACTCAATTATCGATTAGGTTTTATTGGCTAACTATTTAAGATTGTTATGAATAGGTCAAACATTGTGATAAAAATGTCGAGAGAATGGGCAATATTAATAGAAGAAATGAGATACTCTATAAGGAGATTATGGTAATCTGCGATTTTTATGTATGGGAATAGACTTCATGAATTTTTTGTGGATTATGTATCGAATGGGTGATTCGTGCCCACGGTAGGGTGTAAAATCAACAATATTTATATCACAAATCCTCTTTAGTAGCAAAGCTCTTTGCGGTATAGTGGTCTAAGGTCGAACACGAGGATCGTTTTCTTGTTGCATATACGGTGAGAGGCGAAAAATGGTGGAATTAAATTTGGATTTTAGGGTTTGGTAAAGCAGGTGGTGTAATGGTTGGAAAAGCGAAATTTAAATAAAATAAAATGTAAAGAAGTCTCATGAAGTGATCTATTGGATTTAGGTTCTAAAGTTCATTGAGGGGTTCTCGGGTCCATTTCCTCACGTTGGGGAGGATGGCCTATGATCATTTCTGAGCCAGGATCTTCATTTAACTTTAAAGCTAAAACCTATGATTTTCCTTTTGAAAAACATCATTTATTGAACACATTAATGCTCCAGACCGGTGAAAGCGCCTCACGATCTACCTCACATTGATAAATACCATGACTAATGAATCTCGGTGGATCTAGCAATAAGCGTCCTTTGAACCTAGATTGCCAAATGCGTCAAATAAGGCACATCAAGGAGTTCAACCTAGGTAGAAATAGGAACATAAATGCAGTAAAAACTTGCGTTAAACGAGAGAACCAGCGATTGCCGGATCTGCGCAGCCGACCCTCCTCTTCAAGGAGAAAGAGGTCTAGCCAACCATCCTCTGAGTTGTCAACCTCAAAGGAGTGTTTGGTAGCCGAGAAAGGGAGAGAAAATGGGAGAAAAGAAGAAAAACGGGAGAATTGGAGCCCTAATTTTATTCCACGGCAAAACGTCTCACCCTAGCAGTGTATCTGATGGCTTATATAGCCATCAAGATAAGTGAAAATACCAAAAACAACAAAAGCATTTAACTATTACAAGGACCAAATGGGAAGAAACCAAAAAAATGCAACAAAAATCTAGGGCGTCAAAAAGCAGGTGAACAGTGGCTGTTGGATGAATAGTGTCAGCATGAGAGGTGAACAGTGCTCGTAGGAATGTCCTACAGCTCCAAATTTTCTGCATTTTCTGCTATTCTTTCCTCTTGGTCTTTGATCTACAATCAAGGTTTGTGAATTCTTCATGCTTGGATCGACTCAACAATTTTGGCACGATTAGCTTGCAAAAACTACAAAATTAGCCACAAAATATGATCAATAGTACAATAGGGACCCGAACATGTCAATTGGGTTAATTAGAATGAATATTACACAAAAATCACTCAAAGCCTATAATAAATAGGGTTCAAAATAACACTTTTTGGGCTCTAATCACCCCAAAGACATTGCTAGTCCTTACTTGATACAGAAGAAAAATAAAAAAAACATATAAAACTATAGCAAAGGTATGTTACAAGGTTACAATTCAAAAGTTTTGTGAAGAAGTAATGCACAACCCTCGATAAAGAATCACTAAAACCCTTGCCCGATAACTATCTCGAGAGAATGAATGCCATACAAAATTAGAGTATCAAGAGCTATATTCTTGGTGAATCAACCTGAGACTTCCACCAAAACCTAAGTGTTTGTTTGATCGGAGTTCTACGACAATAAGATGCTAAGCGCACTCTCTTTGACAAACTGCCACCACCTAGGTTACTAACTTAATCCCAAATAGATCGAGGTCCACTCTTATTCCTGACTCTTTTTGTATTGTAGGGGTGAAATCTTGGGAATCGACCTCACCCAAGAGTCCATGTAATGGGGATCTCACAGATGACTCCCAGCCAATTAAGGCTTAGGGCACGCAGTCATAAGGATCTTTAGACCACTAACTCTTAGGTTTCATAGGACTCAGAATGATTTGAGACTCAGCACCTACAACTTGCTCAACTCCTATCCACAGTGCTTGCGAGCACTAAGTCGGTGGCTCCAACCCGGTTGGCTTAGAGACCTTAGGGCTTCAAGGCTTTAGCCATATACCCCTCGGGCTGGGTATCGGGTTTTGGTGGTGCAATTTTTATTCTTTTTCTTTTCTTTTTCTTTTTGCTTTTTCTTTTTCTCTTCTTTTATTTTGAAAGACACATTGGCCTTCTATTCATGGGGGTCCTTAACCTATTACCAATGGTCAACGAAACTAGAATTGGGTTCTGATGTTTTAGGAGGTAGGCAGTTTTTCAGCTTATTGAAGAAACCTGATGTGCACAGTGTGTGGTTAGCTAAAGGTGGAAGAAAAAGGTCGAAATCAACAAGAATTCAACTAATCATCCACTCAACTAGGCATGACATCAATCTAACATCAACAATATTAGACAAAGTTTCAATTTTCCAACTTACAGGTTAGGCAAAACCACAAAAAAAATGGGTGCAAAAATGGGTGCCATTTGAATTGAAAAAGTAAGTTGTATAGTATAAAAGCTTCACGAAAAGGAAAACTAGCAAGAAACTGAACATCACAAAATGGGCTTGCTCAAAATAAAAACAAAAACATAAATGTAAAAGCCACTTCCTTCGCTAACTCTCCCACCAAGCCAATGTCTCATGTCCGCAATGGGGCTCGGATTGGAAAGTTAGAGAAGGAAGTGCTACCTCCTTGATAAGATGTGCTCGTTTTTGGATAGGAGACTTTTCAAGCTTTCCATCGACACCTTATTCACACCATTTGAGCTTCATATAAACAAGTTAGGAGAAGAAAAGAGAGGAAAAAAGTGACCAGTTGGAGAATTTTTAAAATTAGACCTTCATAATAATTTCAAAAGTATTATTTCTGGCTATATTTGGATTCTACACTCTCTAAGATTTCCAACGGTACCAAAAACACCTAAAACGGAGTTCGGATGAAAAATTTATGAGCGAAACAAAATGGAGGTGATGCAGGTTGCGAAATTTATAAGTGCGAATTTTTTTCAAATTTTTTAAATATATATATATATAATAATAATAATAATAGAATAATATGAATCATCATATAAGACAAAATAGTGCACGGTACGAGGAGAAAACGATAACACAGTGCCTTTATTTGATGCGAGAAATTTTGCGAGTTGCTGAAAGTGCAACGACTACGAAAATTCGCAGGTTGCGAAATTTTCTAGGGACCTCTTCTTTGCAAAATTTACACCCAGTTGCAAAATAAACACATAAAAAGTTAGAAAATTTGCGAGAAAAATGAAAATTAATCTAAAGACAAAAGATTAACTAAAATTATAGAAAATGCAGAAGAAAAAATTAAATAATCAAACCAGAAATAAAATAAACTAAAATAAAATAAGAAAAGTAAGAAAACAAAAGTGGGAAATTTGTGCTCCCCCAAAATATTCCTTAAGCGCTTTGGAAGTGTAGCTGGGTGGAGCTTAAATCTTAGGAGTTGGGTGCCTCCCAATAGAACCGGCACTCGAACCATCCTTTGTGCCATCACGATGTGGCTGGTACCATTATTTTTATGTAGTGGCAAAATTACGAACAAGATACTAACTTCTTGAAGTATTCAAAGGGGGATGTGGGATGAACCCACTTGGGAGCAAAGGCCTGGGCGGAATTATGGCCGCAGTGTGGATACACCGCACCAGTTGTTTCGCTACAAAGGGCATTAGGATTCAAATTCTATGGGGTTTGGTTGAGGGATGTTTCTGGTGGCATTCCTCCTCGCTTCCTTCCCCACCTCCCCGCCCCACTCGCGCCTCAGAGCCTCTACCCGGTTCCCGATTAATTCCTCCACCCAAAGATGCAGGATGTCAAAATTTCATCAATTTCGCCTAGAACTCATCCAATTCCTTTGTCTGTGGAGCTCCACTATGTCAATTTCCCCGATCGGGTCTGACATCCACCGCCCTCCCGCTTCCTTTGAAATTATCCACTAGTCTCCTCAAGTTCAGACGTTTGCCTGCCTGAGAAATACAGTTGTAATGAGAGCTGAGGTGAATGTGAGAAGCAGGAGTATGCTGAGGGAAAACTATAGACTGCAGACTCCATCCATCGTCTCATACCCCACGGACTCCATAAATACTTCTTCCACTGTGTCACAAGGCCATGGAAGGTTTCTATAATCCTCATTGACATGTATGCCTTGTGGTTTCTCTCCCGATCGTGACGCTTCACGTAGTTCCATTTGCTCACAATTCAAACTCCATCGGAATACGGATTCCCGCAGCAAAAATAGTGGCAAAAGACAAAACAACTTTCTACAACAAATTCTTTATTTTATTTTTTCAAACCAAAAAAATGATGAAAATATTAAAGGAATTCACCAAGACGCATGAGATCGCGGCGTTTCATACCTTCTCACTTGCAATTGCTGGCACCATCCTGAACGTGCCATTTGATTCGTGCCACAATAGTGTCCGAATCAACAATATTTATATCCTAATTCACCGCCAGAGTAAAGCTAATGGGCAGTAAGATAGTGGTCTAGTGGTCGAACACAGGATGAGTTTCTTTCTTCAGATACGCGACGGCATAAAGTGAAGGCCAAAAATGTAATCGACTGGATTTGGGTTTGCTAAAAACAAGGTAATGGTCGGCAAACCGAAATTTAAATAAAAATAAAATGTAAAAGAAGTCTCTCAAGTGTTAAAGCACCTGATCTGGGTTCCAGTTCACCGAGGGTTCTTTGTCCATTTCCTCACACAGGAGGATGGGACTTATAGTCATTTTAACCGATTCTTCATTTAGCTTAAAACTAAATCCTATGATTTTCCTTTTAAAAACATTTATTAAACATTAATGCTCCTGCATGCTGAAAACGCGCCTCCCCGATCTACCCTCACAATGATAAATAAAGCAATTATCGAATCTCAGTGATTTAGTAACAAGCATCCACCTAACCCTAAAAGATTGTCAACACTACTAAAGAAGGCACATTAAAGGAGTTCTAACCCAGAGGAGAAATAGGAATACAAATGCCAATAAAACTGGCGCTTAAAAATGTGAGAACCAACAGCACTTCCCAGTATCTCGTGACCCCAATGTGCCTCCTCTTAAAGGAAGATAGGCCCAGCCAACCATCCTTTGAGTTGTCAACTTTGGGAGGAGTGTTTGGTAGCTGAAAGGAGAGAAAATGAGTAAAGAAAAATGGGAGAACTGAGTCTAATTTTATTCACACAAAGAAAACGTTCTAGCAGCAGTTGCTACAAAATGGCTTATAGCCATCAAGACTAGTGAAAATACCAAAACAACAAAAGCATTTAATCACATAAGGACCAAATGGGAAGAAACCAAAAAAAATGCAACAAAATCAATAAAAGCAGTGAACAAAGGGGTTGCTTGATGAATAGGCCGATGAGAGGTGAATAAGGCTCAGGAATGTCTCCCAAACAAATTATCTTACATTTTCCGCTATTCTTTCCTCTCGGGTCTTTGATCTACAATGCTGGAGTTTGGACTTAAATTCTTTCATGCTTGGATCGACTCAACAATTTTGGCACGATTAGCTCGCAAAAACTATAAAATTAGCCACAAAATATGATCAGTTGTACAATAGGGACCCGAACATGTCAATTAGGTTAATTAGAAGGATTAGTACACAAAAAGCACTCAAAACCTATAATAAATAGGGTTCAAAATAGCACTACACTACTAATGGGTGAATCCATGGTCATTCTGTAATGATGCCTGTATAGTTGTGGGGTCATTTAAAAAGGCCATCTTGATGCACTGAGCCCTTAACTATTATAGGCGATGAGGGGAAGCTCACTTTGCAACAAGCTGTTTGCAAAACTCATGAGCAGATATGGAATCAAACATGTTTATGAGTTTGGTTTTATCACCCTTAGTCAATGGGAAAGCTGAGATATCTAATAGAGAAACAGAATATTCTTGAAAAGACAAACACAATAATAAGAAAAGATTGGCCAATTGTTGAAGATGCAACAGCTTATAGAACTCGCTTATAAGTCCTCTATCGGAATGTCCCTTTATGCAGACTTGTCTATGGAAAGCAATGTCATCTACCTTAGAACTTGAGCATAAAGCAATGTGGGTACAAAAAACTGGAACTTGATTTAAGTCAAAAGAAAGAGGCTTCTCCAATCGAATAATCTAGAAGATCCCAGAATGAGGCTCATGATAACATGTAATATACAAGGATAAGACTAAAAAGTGGCATGATCAGAATATTCCGAGGAAGAAATTCAGTGTAGGAGATCAAGTCCTTCTGTACACTTCTAGGCTAAAACTTTTTCCTGGAAAACTCAAATCAAGGTGGAGGCCCATATATAGAAGTTGGGCAGCTTAACTCCTTTCATAAAGAATAATTTTTAAAACCACTGGAGATGAGTTTAAAGTGAATGCTTAGAGGCCGAAACACTACCTAGAAGGAGGATTAGATGAGGAAGAGTCCTAGATTAGAAGAGATGGATAGAATTCCTGAATTAAGAAAACACTGCAGCAAATGTCTAGCTAGAGACATAAAACATGAGAAGGCTGAGGTATCTAAATAATTTTTAAAATTTTATAATTAATTTGATTCATAAAATTTTATGTTTTCGAGTAGTGTAAGTAGTTGGTTTTGTTAGAAATTATTTACCATTTATTAATGCTATAAATTTTCGAATGCCAGGAGGAAGAAGCTACAAGGATACATGAAGATCAATTTTAAAGCATCTCCAACCAGACTGGATTATGCAGATATTACTACAAAGGGGAGTTTACTTTTAACTCTATTTATTTAGAGATGATGCATGAATAAATTTGGGGGAATATGATTTATTTAAGTTAGAAAATCAACGCAAGAGTTTGATTGTCCTTGAATGGTTGTGTGGAAATTTCACAATAGTATGAATCGTTATTACTTGATTGAATTGAAAAAAAATCTGAAATTTTACCGTTTATGTTTGAATTGAGGTCCTTCAACATCTTTAGACTGCATTCATGCCATGAATTGAATTAAAATGTAAAAGGAAAACAAGTAAAGAGCTCTTAAAAGGCTAACTCCATCTAATGTCACACATCAATAAATGCTCACTTACACCCAAGCTTCAAAAGTTTCCCCAATGTCGCGACATCAACATTTCAATGTAGCGACATCGCAAAGATACAAGAGCTACACCAAGAATGGCTTTAAAGCAATGTCGCGACATTGCTTCAAATCAAGTTGATGTTGCAACATTACATTTTCAATGTCGCAACATTCATTAAAACCAAATGGAAAATATGAACAATGTCACGACATCGCCACGACATTGTCACGACATCAAGTCATTGTTGCAACATCAGAAAGTCATTATGGCAACATTGCAGTTAGGGAAAATCTCCTATAAAAGGAAGACTTTGAGAGATTTTCATTGTCACATCAATCTTTCCATACTTTCAAACCCTAACCTTCTCAAAGCCTCACAAATATCCAAACCATGTCGAATCTAGGCTCTCCAACCCTTAACGGTTATAGGAAATGTAGTGGAGGAGATTCTACAGGAGAGAGCTAGCCTGGGGTTAGAGAGAAATGGAAGGAGGAAAACTAAGAAAATTCCTGGGTTTGCTTGGAGGATTGAAGTAGTGGTGGAGGAAGGAGAAGCTGCAGCCTCTACTCCCCACAAAGGAGTATACCCCCGTGGGCGATCCGGACAAGAAGAGTTTTGTAGAATGGGGGGATTTAAGGAGTTGGTATAAATGTTTAAGGAGGAGATCGAGCGCAGGTCGGAAAGGTTAAGCCAAAGATAGGAGCAGATGCAGCCCCGGTCAAAGAGTTTTACGCCAATCGCAAGGAAACTTTGACGCAAGTGTCGTAGGAGGTGGGTCCTTTGGGAGAGGGTCATCTCCCAACCTCAATGAGGCGCATGAATGGAATGGTAAGGATATGAACAACTTGAGAACCCCAAGTTTGGAAGGATTCTCTAAGGAGTTGATAAAACAAATCGGGAGTATGGTTGTTTGCCTTTTCCATAGACTAAAACTCTAAAATTACATATAGTTACAGAGCTTATAATTTCTCGCAATGCATGTCACTGCTGATAAACTTGCTTGATTAAATAAATCTTTCTTGGTGTTCAGGATTTTAAATGGGTAAAGTCTATGACACTGTAAGTGCACAGGTCATACAAGTAGTAAAATCTGAATGTAAGTCCAGGTATCATTCCCATAGAGATTGACAAGAATTTGAAATCAACTACCCTAACTATCAAATTCTATGCTATTCGACTAAAAAACCGATAAAGGAAACATCTAAAAACAAAGATCCTAGACTATTAACTAAAATAACATGAAAATAACCAATAATTTAAAGAACAAAATACTGGACCAACATACCCCTCGTGAGAAACTAAAACTATCAAAGAATTGGCAATGAAATGAATAATCCCTACACGAAAGTACATTGCTCTCCGCTTTTATTAATGGTTCCTCGGAATTGTCCAAGATTGCTCTAAATGTTGCAAATGGATTTCCATATTCATCAGGTTAGAAGTCCTTGCTTCTCTCGAAGTCGGGTGAGATCGAACTAGCTATATTTGTATTTCTTGATCTTCTTGCAAGATCTCGTATTTTTCTTTCAATACTTCATACACATTTTTATGATCAAGGAAAGTGGGGTATGTTTTGCTTTCCTTCTCAGGATTTTTTTGAAAGTTCTACTAATTAATTGGTGTCAACCTTCTGATTCATTGGTTCTTCCTTTCCTTTGATTAGATCTCAACTACCACGGTTAGAGCTTCCTTTATGATTGTGTGAACTCTCCCGATTATTTATATTGTTAACACTCCTCCTACTTCAATTGCGAGCGACGATTTATCAAAATGAACTTTCAGAGTCACAGCCATCAATAAAATAACATACCCATAAGCGAACGTCTCACTCAGAACCCAACTCTCATCACGCAGTGAGGGCATCTTGGAAATTAGAGCAAGATACACTTAAACTGGTATTCGGTACTACCATTGGGAACTTATAGATTCAAAAACAACACCAAGTAACTAAATCACAATCCAACACCCTCTCCGCACTTTCATGGAAGACCATCCACCCGTAAATCTAATCTAGCTGAGTTGTGTTCTAATTACTGCATCACACCAATAATGGACATTGATCAAGTACATCCAATTCGTGAATCGCAATTAATTGAGGAAGAAATGAATCTTAAATTTGTCTAGATTTCACAATTTTCAGCAAGAATTTTACAAAGAAAAGGTGCACAATATAAATAAAGATTCAGCCTTCAATCGCTTCGTGGTACAGCCTGTATTATTCAGATCCGTAAAAGAAAAGAAAATATAGGAAAAAGAAAAGAAAATCTACTCTAAACTATACAATGAATTCTTCTCTCCTAATTCTTGCCACGAGTGAAAAAAGAAGGTTACTTTACTATTCTAACACCGCTCATTTATATTCCGCCAAAAGAAAAACGGCCGAATGACAAAGATCCAGTAGAATTCAGAAGAAAAAGCCCAGACATCGCTCGCGTAGCGACGCTGATGTTCACTTGATTCCCTTTATTCGCTTCCATCGCTTGTGACTGTGTTTCTTCGCCATGGCCGAAGTTTCGCGTAGCCTTGATTAGTGGTCTCGACTTCACCCTCGTCGCGACCTCTTGGCTCCGCTTGTTCTCAAGAACTGATGTCATGACCAGTCCACGCAACCTCGCTGTTGTTCCTCCCCACCTGGTCATGACTTTAATTTTGTGGTTGCAAACTCCTTTAGTTGTCACCACTTTAGTTCGAGTCGACTCTTTCAGTCACAGTTGCACGCCGACCTCGCTTTTAGGTTACAATTACATTTCGCTTCTAACGCCACCGTGTCGGATTTTCTTTTCAAAGTGCTGCGAATTTCTTTACCTTCGCTTGATATGTTCAGGGTTCTAGGCTCGCGAATTTCAATAGTTGGTCGCGACTTCACCTTATAGCCCTTGCTCTTTAAACCTGGGCTGTGACTTTCAATATGACGCCGTGGATCTCACGCTACTCCTCTCCGTCATGGTGTCATTCTCGCCATTTAAATATACTCGCTGCACTGATGTTAATGCTCAAGCAGGCTGGTGGTCGCACTGGCTATTGTCATGTAATTTCCTTTGAGGTTCTTGACTGATTATGTCAACTTCACTTCTGTAAGTGACTTCGCATTTAGGTTTCGCTGTCATTTAATTTCAATAGGTTGCAGCATGGCCTTGTAATGCTCAATGTTTCAGTCGACCGTTGATTGGTCCTCACTTCTTGGGGTCCTTGAATAATGTAAAATGGTTAACTTTAATTCTTAATCAAATTTCCACTGCCTGCCTTCAGTTTCCTATCGCGACTCCGATATTAGGCTGCACCTCACTTTTTTATTCTCCAACTCTCGGGAAGGTAACCTCAAATCTCCTTGTCAGGACTCTAATTCAATTGCATGTCGTGGACTGAAATATACGCTGCAACCTAGAATAAGGTTTTCATTAATAGTTTAGTTGCAACTCTCATTTCTTTACAAATAACCCTTTGTGGCTTCATCAATAGGATCAAAGTCGCGACTGGATCGCGCCACACCCTGCCGCTTGAATAATTTTCCTGGGGATCAACCACACTTTCTTAGTTGCAACCCCATTAACTAGTCTTGGTGATGTTGTGACTGAAATGAACTGAATAACGAAGCTCCTTTGTCGCGATTTCATTTTCGCAAGTTGCTAATTTCCTTCGTTTCTTCCATTAATTCTTCCGCTTTTATTGGATTTTCGTCACAGATTTTCACAAAATTAAATTTGAGTTAATTACCTAGGTTTCTGCATATGAATAAACAATTATCTTGTAATATACTCTAAAAAATGGATTAAAATCTTAAACTGAGTTTTTTGACCAATTAAACGGCAGAGATCAAAAACCATTAGCAACCTATATCGACAGAGGCGACTTCATTCTGGCAAGAAGGTATGGTTCTACTTCATTAACTCTGTTCTTAGCCCCTCAAAGCACGTCTCCACAGTGAGACAAGACCAAGCCATACTTTTGTATGCATTGGTCATGGGGTTTTACTTGAATGTGGGAAAGATAGTAGAGTAGTCCATCTTGGACTACCCTGAGAACAATTTCTCAGGGAATATCCCCCACCCTGCCTTGATCACACTCCTGTGTATCAAGGGGGGTGTAACATTTAGTGAGACAGAGGAAAAATGCCTAATATTCTCATCTCTCACACTTACTAGAGTCCTAAAAGCTCCACTGAAAGCAGAGGTCGAGAGAACAAGGAAGAGGAAATGGCAACTCTGCACTGTAAGGAGGACAAATTCCGCACCGGCTGAGCCAGAGACAAAAAGGGGGGAGGGGGCTCTGAAGATTACCTGTGAGTAACCAATACTCTCCCAAGGTCAAGAAGATACAATGCCCGCTGCAGCAAAGCAAAAAAAAAAGGAGCAGATAGTAAAAAGATGCAGAGCAAAGACATCAAGTCCTGCTTCCTCCTTGTTATAACATGAGAAATGAAGATAGACATGAGCAATGTATAAGAACCGAGGTGGAGGAGGATGAAGTAATGGTCGAGAGAATGAAAAGAAAAGAAAATCTAGCGCAGGCCCATACCGCAGGGGATAAGGGGAGTGGAGAGAAGAGCTATCAAATAGGGACAAGGCATTAAGGGTTGAACTTAAAGAAAGAGAAAAGGCCTTTGTGCAGGATCAGTTGAAAAGGGATCAAGCTGATGGAGGTCAGGGAGAAGGGAAGGGAGCAGAACTTGCTTCAGAAGGCTAAAGCCTTTGGGTATCTTTACAAGGAACACTAGAAAGAAATCAAAGCAACCATCCAAAGTATGGATAGCAGCTGAGTCCATCTTGAATTGCCAGAGAAATTGTGGTCAAAGAGACAGATTTGTGAACTTAACCTCAGAAGATGTATCAAGCCCGTGGTGAATTTTGAGCTACCCTTGAAGTCCATCACAAGCGGCAAAGGCAAAGTGAGCTCATCACAAAACAAAAGGATGCAAAGTGGTATCTCTGATTAGAATGGAGAGGGCTCAACTCCAAAAAACCGTAACACTCCGCTCCCTAGAGCCGATCACCCCTGTAAAAATAAAACAAGTTACAAGTTTGAAGTTAGTGAACCTCAAGCTCTCAAGATCTCATAAATATTAAAAGAGATAAATTTCTTCCTATCCCTTAGTTTCTCTTCTTTTCTCTTCTCTATCATTCTTTATCTGTCTTGTAAACAACATAATGTAATTATTCCCTCTTTCTAATAAAAGAGAAGTCCCTAAAATTTTTGTGCATAAAATTTTCTTATTTGTCATTATCTTTTAATTTTGCAATCTTGGGAATGTTAATAAATCTCGAACTCTTGTGCTCTCATTATGAATAAAGGAGAATTCAGAATGTTGATTATATGAAAGCTGCATGTTGAAAAGTGTTGGATGACATGGCATATTTTCTGAGTAAATGTTGTATTGAATTGTTTGAAGACTTTAAGAAAATTGATGAAATGTTGGTGTTATTGTGGTCTACCTAATGAATTGAATGACTTAATCATAATGAAATGTAGAGTGAACAATAACACAACAAATTGTTGTAAAACATAACAGGATGAAGTCTTAATTGCAAATAGGATAAGTTATGATGTCAATAATAAAGAAGCTAAACTTTAAGATTACTGAAAACTGAAATTGAAATCAAGGTTAATGAAGATATTAATTCTAGTCAAATTGAACAATACAGTCCAGAAAGTGACTACACTAACACATTAGTCAAAAGTACCTCAAAAATTGATTATGCTTAGGTTAGGAAAACCTTATGGGACTTACTATCATAAATCTTTAAAAGAGTCCTAGAACTTGTTGCATTATTTTTCAAGGTGAAACTTGGGGACATCACAAAACAAAGCAGAAGATGATTTGTGCCATCCTCGACACTTGGAGACTTCAAAGCCTACCCTTATATGCTATGAGCATATACTCCATTACCTACTTTGAACCTAATGCCTATTTAATTATCACAACTAAAAAGAAGAGCCTTCATCTTCCACCTCACCTTATAGTAAAGAACCCTTTAATTACCCAAACGCAAATTATGCGTAAGAAATAAGAAAGAGGATAAGTTTTGGGAGGCAAAGCCTGAATTGAAAAGAAAGCAGATCTGTGATGAGAAAGGAGGACAATTAAGAAAAAACTGTGCTAGAAGAGGTGCAAAACCGAAAACCGAGAAGTTGACAAAGAAGAAAGTTACAAAGAGTGAGTTTTACCCTGTAACCTACTAACCTTGAGCAATTAAGTCCTTACGGGTGTTCTACACCTAGTACCCTAATGCCAACGGCATGGGAGTTTTCACCGACCCAAAGCTCAAGTAAATGGCAGAGTTTAAAAGGTAAAATATCGTATTTACCAAATCAAACAAAAAATACAGAAAGAGGCTTCTAGAGTAGAACGTGCCAAAGTAAAGGAACAAAAAATAAAAATGAATTAAGAAGCTAAGAGAAGAAAACTGATAAAGATGCACCAAAACTCAGCGTTCGTAAGTAAGGGAATGGCTAGTCCCAAGAGGAAAAATGGGGATGAGAGCAAATTTAAGGTTAGTTGAGAAATGGTCACTTTAGGTAAACTTGAGCCTAAAATGTCTAGTTGTCTACCTAGTTGTCATTGCAAGCTTAAAAGATCTATTTGATTATGAGGGGTGTGTTATGTCTACATTAGTGGAGAATAGTATGACCAACAAGTCCATGGGACTTAAAAATACTCTAAGAGAAGGGCAATTTGCAATGTAACTTATAAAGCTAATTTAACTGCAAGCCTGGTTATAAAGGGAAGACCAACACACACTCACATAGTCAAGGACTATATTTGTTTATTAGCTATGAATTACATGCTACATTAAATGATTTGAATTGGAAATTTTCAAAATTCTGAAAATGAAGCTTAATTAGAGTTGATGTCACAACTGAAATGATACTCAGGCCTAAATGCCGATTAGATTTAAAAGATGAATTAATTGAAAAATGACCTCAAAAATTGATTCTTATTGTTTGAGGACAAACAAGTATCATTTTCTTTGCTTGAGGACAAGCAAACCTTTAAGTTTGGGGGAGTTTGATGAGTATAAAACTCATTTATTTTTAATTTCATTTTTCAAGAATATTTCTGGTTCAAATGTTCATTTTAATATAGAATTATGGAGCTTTCACCCAAATTTGTTATTATTTAAACCAAAGGAAATAAGACACTAAACATAAAAATGAGTAAAATCGAGACAGTAAGAAGGCTAATGTTGCAACATTGTTTCAAAGAATTTCCAATGTCGCGACATACAGGACAAAGTCTTGAAAACATGGAAATATCGTGATACTACTGAGAAGGGAAACACACCGATGCGTGAATGTCGTGACATCACAAAAACAACTCCAACACTAAATTATGTTTGCCATCCAATGTCGCGATGATTGGCAACAACATACGCTACGATCGCTTCAGGAAAGGAAGGATTAGACATTTAAATGTCGCGAACATTAAAACGATGTCGCTGATGATTAGCCAAAGCTAATGACCGAGATATCATGGCGCATCCAATGTCGCTGAAGACGGAGCAAGAAATGTCGTACCAATCAAGACAGCTTTGAGTAGTGATGCTTCAAAATGTCACACACAAAATAAATGTCATTATGCATCAACTAAAGACACCGCAGCGACTCAAAGGAACTGGATCTACTGTCGCTTGATATTAGAGCAAAATGTCGCTACATCGTATTAATGACTAGACCATGAGGTAATGTCGCAAATATCAATGAGTGATCATCATGTCGATGTTCGCGACACGGGTCCCGCGTGCCTTGAATATGAACCATTCCAATGTTGTGACATCAATAATGTCGCGACACCGGCAAAGATACTGGGATGAACCAACAACAAATACAATGTCGCGATAATAATGTACGCTAGACATCAACATAAGATGACTGGGCAATGAATCCAATGATTCAAATGTCGCGACATCGCTTTTAGTAGAAACGTCACTTCATGATTAGGCAATGCCGTTACACCAACTAAATGTCGCAACATAAGAATAGCAGTGTCGTGACATCTGAATTAACATGCGAATATTCACGTTGTACATCATCAATGGCTACGAACTCAATAATCGAAAATGAGAAGGTGTCAAATACATTTCTTCGGCGTCAATGACATCATCAAGCAATACTGCATAATAGTAGCTAGGGTAGGAATTTTGGGCTTTTCTAAGTCCATGATTCTCGCCTTGTTTTTAGGGCCTAAGACCCGGTTCATAACAGAAGCTTTGGGGGAGAAAGTGAGCTTCCAGCCGCTTACTGCCTTTAGGTTTTTGCAAAGTCAAGTCTCATCAGAGATATTTACTTTATTTATTTTTATTTTAGTTGTTTTTGATTCAGATTCATGATTAGAGCAAAGATCTCGAACTGAATCTTGTTTGTGTTCACGAACGTGTCATTTTCGCTCGAATTTCGATGAAATTGAATTTATTCCTGAGCTCATTTTTTCTTTAGTTTTATTACAATCTAAATGAATTTGTTTAATGAACTCAACATTGTGATTTGTGATCTAGGATTTGAAAGGGTAAGCCCTTCTGAAGAATATTTTGTCGACGCTTGTTCGTGAGAGTTAATGTTGTTTTGCTGAGAAAATCGAGGATTTAACGCTGGGGCATTACTCCCACATCGAAAGACTTAAATGTCGCGTTTGGTATCCAAAAAGAGTTATATCATTGTTATGATTTCTAGGAATTCATCTGAGTGACACAGAGATGAGACTACTTGAGAATAATGAACATTAACTTGTGGATACATTTACACTAATATTATATGAACTAATGGAATTTTGATTAATGATAACACTAGTGATGATCTACCTCGCTGCTGCCTCTTGGGTGACACTGTGAATGCGTGCCCATGGCGTGATCAACTAATACTCCGGGTCCAGTAACTAAATCCTCAGAGGCTTCACCTCTAATTGAGGAATACCCCAACCCAATGTTAGTCGAAACCTGCAATCAAGGGAAGAAGAAATTCCTTGTTTAATCGATGGTCGTAGATATTTTTATTTCGAGAGGGTTTGCACTTCCTCGTCCATGGGAGTAGCAAATTTCATCTCAAGAAATGACTCAAGAACGAAAGAAAATGAATTTATCTTGTAAAGAGGAAATAAATTCATATGTAACTTTTCTTACCCATTGTTTAGAGAAGGGAATGTGGTAATCCTAATAGTTGATAATATGGTTAGCTAGAGCGATCCATTTCTATACTAATTTATTCTTTGACAACTCCAAGGTTCACATCCATTACATTATTTTAATTGGAACTTGCAAAGTGATTACCACAACACTGTTTTTATTCCCATATGTCTCAGTTCATAGTAGCTCTCTAATCATGTAGTTTAGAAATTTCATTTATGGTTTACTCCTTCATTTTTACTTAAAATGTTAAATCTATCTTGAGAATAAGAAAATTCAAATAGTAAGAATATTTAGTAGTGAGGGAAGACCTTAAATTTTCAATCGACCTCGTGGGAATGATATCCTGGATTTAAAATCCATTGTACTTGTATGACTCATACTCATAGTTGACCCCACTCAACCTAATTTTCTAATGAAACAATTTTTATCATGTTACAAATATATTTTATATCTTGTCTCAACAATAATAACTCTGATTTGTAGTTAGTTCTTGCAATGTTAAAATGGTCACTGCTATATAATATGGCATGACACGATATGGATGATAAAGGATCGCTTAATAAGTCTGGCACACTTTTCGCAAAGGGATGATCTTCACACTGTGAGGAGTTCGTGTCATACATACTAGATATTTTCCGGCCAATGAGGGCAACAGTATCTATAGCATCTGATCGATCCCAAATTTGTATCATTTTTCAACGCCTGCTGAGTCATGGGAACACAATGCATAGATGAGCCTTGTTTTCATCCCAACACGGTCACCGGAGAGGACCATCTAACTTTAGATGGACATGCTACGTGCATGCCTTGTAGATCCCCAATGGAAGTCAAAGAGCGTTTTACTCCTAGTGGAGCTCTACACAATAAGAAGACGCAAGAATATAGATGGCACCCTATGAGGCCCCGCACAGAGCGCCTCATTGATCTTGTCTGGTCAATGGATGTAGAAGAGAGACACACTATAGGTCTGGATTTGGTTAGAGACACCTCTGAGAAAGTGGATTTGAAAGAAAGCATCTTCTCACGGCTCAAAGCCAAGAAAGAGCTATGTCGACAAAGATGGCTACGAATTCTTGCAGTGAGCTTGAGGTGGGAGATCATGTCTTCACAAGGTGATACATAAGAGGGGAGTGGGTTAGTTCACAGCGGGGAAGTTATCACAAGTATATTGGGCCCTTGAGGTACTTCACAGGAGGGTGGTACCATTGCTTATCGTCTCATGCTCCAAATACACTCTAGATCCATAGTATGTGGTGGATTTAGGCTAGCTTAGTTATGGTTTAGAAGTGCAAATGGAAACTTGAGGAGGACTGTAAGTACATGGAGGAATGAGACTGGGTTGACAGCAAGATTGTGAGGCTAGTGGAATAGGCAAAGACGAGAGCCGGAGGAAGCAACATGGGAACACGAGGACACTATACATACTAATTATCCTTTCTTATTTGAGGATGAAGGTAGGTGCATCATTCGAGATTAAAATTGACCGGTCATGCATGCATGTGATTGTATGTGTTCAGGTGTGTGAATTTGATTAAATTTTTCATGGGAAGAATGTAAACTCGTAATTGAATTTTCCAAAAATGGCAAAATAGTAAATTGCCGCAAAATAGTAGAAGTTGCCGGCATACTTTAAAAATTTTCAAATCTGATAACTAAACATACCTCACTATCGGATTTGTCTCAGAAATCTAGTTACCGCATAAATTTCATTGAATTCGAGATAGTCGGATTTTCTACATTGAAGGATTGTGTTGTGGACCTCAAAACGGGATTTTTAAGAAAAATATTGAAAGTAGAAAATAATTTAAGTAAAGTTCGTTTTAAAATAAGTTGAACTTAAATCAGAATAATAAATTGCTGTTTTTATGCAATCAAATTTCCAAGTAAGTCGGGGACATGTGGCCAAGCCTTTAAGTTGTGGGAGGCGGTTTAATAAATGGATTTTTGGAGAAAAGGAGCCCATTTTCCGCTGTTTGGCCTTAAAAGAGGTTATGAGAAAGGATAGCTGCACTTCTTTCGACAATCCATGAAGTTCCATCGATCGGAATTTGTCGAGCTAAGAACCAAAGTTCATTGTCTCAATGAGGGCTACACGTGGGGTACCAAAAACGAGAGATTTCACTGAAGATCCAAAGTAGGAGATTTGGGAAATTTAGGGAAATCAAAGTTTTCGGGCTTAGGAGGTGTTCTTGAGACCTCATTTGGTTCTTCTACGCTCCAAGAGGTAGAGATTCTTCTTACTTTGGTTGGTCTTACTTTGTGGATTAAAATATGTTCGTTGACGGCGGGAAGCCTGTAATCTGGTTCCTACCTTGAGCTGACAAGGGTTGTTTGACATTAATTCTACCCTTAGAGGCTGTTTGGGGCTAATTTAAGGGTTGTTTGGCATTAATTCTACCCTTAAGGGCTGTTTGGGGTTGATTTAAGGGTTGTTTGACATTAATTCTAACCTTAGGGGCTGTTTGGGACTGATTTAAGGGTTATTTGACATTAATTATATCCTTAGGGGCTATGTGGGGTTGATTTAAGGGTTGTTTGGCATTAATTCTACCCTTAGGGGTTGTTTGGGGCTGATTAGGGGCTGTTTTGCATGAATTCTAACCTTAAGGGCTTATTTAAGGGTTGTTTGGCATTAATTATACCCTTAGGGGCTGATTTAAGGGCTATTTGTCATTAATTCTACCCTTAGGGGCTGTTTAGTTTATTTATGCGCTTACATTAATTCTACCTTAGGTTGTTCAGCTGATTTAAGGGTTGTTTGGCTTTAATTCTACCCTTAAGAAAGTGCTTGGGGCTTTTTTTTTTTTTTTTTTTTTATGGTCAAGTTAAGGGCTTGTTTGGGCGTTTTATGGCTAGAGTTAAAGGCCGGTTTGGAGCCGTTGTGTGGGCTGTTTTTGTGAGCATTTTATATGTCATATTTGACCTTGAGAATTAAAGTTAGCATATACGATTTCAATAACACGATTCGTTAATTGTCAAGCCGATGAATGTCAGATGATATATGTGCTTATATATTGACATTGAACCTAATGTTTCTTTGGAGATTATACATATAATATAATGGTCTATGATAGCATGGTAAAATGTATGAATTAAATTGTCCACATTCATCATATATGTGACATGGCATTGATACGCAACGGTGCATCACATCGCACATGCAATGGGTATATTGGTATTTCATGGGTGTGGAGGCGGTTGAAATCGTAAACACCGACGGTGATTGATGGGTGGAGCTAGGTAATCGTGATGAAGTCCAACAGAAATGATCGTTGTATGAAATGGAAAAGTCATCGGTGAATGGTTGAAGAAGGACTTGATTGACCTTCCAAAGAAAACCCCAGACTGTCTCATGGCCAATCTCGAATCTAAGTGAGTGTCCGGTAAGGTGGGTGAAGGTGTGGGTTCGTAGAGAATTCAAAAATTTCTACCCAAAAGACACATGGTTTTGTATATCAAATAGTCATTAGAGGTTTAACATTTAAAAATCTTTTGGTTTATAAACAAATGATTTTGTTTCGAAGATTGAGCCTGGGATGTAATCCACTAATGATGGATTTATCATACATTGCATCAGATTATAGATGGGAGCTCAGAAGACTCCTGCATGGTATGAGTGAGTCTCATCTCACTTCATGGTATATGAATTCTTAACTAGGGATTGCATATTCTTATTTGGAATTGCTGATGAATGTGAAAAGTGTCAAAGGTAACACTGCATGCGTAAATTTTAGGCGTGGGGAAATAGCCTTCGCAGAAATCCCATTTTCCCATCAAGGGTGGGCTTTCCACTTATACTGGGATAACATTTCATGGGGACATGCGGCAGTGGCTCTCATCCAAGGTCATAGAGTGGAGAAAGCTCTGCTTTGAGGTCATGATTAATTGTAATATTTTTGAGTAACAAATTTTGGTACACTTATGTAAAAAGTCAGTGAATTGAACCTTTATGGACTATTTTAACAAGGTTCTAAGTTTTATATGGAATGTGGATAAATGGATCCTAAGTATGCATCATTGTGTTATATCGGGTCTTTATAGGGTAATGCCATTTATATTGTACATGTTAAGTTCGATAGAGCTCGTGTATAAAGGAGACTCTATTCAATATTGTTAAATTATGAATCTTGGTAAATGGAACACAACGGTGTGGTATCGAACTACCCGATATCCATAGTACTTTCATGGTCGATGTGTAACTCAATGAAACCCCGATCATCACAAAAAGTTTGTTTTGATTTGATTTAAGCCTTCAAAAGAAAAAAAAAGGGACTTTGGCTATAAATTTTCAAGCTAGCTAGAAAGGTAAAATACACTTAAATCACTAACACAAACCCTAAATTTCCTTTCTATGATAACAATTGTTTGCATCGGAGTTGTTTTCTTCTTCTTCTTCAGGAGGAATTGCAGATCAATCATACAAACAAAGAAAGAGCCAAACATAGAGGCCGTCCTAAGAAACCATCAATCTCTGGCTCCGAAAGATACCATTATTTTGATGTTAAAAAGATTACCAACTCATTTAAACATAAAATTGCGAAGGAGGATAAAGGTAAAGGAAATTTCAGTTCCATGGCCAAACCCCAGCACTGGGTAAAGGACTGAATGAAACAAAAGGTAATGGAGAAGAACTATTACTGACGTACCATTAAAGTGTGATTTCCCAAGTTAGTGTTGTCGGGCCACTTTGCTTGAGGGCTTAAAGAGTTTTTGATTTGTTGCCACAGTCCTTGAAAGCACATAAGTCATGGAAACCTTCACGAAGTGATTGCCAATTGGCCAAAAGCACTATAAGTGACCCGCGAGGACAGCCCGGCACTGATGACTGGTGTCGGCTGTAATAAGAATAATCTGCATTTACACAGTCTCATAACGCCTTCCATCGTAAGATTTACTCAAAGACTCCACCTTGGTCCTTTCTAAACTTTGTACCAGAAAGATAGCATCTCATCAGCGCTGTGCACAAAATGACTCAGACATTGCTCTAGAGGTATTTCCGAGAACTTAAAGGCCCCTCAAGTCCGATGTTTGTGTGTTCATGGAACGAGCAAGCCTGGCATGACTGAGGGAGAAAAAGAACATGGTAAGTAGTCAAGTACTAGTGGAAGATATTTTCCACCTATATATATAAGTAATAAAGAAGATGTTAATTGGTCATAATAGAATATATACCAAAATAAAATTGGAGATGGTGGTGCACAATTTTAGCGTGTCAATAAATATTTCATGGCTCAAAAAAGCCACAGAGTTTCAATATATAACTTATGCAATAATAGGAGTTTCTAACCGATCTTTGTTGTGGGAATTACTTAATCATCACTTTACATGCTCCCTGCCATGAAAACTGGCAACGCCATCAGATTTTTTCCTACTGCATACGTATAGGTTTGACCGCTAATTATGTTACACATATCCTGCTTCACAACGCCTCTTTCCCTTCAGCTTTGCACCTCTTTGGTTCTCAAACCCAATGCCTCTCTCTTCTCTTCGGGGTTCGCCATCTTCACATTGAGAGCTTACTTGTCATCAATTGATTCTGCCGCTCATGATCTACATTGATTTTCTCGCTATGATCCGTTTTAACGCGGATTTAGGGTAGATTCCACGCGGAAGTCTTTATCGCAATGGGACCAAAAAACTATCTGATAAATTTTGAACGCCAGATTGGAATTTATATGAGTTCTTAGGTATAGCTCTAATCCCTTTTTCTAATTCAGTCCATTGTATTCTTACTTACCTACAATGTTTGGATGTATAGATAATAATGATGCTATACAAAATTTTGCATCTTAATTTTTCTTACCATGAACATAGTAATTGACTTACTTTCAAACGACAAATTTTTAGCTTTTTAGTTGATCTGAGTTTTAATTTATTTAGTTCATTTCGTTTTATTTTGCTCGTTTCACTTTTGGCAGAGTTAGAGAGATAGCATAAGAATCAAAATATGGTTTCTTTTAATTTTCTTCACTTTGTACCTAAACATTGGTTTCCACTCTTCACTATACACTTATTGTTATTTGTCTTGGTTTGGAAGCATTTGGGGTTTGATATGAGTGAATAGGGGATTACGAGAAGATTTGAGGAGGTTACAAAGATGCTTTGAATGACATTCTTGAGATTGAGGATTTGCACGGGAAGATGATTTTGAAGCTTAGGGAATTGGAGAGGCTTATGGAAGAGAGTTCAACAAGGGTTCTTGAGCAGGTTAATATTTCAACATTCGCCTTAAATTTCGATTTGCTTGACTGAATATTTATGTCAAGATTGTCTGGTCTGAATTGAGAGAAGAAAATTAATCCTTCTTGTTCGTTTGTTGGTTTGGTTTTTATCTTTGTATGTTTTTTTTAACTAGTTCAAAAGAATTCACATACTTTATTGAATAATGTAGATAATTGTCTCTAGGGAGTAATATTAAGTCTACGTAGCTTTTGACAAGAAGATAAAAGTGGAATATAGAGGTGTAAGCTTGCAATTCTTATTAGTTCCTTAGGGCATTTCCACCACAACCATAAAGCAACCATCCATCGCGCTACTGAAGGGTGACTTAATCAAACGCAAATTTCAGCCTGCGAATTTTCCCATCGCCGTAGTCTTCAACGCAGTAGATAGCGCCTAGGTCGTATCACTGGATGGGTTTTCATCCGGCCTAATGACTGCGATCAATGTTTGAAAATGGTGAGACTTTTGTTTGGATTTTGATTCGTTAAAAAACAAAGGGAGGTTGTTCGCTCAACGTTAATCAATAGCTTAAAATGAAAGTGAAATGGTAACCTTGAAGGCTTAGGTCACTAGCTTGATAACATGGGGCATTGAAGTGTCCCCTGCTATCTCACATTAGGCAAATGATGATGTAGTCAAAGCAAAACCGGATCTTTGACAAATGAATATAAACCTAACCTTAGAACCACCCTATTCGAGTCAAACCAAATACTAGCATTCAAAGTCCATTCGCTTGAAACTATAGCATTTAACCTCATTTCAATGGCTCAGAATGACATCTAGGTTGATATCGTTGGCATCTAACACAGAATGCAATCAACCTAAAGCATGAGATGTACTTACCAAAGAAATACATTAAATGGCATTAAACCCTAGATTGGAAAGTCGAACCATAAATGCAAGACTGCATAACATTCAAAGCATGTGAGGACAACTCAGTGAGCCCTGGTAAAACTAAGCTAGTAACCTCATCTTCATACAGGAGGCTTACTTACATCCCTTGAGTTGTCATCCTCATATGTGTTTGGCGTACCTTTAGAATGAGAGAAAAGGGAGATAAAGAGAGCAAAGTAACCTAAAAATGAAAAGCTACAGGAACTCCATTAATGGAAAAGTTACTTTCAGTGGTTACAAAGTCGAGTGTGGGCTTATATAGCCAACCCCTGCATGGTGTGAAATGACAAAATTACCTAAAATAAGAAATTGCTAATAGATAATATTATGGTAATTTATCAAACGTGGTCGTTTGGGAATCAAAAAACACCAAAAATGTCGAGTAATTCTCACTATGCAAAGAAATTTCGCTTAGTATATTAAAATTAAGAGTGTTACGAATCTAGCTCCAGCGAACTCCACAGAGATAGCGGTGAACTGAAAGCACTTGCACAGCAACAAAGAATTCTCACATTCAGCTAAATCTGCTTAGTCATAAATCTTGTGAATCATAGAGAAAATCCCGGGTTTGCTCGTCTCTGGCTTTGCTACCCGCGACTTATTTCTCTCTACACTCTGGACTCACTACTGGTCCCGAATTTTCAACTCCATCTTGATACTTCACTCTCACTTGGTGAAATTACGAGGGATTCTCGTGATTCAAAGACCAACAGCCAAGCTTGTCAATCTAAGTTCCCAACACCGCAAACTATCATGAACAATCTCGAAAAACAAATTAAGCACTATGACATGCACATGACAATTGGTTTAGTTCATATGGATTAGTGAGCAAAGCACTCAAACCTATCTTAAATAGGGAGTCTGAAAATAGCACTACCTAATCACACCCCCAACCGATACGCTAGTCCCTTTCGCAATGCTAATAACAATAAAGGTTGTAATGTATAGTCAGGCTTTACAAAAAGTATATTGTTCAAAAGTGTGTGGAGTTGTAAGCTTTACTTTAGTATGAACAATTTGCACTCGAACGAAACCGACATGAAAATAACAAAGACCATGCAAGAACAAGTTCAGGGCAGCATCGTTCCAAAAAGAAGTTAACTTGAACTTCCAATAACATCTAATCGCTCAAGGTAACCATCTTGAGCCAATAAATCTAAAGTTATTCCTCCCCAATCTGCCATCGCCATGGCCTTAAACTAATAGTCAATAGGGATCAAATACACTTTATTTCTTCCTTTGTTTCAGGCCGTAGGGGTGAATGCTAAAAACTCGATCACCAATGTCCGCGGTAATCGGGGTCCGCCCGATGACTCCTAACCAATTAAGGTTTAGGCATCAAGCCAAAAGGATCACTTTGACCACAAATCTCGCAGTTTCACCCGACTGAACGACTCTCGAGAATTACACCTACAACAAGCAAACTCTACTCATCCAATTGCAGAAGCAATAATTAAGTCATGACCCTTAACCAATTAAGGTTTAGGGGTATCATCAGAAAAGGATTTCATATACCCCTCGGACTGTGTTCTAGTTTCAAGGCAAAGCCAATGACTTTTATTTTTCTTTTCTTTCTTTCTTTTTCTTTTTGCTTTTTCTTTTCCTTTTCAAGACTACATCGCCTTCATACATGGGGTATAACATAAACCTATTATGGGTCATCGACAGGTCTAAGGTCGCAGAAGCGTGGAAAGATAAATAGGCCTGTTCAGCTTGGTACAATCCGTGCGTTGTGTGAATTAGCTTAAAGTGGGGAATGTTCAAGGTTGAATATGCCAGAATCCCAATTGACCAAAAATCATGCATGGAATTGTTCTAACATTGGCGTAAATATACAGGGCTTCAATTTTTCAACTAAAGCGCAAGAGCCAAACACAAAATGTAGACACAAAAGTGATTTCGCAAAAGTGTAGTAAACTGGTGAATAATGCTATAAAGCTTTCTACATAAATCCAAAATGGCTAATACATGCTTAATATTGCTAAATATGATGAAAACATCACCGCTCTACTAATACAATACATGAAACCTATATACAAATGAGTAGGCAGCTGATAAAGCTAAAAACAAGACAAAGAGGGTGATACTCTAACTCTTAACTTTTCCTCCCAAACCCAAAAGTATAAACATGTGACACCGGGAAAGGAAAGCCAGAGAAAAGGAGTGCGACCACCTCACCTCGTGGTGGTGGTGGATGTGAGTCATGCGGCCGCTGCTAGCATGCCTAAGGAGATCACTGGACTCATCTCGGCGGCACAGGCGGAGACCGAGGTGGCCCGCGATAATGAGAAGCATGGCATGGTTTGTGCTCTATAGTGGCCCTGGCCGTGCCAACTCTCCGATCTAGTCGATGCCTGTAGCTAATGAATGTGACAAAGATTCATAATACCATAGTTCCTCGAATCTTGGCATGAACATGTCTGAGAATGTTGTGCTGTATATGAAGGGTTAGGAGTGCCACCGTCAGCCGAAGGAGGTGGAGGAGGGATGAGGGACAACCATCGGGACCCTCTCCACCTCTACTCCGGAAAGGTGATCATCTCCCCCCTCGGGGGATCCTCCAGCCACCTCATCCTGCACCTCCTCCGGTCCTCCGTCGCTCGAGGAGAAAAGAAATCGCATCACCAAGGCTCGCTTCCAAAGACAGATTCGGTGGCATCCGATCCTCCTCCCCGACATAAATTCCACCGGAATCTGAACAGTTCTGACCCGCCTGGGACGCAGATCAACAAGGGACCTCAGCCGAGCCAAAGTTCCCGCGGACCTTATCCTCGAAGTGCAGCAGGGCGGTCATGACCAGCTCAGAGGGACTGAACCAGAATCCCTCTGAGATCCGGTACAAGGCCTCTAGTATGGCTCTCACAATAACATGTTGCAATGGAAATAGGCTACCTCGGGAGTGTGGTCCACTGTGAAGCATCTCGAGGCCGGAGCGTTTATGGAAAAGTATTGGTCCTGGCCAGAGTATCTCGAGCGAGACAATGCACTATCTCCTCTCAGGATTTGGCCGTGGGCTAATCCCGGAGTATCTCGAATGCCGTGCCATTGGCGCTTAAAGTGCCTGAAATGTCCGTCGCCGAAAATTTCCGATCATCGGCCAATGGTGAACCGAGCTCCATCGGACTCGCACTTCTCAGAAGCCATGGAGTGGTAGAATGTATAATTCACCTAGGTAAGAACTCGCCGCGGTCATGAATCTGCAGCTAGCGGAGCACGACCGGGCCTCACGGAGTCTCCGACCGGGGTCACGTCGGCGACTGCACGGGCCGTAAAATGACTCTCCATGAAAATCCCCGGCGCAATCCACGCTCCCTGACAACCGGCGAAACAACGGGGCCGCCATCCCCGCGCATCGGCATGGGGCTACGAGCTCCGTCGCCGGAAAGCGTACGGCTAAGGCCCAATGATGAGGACTCCCCGGGCCTACCGTCCGGCTCGCTTGGAGGCCTCCGCCATCCTCACTGCTCTAGTTATGGTCGTGAAGGGACCCGGTCCCATCCTGGGCCCCGATACTTCAACCTCCCGAGGGCTCCTGACCGTAGCCAGAGGTCAGAGTCGGGGCCCGCCTCTGCCTGAGTGCACGAACCCCGGGCCGTAGCGGAACCACCTCGCACGCATTTGTATCCGTAATCGTAGAGTGATACAGGGCGGTGGCAGGCCTCACGCCACGCAGTAAAGTGGCAAAGGCGCGGCTCACTGGGGCCGGGACTGTGGTTTCTGGCGACTTGGTAAAACCACGGTTGGCCATGTGTCCGCAAGGTCACCGTGGGGATCAGGCCGGGGCGGTGGGTACCTACCGTACTAATGGCCGAAGCAATGACCTGGAGCGACATGGGGAGATGGCCTGCACACACGCGCCAGTCGAATCGAGCCAGTAGGCACTGGATGGCAGCCGAGACACTACTTTTGCCAAGCAAGGGGAGGAGTGTCGGAATGAAGATGAATAACCCCACCCCCTCTTTTTTCTTTATATGTCATGGATAGGTAGCCACAAGAGCCATCGGGCCACCTCACAATAGCTAAATATCGGCAACCGACTCCTGCAACAATAAAAAAATAAATTTCATTATAGCCGATTAAAAACAAGAATAAAAAGCAACAAAACCCAAGAATAAAAAAAAAAATTAATATTAAAATTAGGGTGCACAAGGAAAGTCATAAACTGAAATTACTAAAAATAGCCTAAAATGAAAATTAAACAAATCTAAGCAAAATCATAAATTTATTGAGTCGTAATTTGGTTCTAAAAAGAGACACTAAAACAAATTTCTCAATTTCACCGATTTACTTATGAGGTCAAGGAGGAGGAGCTCAACCCTTATGAAGGTTTGTGCTGCAACCTTCATGCTCGGGTCCATTCTGTTGATTTTCTTTCTCACCGTGATTGGTCACCACCGCTTCCTGGCATGTTAATGGCGACAATTGAGCGTGATTTCATCGCTTCCTTCCTTATCACCTAACGCTTCCAGCTTGTGACTGGCGCAAATAGTTATTCCACGTCATGTTGCCAAACGCGAGTCAATACTCCATTTTGCAATTGGATGATTGCATTGGCAAAGTGGGCCAAAAAATGGTCTTCCTGTGGATAATTGGTACAATACGATTGGGCCCATCTTGGCATTGCCTCAGACGGGCACTACAAAGCCCATCGCAAGAGAACGTCATCTATCGCACATCCCAACTATCTTACTCACCACCTGCCGGCCAACGATAGAGTAATGTCGTAGGTCGAGCCCCAAACTTCCAATCACTATACACCGAAATAGCGGAAGTAGGTTCAAGACCGGGCCTCAATCTAGCAAGAAAGCTTTTGGTCTACAGTCCCTCTCCAATGTTAATCAAATTGTGGGGATCCCCGGATCCTCAGATTCGACTCCAATCTTGCTCGATTATGGTACCGACTCGGCCTCGGTTAGGGAAGACCTTCTTTTCAATGCCTAACCTTTTCTTGACTGTGCACAGGTCCTTTAAGAACTTTGCATAAGTTGGGACTTGCTTAATCATGTCGAGCAGTGGAATGTTTACCTTCACTGCCTTACACTTCCCGTAAATTTCAGCTTGGTCTGGGATTTTTCTCGTTTTAGTGTCGGGAAATGGAGGGGGCATGCTTTCTTTCATCTGATCCTCACCGTCTCACCCTTTCCTCGGTGCCCTAAACTTCCTTTCTGCATGTTTCTTCAAAGAACAGGCACTCGTGGGTTGCCTGGTTCTTCCACTCTCGCAGTGATTATAGTTTCTACTCATCCATCCTTGAATCACGGATGAACGCAATTCCTCTACACCCCTGGATAAGGTAATGTTTGGGAAGGGAACCTTCCTCTCTCCCCGTACCTCCAAACAGATTGTTATTTTTGTGAGATTGAATAATGCACTTTGGTTTAATTTTGATTAAGATTGTTTCCTAAGCCTATATATTCTTTATTCAAGGTGCTTTCATTAAAGATCAATTCTTCAGGCTAATCAGACATTTATCCCTTTGCTCCTCCACAAATTGTCACCACCTATCAAATTCAATATAGCTTGTTTAATGAGAAGTGGATGATGTTAATGCGGGTCGAGATGAGAACCAAACTGCTGTTTGGGCAATTAAAGGCCATAAAGCGCGGGACTAGGGTTTCAAGAGAGGTTAGGTGATTCTTCCAATTGAATTGTATGTGTTACCGTATGGGTATTTATTGTATTAATGCCCACATATTAGCATGTTCACATCAAATCCTTCACTAATGGGGCACCTTGATAGTTTTCTCCCGACGGATAAAGTAATATAATTGATGTAATGTGTCGCCTCGTGGGCAAGATTTTCAACACGCCCGTACTCATGGAGCCTCTTTCCTTCTAGCTCCCACCTTCCTAGCTTTTGTGTGTTGAGATTTGTTTATTTTCTATCTGAAGTGGTAAAATACTCTTCCCTTTGTGAATGGGAGGCTCATTTCTTTCTCCATTCTTCGTTCAGTTTAACTCAACCCTTTGGAAGTTTCAGCCACATAACTGGGCAACCATAGTCTCATCCTGATGCTTGCTCGAAGTCACCACATGGTTTCTAGCGCTGCTTCATGGCAGTATACCATTGTAGAAATGATTCACTAACATCCATGTATCAAAACCATGGTGTGGAAATGCATCGGTGGTCTCATGAACTTCCCGCCGATCGATAGAATTTCATCGCCATAGCCGGTGCGTGAAGATTCGTCTTTTCAAATCGGTCACGTCTTTGTCAGATCAAGAATTTTTCGTAATTGGCCAAGATCACTTCTAATTTCTAATCGTTTTGGCCTTTATGAATTGGTTTATATTGGCTTTTATCTTTGAGGTGGGTTAATTGAATGCCTTCAACTTCAATAATTCCATGTCGGTTATACTTTAAAAGTTGTATACTTCCTCAAAATCTCAGATATGTGAATATGGATTTTCATTTCCATACCATGAAATGGGAAGCAGGCATCTGTATGGTCTCACCGCTACATCCTCGCCAGGAGGTATGACTTGTGAAGGAGCACTAACTCTGGATGGTGTATGCGGGATCCCTCATCAATTTATACGCCGCTGGATCTGACCTGCAAATTTCACGACTTTGGTCGCTCTTCGTAGAGGATCCCCTTATGATCACCGCGGTACACCGAGTTCACAAACTTTTGCTCAAATGGTGCACTCACTCGTTGCAATCTACCTGATGTCCCTATGTCCCGCTGCATAAGCACTGCTAACAAATGAGAAACAAAAGAGGAACAAAACAAACTCACAAAAAGGCCGCGTTAGCTAAAACAAAAATCAACTGTAAGAAACAAAAACAGTGCAGTAACTGCCAAGTAGTGAGAACCTGCAGTTACAGCAAATGAAATCAAAAAGGATTACAGGTCACCTACACTTGTAATGGGGATTACAAGTACACATCAACTCATCATAATGTGAGTTTGGCACCATCCGCCAAGAACGCGCCATTTGACTGCGCTACCTATAGGCGGATCGACCAACAAAAATTTGTTTCTATAGCCTTCCTGCAGTATCGCCAGAAGGTCAAGCTTACCGCAAAGATACGTTTAGTATCTAACACGGGGACGGTTTTTGTTTGGATTTTTGGATTCGTTAAAAATAAAGGAGGTTGTTTGTTCACCGGTTAATCAGAATAGCTTATGAATGAAAGTGTGAAATGGTAACCTCAAGGCTGGGTCACTACCTTGATAACATTTGTGGGTATCACGCCTCGGTTATTTCACATTAGGGCAAATGATATGTAGTCAAAGCAAAACCGGATCTTTGTTTAGCTATAAAACCTAACTCATAACTAATTCTATTTGAGTCAAAACCAAATACTAAGACCAAAGTCCCATTCGCTTGAGGGAACCCTAGCATTTAACCTCATTTCAATGGCTCAGAATGATATCTAGGCGATATCGCTTGCATCTAACATTAAGAATGCACTCGAACCCCAAAGCATGACAAGTATCGACTAAAGGAAAAGACATTAAATGGCATTAAACCCTAGGATTGGAAAGTCAGAACCATAAATGCAAGATTCGTAATATCTGGAAGCATGAGGACAACCTCGCAGCACCCCAAAACCAGTTTAGTAACCCCATCTTCAAGGCTAAGGAGGCTTAGCGCTACATCCCCTGAGTTGTCATCCTCAAGGGTGTGTTCTAAAACAGAGAAAATGAGAGAAAAAGGAGAAAGAAGAGAGCAAAGTAAACCTAAAAATGAAAAGTCATGAAATCAGATTAATGGAAAAGTTAATAGGAGCTACAAAGTCAGGGGCTTTATATAGCTAACCCCATGGTGTGAAAATGACAAATTACCTAAAATATGAAATTACAATAGGGAAGAGATGGTAATTTATCAAAACGTGTCGTTTGGAATCAAAAAAACAGCAAAAACACAAGCTTGAGCACTTTCGCTTATGCAAAGAATTACTTAGTATAGCGAAATTCTCAGCCTAGCTAAATCTGTACGTAGATAGCGAAATTGAAAATTTTCGCTAGCAATAAAGAATTTCAAGAATAATAATTACTTAGCCTATCGAAATTCTCAAGATAGGAGAAAATTTCGCTATTCTTTCGCTTATGATTGCTAAAATTTAATCCTAGCTAAATCTTTCCCAATCATAAATAAAAATCGGTCGGCTCCCCGCTTCTCTGCTTTCGCTTACCCGTAGACATTTCTCGCACTTTTATTCATCACTTTGCATGCAATTCTTCAACCCATCTTGACATTTCATCGCCTCAGCTTGGTGAAATTACCGAGGATTCTCGCATTCAGCACCAATAAGAAGCCAAGCTTGATGACTGAAGCTCCCAAGACTTACAAAACTATCCAAAACAACCTCGAAAACAAATTAGAAGCACTAAGTGGACATGCACATGACACCGATTTAATTATATAGATTAGTGCGCAAAAGCACTCAAACCTATCTTTAGCTAGGCCCAAAATAGCACTTCGGGGCACTAATCACATTCTATTTGCGTGATCATAGCCCTTTCCTTTGTCCAAAGGCTACCTCTGAAACTCTTATCTTTTGAAACAATGATAGTTCGATATTTTTGAAACATATGAATAAGTAGTCAATGTTATTGGTGGTGGGAAGACCATTCTCGTAATCCTCGTGATCTTCCTCTTTTGACCCCAAATTCATGATAATAGTCAGAAATTTTGCGTGGCCTATCCTATTTATAGAGGACTTCCTCTAAACTTTATTTGATTTTCTTATGATAAATGGAGTTGACTTAGCGTAATCTCAGCGTAACACGACTTTGTTAGGCTTTTCAGAGGAGGCATTCAAGCATGCCTAAGAAAGTAACATATTAGATGGAGATAGTGGAGGGCATTATCTTTCCTCTTCTGCTTTGACATGGGTGAGAGATGTTTTATAGTTTTTCTTTTGGGAGTAGCTTGTTTACAATAGGTTAGATGCTTAAATGCTTTAAATATTAAAGCATATTTAATATGAAATATTAAATGCTAATCATTAATCACATGGAGCTGCTAGTTTGATCATATCATTTATAAATATTAAATATTACTTAGATGCTTTAAAAATCCTTTGGTGTTGCCACATCATTAATTAGTTTAACTATACCATGCTAATCAAGTGAAACAATTATGCCCACGGTCCATTATTCAAACAACAAATTGTTCCTCTTAATAGCTGTAATATGAAAATGACTGATAACCTAATTTTTTCACAATATTAATCATCATAAGAAAAACTCGATATGGTAGAACTTATTTAGCAGGGGTTAAAAAATTTCAAGACTAAACAATATATGTAGACGCGATTATGTAATCACGCGGTCGGCGTAAATTTCGTCGACCGTGAATGGGCAAATTAATTGACCGTGATCATATTAGCCCTATAGCTTTTGGTCCTTAATGGAAAATTGGTTGATATATCGTGGACCCAAAACTATATGTTGCTGATAACGGAATACTGTGGAGTAGGTGGTTGTTCTATTTCATCCTCAAAGAAATGCTTGAAATTAAAAAGCCTTCCTCACCAACTGGCCGAATTCCATTTTAATCCAAATCTAACTTCCCTCAGTACTCGCACCCCCAACCTAAAATAAAAATTACAAAGGTCTCTCAATTTCCTAAGAGAAGTAAAAGGATTAGCGTATCCTCAATAGCGTCTTTTTTTTCTTTCTCTTGCAACTCTCTTTTAGGATCTGGAAATGTGCAAGAGTTTTCGACTATGAGTGATTTTGCGGATCTTCTCCCTAATTTCTTGCTGCACTTATTTCAACTATGTGGATCTTCTCATAAATCAAAATCCCTAATCTCTCAAAGTCTAGAATCGAGATCCGTATTAGGGTTTCATTGGTTAATCTTTGAAACAACTAACTCGAACCTTGAACAACCAATTCCAAGTAATATCCTTTTCCTTTCATCCGATTCCATCATTTATGAGATTGTATGAAATCGAAACATTGTTTCTGAATTATATTCATCAAAATTTTTCTGAGCTATGGAGTAACATTATGTTCCAGATCAAGTTGAACCATATATTATGATGCTAATTTTTGTAGTTATGTTCATGAAATTGTTTCTTATCTGCCACTTTTTCTCTTAATGTTATCTCTTAAAACTCAAATAAATATTGTTAGCTTCTCTGGTTTATCGCATTCTTTTTCCTGGTTAGATTTACTGACCACTTATTTTTGCTCGATCTCCTCATGGATGATGAGAGATCCGAGACCAAAAGCTAACGAACTTGGTTTTGCGGTTTGAGATTATCTTTCCAGACATATATATTCCACACTCAAAATGGGGATGATATGCGTAGTGTAATAATAGTTCTTCATGAAATTGGCCCCAGCCTTGATTGACAATTTGATGCCGTGATTAAACTCTATATTTTGAGATAACACTTTTCCTTTGTCTAGTTATTGTCTTTGCTGTGGTGGAATGTGAATTTTCTATGCTAGCTTGCTTGGTTCTTCACATGTTTCTAGAAATGAAAAGAGAAATTAAAACAACAAGGGTAATGGAAGAGCATTTAGGAACATAACTCTATGTCTCACAAATGTTTATAAGAGTACTTTTCACTACTGCCAGTCTATTTAGTTACTCAAACTTTTAACACATCAGCTAGATAGTATTATTCATTTTGTCGACATAAGAACAATGCACTACTCTTTTTTCATTATACTACAAATCTTTAAACCAACTATTAAAACTAAAGCATTAATTCAAAATAGTAAAGAAAATTAATAACGGTCTCAATGACTTATTTCTAATTTATACAAGTCTACAGTTTAAGCAACCCTTGTTTACATTTTGATAAATCTCTCTTCTTGGTTTTGAATTTTTTTCTTCTCTTTCTCAGATTCAATGAACTCATGCGCTTGTTTCCTATACATGTATATTCAAACCCAATAATCTGTCATTAGGCCCATGTAAAACATCTAGCTATTGGTTTCTCTTAATTTCTTTCTTCTATCTCAATTGATATTCAACTCCAAGTTTTATACCGAAATGTCCTACTGCAGGTAATGACTTAAAGCAGTGATTCAATGTAATGTTTTTCTATTGCTCTTCACTCTCAATCTAGCAAGGACTAATGTTTATATTGCAACTTTAATTGTCAAGGTTTTAGATTTTAGCTTCCTGCTTATTGTTTGCTAGAAAGTGGTGACTTTAATTCCAAAGATTTTTAACACAAGAACTAAGCCTTACATCCTTTGTGTCTAATATGAAATTCTTCTACTCAAAAATGGATGTCTGTGATTCCTGGATTTTAAAGCCATAAGAAGTGCCTCAGAAGTCTATAAGTGAACCCATATGAGCTAGGGTATTTGTCCCTCCTAATTATATAAGTGCCTCAAAAGCCTCTCGTTTCACTTCCAGTACCTTCCCTTCTCCTCATCTAACTCCTTGGAACCAACTCATAAACTAGGTTGTTTGTCCTCTGGGTTTGAATATAGACCCAACTCACAATTGGTGGGAAAATTTTTCTAAGTGAGCAGATCGTATAGAAGTGTCAAAAATGGGATGCAACCCAAGTACACATGGATATGCTAGGCTTCTCTGCAAAGACTAAAATAAATAAATAAGATAAAAAAAACCCCTAAACAACATGGTATTATCTAATTAATTTTCAAAGATATCACATGTTGCTACTTAGCTACAGCTTGTCTTAGCAGCTAAAATTCATTAAAAATAGGATGTTTTAGTTTAGGTAAAGTAAATTCTCCTCTCGCCTTGTCGAGAATGAAAGAGAGGGAGATTTACCTTAAGCAAGTTTTCTCAGGAGAATGAGTCAACAAGGTAATAAATGGTATGGCTCCTTTCTGGCTGCTTAGTCATTTTACTGATTGAATTTAAATATGCTTTTATCAAGAAAGGCTTTAAATGGCACGAGGCAAGGAGGGAAATTGTCATTGCACTTAACTTCCAGAGGTGTCGAGTATGCCAAAGGGAGTTTCATTTCATCTGGCTTGAAGTTTTTTGTAGATATATTATGCTTCAAAATAGGGCTGCTCGTGGATTTCATAGTTGATATGAACTGAGTCTGATCGCTTCTACAACTCTTCAAAATGGGGTGTAATATAATCCCAACACTGTGAAGAGTCAATGTGATTATGCTGTTAACAGCTATTTCCAAAAGAAAGGACAAGCTAACGGGAACTTTGATTTTACTGGGTTTGCTACCCAAACCCAGAACAACCCTTATAAGTTTCTTGGGAAAATTTTCTAATTTTTTCATCTTCTCTAACCCTTTTGGAATTCTAATTTTTCTTTTCTTCTCTTATTTTTGGTGATTTACCCATAATAACCTTTGTGAGTTTCTTGTGACATTTCACTAATTTCATCATCTCCAACCCTATTGGTGTTCTGATTTTTCTTTTCATCTCTTGTTTTTTGGTGATTTACAGCCAGTTTTGTTTCTACTTATGTTTATCCAACAAGTGCCAGGTTTGTCTCTATTCCTCATTTTAGTTTATTCCAATTTCAAAATGTATTATCTTTTTCCCATGGTTTAGATCAAATATCTCCTTGTTGTAGATCAAAACTATCTTTTCCATACCTAATATTTTCCTCTATTTTTCCTGATAGATTTGATTTTCTGGGGTGGTTTGCTTCTCCCTTTTGTTGTTTTTTTTTTTTTTAATGGTGACTCAAATGTCAATCTATTCTATGTTCATTGTAGTTCTCAGTAGCCTTACTCATTTATGGATAAGCATTTAGTATTATTAGGCTTGTATCAGTCTACCACTGAAGTATTCATATATACATATGCTTGTATATATGGTTTCAAAAGGGATCAGACTAATAATTGTTATAATGCACGCGAGAGTAAAGAATCGAAAGCTTTTGAGTGTAATGCCAAGCAAGAAGATTTTGATGTTAATCAAGGACATGAATTTGTTATTGAAATGGTTAGTATGTGGGCTGAGTTTGTTTAAACATCAGAAAATCTAATCAGCCCATACTTGTCAAGATCGATTTTAAGAAAATTCATTAAAGATGCAAAATAATAAGGTAATAGTGGCCTCAAACTGTGCTATATGGTTTTCTTATTTATGAGATTGGCACGACACTCATTCCAACTCTTCATGTAGTATTGATTCACTCTCTTATGGATGCTATACAATGGCACTCGGGCAGCCAGTGTTCTTATTTTTTAATAACAAAAAAATAGTTTTCTAAAAACTTGTGAATCAAATAGGTCCTCTATTTTTTTTTTCTAAAACTTAGTTCTTTGTATCAATCCATCATTCGGGAGGATACTAATATGATGTATACCTAACTCTGATACTCAACCTTTTATCAAGTAGTGCTACTCTTCAAAGAGCATTAATGTATCGGCGGTAACTTTTCTCGTCGTCACCGTTGCCTGGGATTCACCGGGTTACAACCTACCAGAGAGATTTGAGTCTATAATTCTGGGGTTCTTAGTTTCGCCACGGGTGGTTTGTATTTCCTGTGAAAAACTTTCTATCTATTTGGTCTTACCAACACTAACCAAATTTTGTACTTCTTATATTCTTACAAAATTGCATTAGCAACCTTTCCTCACTGGTTTATCCGATCATAGGAAAAACCAGACCAACTATGGTGCTAGCATCTTCATTCTCACCTTCAAATTAGTTTTATCTTAGGCTAACGCAGGAAAAAATTAATCTCTTGGATACGGGTAATGATCAGGGTTTGCTTAGAAGTAAAATTTGAACTTCGGTTTCTATGAAACTCGCTAATTTTGTAAATTCTTCATGCTAGTTTTTCCATGAGGAAAATTCTGAATCTTCTTATGGCTGTAAGACAAAGAAAATTTAATCCTGTCTTGCGTTTTTCAAGCCGTAAACTACGAGATTTTTTCGTCTTCCAGCGCCTTTGATGCATAAGATGAAGAAAAGGATTCAAAGATTTCCTTTATCCCTGTGGTTCAGTTCATTTCGTGTTGTTAATCCAAAAAGAGAAAATATTTATTCTATTGAAGCCAACTGGTGATACATAAGGCAATCCTGCTGGCGCGCCAGCCTTAAACTATATTATAGAGATCCTTCGTTATCGCGTCACCCCAAACCGGTAGGATATAAAGATCCTGGTAACAAGGCGACTCAAACAGAAATGAGAGTAGTCTTGAGAAATTTCACCAAATTCTAGACCCTAACTGGGATTATGCTTGTGGAAATATAATTCCTAGTCATCCAAGTGACCATGACTATAGCTTGACATTTTTAGTCGCCCCACCTGTGCATTCTCGTCGTGACAGATATGGTGACACCATCTATTGCCGCATCATGCCGCAGTTTATTTTATTTGCGGCTAAATGCTATAGCCACATTACTTATTACATTTAGTCAGGGTCACTAACCGCAGCCATAGCCTCCCATTCTTGTAGTATAAATTTTTATTTTTCATCTACACATGATTATTGAATTGCCTACTTGGGGAGATGTTGCTTTCTTTCATTATTGTGTTTCACATATCATTTACTACTTGCTAGTTTATTATTTTAAAACATTACTAAATCAAATATTCAAATATCAATTATATATGGTTCCACCATCAATAATAATTCAAGTTTTAGAGTTAAAGTGAATTTAGTCTCTTGTGTTGTGTTGCCATAATGTGATTATCAACCCACAATTTAGTCAAAAAAAAAAAAAGAGAAATTGGTTTAAACGGGACAAAAACAAAAGTTATCTATAAAACTAAACTCTTACAAAAATAGCCTTGAAAATGTCTTGTTTCGAACAAAAATGTTCCTAAAAGTGTAAAGGTAAATCCTCCAACATGATAAAAAAATGCCTAGAGCTGGTTTTTGTCTAATCTACATTTATAAATCTTAAATGTTCAAGGGTATTTTTATCCTGGCGCGTATGTCTTTTTTGTACTTGTGTTTGATTTCAAGAAACGTTGTTAGTTTGTAGACTTATTTTATTATTTGTCCCTTTAATACACTTAAAAAATATTTATTTCGACGATATTTTTGGATGCTTTTGGCAAACTTGCACTTAGAACCTGTATGTTAGAATATGGAAGTATTAGTAGAGGTTAAGACAACACCATTTGTTAATATAACAGCAATGATTACTTTGACTCATGGCTGTCACAGTTTTAGATCTTCCGGATTTATTTTTCGTACAGATCTTTCCTCATGTCCATTTCTTATATTTTTATCTTCCAAAAGAAAACATCACTTCGCTAGGTATTTGATAATGAAAATCATCACTGAAGATCCGCTAGGCGATTCAATCAACACTAATGATTAAGAAAGCAATGTAAACCTTTCAAATTCGTGTTGAAGAGTTTAATCAGTAGAAATATCACCCATTCCATGCAAGAGGCGTCTCGCAAGTGGTCCACAGACACTTCAGAGACCCATTCACGGTCATCACAAACAGGTTGATCTATGTCACTGCCTGCCCATCGAGGCGGCCCACTCTGGCGCAGTCGGTGGTGTGTAAGAGCCACACCTTTCTCAAGAGAAGTTCAGATCAGCATGTCTCCCAACTGAATCAGCCATGATTCTAACTCCATGAAGTTTCACTTTGACCACTAACACCTTTTTTTTTTGAGTTTCACACCATCTGGTCTGAACCCAACGCAAAGACGCGATCTTCAAGAAGTCTTCACGTGTCGAATCATTGATATATGAACCCGATAATCTCCCACCAATATCCGCACGCCAAAATTTCGACTGATTCTCGCCTTCCTTCCTCGAATCGGCCGCTTCCACGTTATCATCGGTTTTATGGTCCACGTTTGATACCCTTCGAAGCCGTGAGGATGTCCATATCTTTAGACGCGGTGATCACACATTAGCCAGATAATGAGCACTTTCACTTCCACCTGTAAAGTAGCACCTGTTTAATCCCCACTCTAGTAGCAGCACCCAGTTACACACTACTAGACAAAGAACCCAAACCCTGTGGTGATATGGAGGAACACCACACTCTGGCATGGTCCTCTTGCAACCTGGCACCACGACTTCATCAATTACTCGTGGCACTTAGGAGTGAGAGAATTTTAGCTTAAGAGGATCTATAGAAGGTACACTCCTACCGCTAAGAACTTCTATCCCACTCTGATACCAAATTGACATGGGCTTACTCGTTCACACAATGGCGCGACCCCGTGTGGCGGTCCCACATAGACACTTTCTTGAGACCTAGCTTGCCACGCCACACTTCATGACTCTATGTTGACTGGTTTCGCCCTGCCTCGAGCTCATTAGAGAGGGCTCCAAATTTATTGATCCGCCAGGCCAGCAACACCCTCTCTTCATGGGCCAAGTCAAAGACCACAGATGAGGCTCCTCAAACTTAACTGCCGATACGTTTGAACTCAAGAAGTTTCACCTTGACTGAACCGGTACACAATCTTTCGGAGTACTCCTCACCATTCCGCCAAAACTCGCTAGCAGCTGGGCTGATCTCAGCCAGTCTTTCCACTACGGTCATGCATACTACTACAATAAGTCCGTGAGATTACTTACTATTCCTCCAACATAATTATGTATGTTTCTCTAATAGCCTATTGCAGCTTTGAAATGTAGGATAGAGAAAAGCCATAATGGTTGGTACATATTCTGCAGAGAGAAATAATAGAACACCCTGTAACCCAGACTGAGCTCACCTCTATATTTATTTCACTTTTTCCCTTCCTCCCATAGAAATAAAAATGTTTGTCGCCTTGAAGAGGGAAGGGAAAATGAATTTTTATTCAATAATTTTCACCAATAATCTTTTACTTACATGGTTTTTTGAGTTCTTCTATTTTAATTTTTTTTTCCTGGACCTTCAACATCCTACATCCTCAGTAGTTGGTTTTGTTTGCTCAAAATCTTGTCACCATCAGCACCTCCATTAATGCATAGGAATTTTTAAAAAGCTATTTTAAAACACAACTATGAGATTTTCTTTGTTCTTTAAAGTATTATTGCTTACCATTAAACAACTTACCATTTTTAAGGGCCAAAAGATGAATGGAAACAAGTTGCTTGTTTCTTCTTTTCAAAGAAAGAAAGGAGTTACAGGAACAACATGCAAATCATATAATTTGACTTGTGTATTGAAAGAATCTCTTTAATTGAATTAATAAATTGGTGACACTATAATAGGTTCATAACAGAGGCATAATCATTTCTATTTTGCCTTTTCTTTCTTATGAAGTAAATATAAGTCTCTTTCTTGTGTAGCTGATAATCATAATTATTACTTGCTTTGGTTTTCAATTCTCTTCTACTGGGTAGTAGAAAAGAGAATTCTTAATATCTTGCCCACACTTGTAATAAACAATAGGAGAATGTTGATGCTAATGTCCATTAACTTAGTTTATTTAGTCAAAATTTTATGATAAGATATTCATCTATTTGATTCATAATGGTTAAAACTTGTTTTTTTTTATGTTTACACTTCTCGTGGTGTATGCAATTCTATCCACAAGTGTACGAGCCTACAAGTAATATAATGGACTCAAAGAGTCCGGATATCAAACCACAAGGAGATGGGTGTTAACTACTGAAATTGGGACAATTTCTCTTATATCCAAGCTAAGTAACATGATGGGTTTTAAATTTACCATAAATATTTAACTCTGCCACTACAATTCTCAAGATTAAAGACCTGTGGATTTGAGCAAACTGACAATCCCTCCCAACACAAAAGTAAACTTCTTCAAGTTAAATGGAACACATGCCTTCAAGGCAAGCTCTCACAAACAGAACTATTAAATTTCCTTGAAAGTTTTGTTCAATATAACAAAACCAACATTATATATTACTTCACTTAATTTAGGTCTAGTGGATGCATAAAGAAAGAGGAAACAATTCAATTGGCGTCATGATCCTTTACTATATTCCTATTAGTCCGAACAAATTATTGATTCATAGAACAACCTCTATAATTTCTCAGATATTTAACAATTTACAAAATATATTAAAGATTTAAAGAACTAACATGAATAAGCACAAATCCATGAATCAATGAATAACTAAATAACCTAATTGGAAGATGAAGAATCAACATATTAATATAAGGTTCATATCCAAATTATGTTCCAAAATCCAGGCTAACGAACAGATAACATCATTAAGTATTCATACAAGAGAAGAACTAAAAATAAGGAAAGAGAGGAAGAACCTTAATCATGCTTTACCTGAGTCCCCGCTTCCTTTTCCTCCAATCTCAATTTTTCAAGAATAACCTTCAGAGCACTTCCTCAACTCCATAACATATACCAAACTGAACCTAAAAAAAAAAAATTCTAGACGATTCATAAGAAAACTCCTAGAGAGAGTGTTTCCTTGCTCTGGCGTTCAACCTTAAGATCAATGGAAGGGCAAATACAGTCCTTGAAAAATAAGCTAAAAACTGGTAAAACGGGAGAAACTAGATGATTCAACGTCATGATGAGCAGAATACAATAAAATAGGTGGCTTATAGCGTTGTCCTTTGATATGGTTTTCATGTCAATGGCTACGATGTCAGAATACGGCCGAACATGCAAACTTTAATGATTACGGTAATGCTACACCATAATGATCGCGAGAATGTCATCACTTATCATGGTCAACATAGTACACGTCGCTTACATGATTTATCCAATAATCGACCTCAAATCCTCCAATTTGTCATTTTGTTTGTCTTTTGGCCTTATGTACCAGCGCTGGCAGAGATAGATTTAGTGTAGAACTGAATGAATATGGTGGGAATTTGTGCATCAAGATATCGAATATTACATGGTAAATTTCAGCTGAACGCTAATATGATTCACACCTCCAACAAATCTCCTAAACATAGCATTTTTCTTGTCCTTAAGCAAAGAAACAACTTATTTTCCTTATTCAAAATAGAATAGGGTCTCAGATTGCACCGTAAGTGCTATTTGAACCCTATATTAGATAGGCTCTCTGAAAGGCTACGCGACTAATCAGCGCTTCATCATGCCACCCGAAGTAAAGTCTGTTCTGGCATCAATTAAAACAATAGAAATATTTCAGTTGTTCTAGTGCGCTTACGCATTTCGTGGTTCACATCATGACATACATTAAACGCCAAGATCGGGAACCAATCAGATCAAAGAACGAATCGCAACGTAAAATCAAAGAAAGAATGAAGGCGTATGATGGAAATCGACGCAAGAGATAATGTTAGCTAAAGCGCAATATTAACTGAAACCTGCAATTTCAAGACGGCTAAAAATTCCTCAATGAACGGAAAATTTTGAACTCTTTTGTTTTAAAATTTTTAACCTTAAATAAATTACTTAATTTTCTACGAGAGACTGTGAATTCTCGCTGAAACTCGCCTCCGTTTAAATTTTTATATTCGCCACCACATAAATTTCATTACGTGATGAATCAAAGAATCCTGAATTTATAAGATCATGAAAACTCCACTGGATCAAGTAAAATTTTCAACCCTAGTTGCACTCATCTTGAAGTGAATCACTTAAATTTCTACAGATGATTTAAACTCCTCGCCAGTATCTGCTCCATAACTTTGCATTTTCATGATCACATACCTCACATGTTAGTTTATTACTAGCTAGCTAAATTTGACTGATCTGTTTGGCTAAATTTGCATTTCATTTATCTGGTGATTTTAAATAGCAACTACGCCAGCTTAAATTTGAGCCTTATTAAACACCGCCTTTGTCAAATGTTCAATGCAACTTAATTTACTAATTGGTATTTCTCATCCTAAAATTAGCCAAATCAGTAGGTCATGGGTATTTCATACATCAGGCCTACATAAGCCCCCTCCCATTTTGTAACCCCAAGTAAACGAGGCTTTAACTTAAAAGTTTTAGTTTTGTCTAGAAGCTTGAGTTGAATGTTTTTCTCTTCTCCTTCTTATTTTCTGAATGCAACACCTCTGAGATGATAAACCCAGAGATGCCTGTGGCCAAGCCCTCTTTCTTAAAGATATATAATACCAAAAGGGCAGATATAAAGGTCCTCTTGTATTAAAGCCACAAATGCAATAGTGGCTCCTATCTTCTCAAAATATGGTTTATCAGCATCAATGTCATTAATTTGGCCAATACTTACTCATGCTTTAGGATACAACAGGTATTAATTATTATTAGGATGCAACTTGTCGAAATTTTATATGAAAGCATCATGAGAAGTTGCCCAAAGATCCACCCTCAAATAACACAAAGAAAGGTTCGAAGATAGTGTCTTACCATAGCAATAGATTGACCAAGAGTTACACATCAACCAAAGCTCCTTTGAGTAAAAGGAACTCATCTCACGTGGGCCTTGGCCAGAATTTGAAAATGAATTTAGTGGAACTTAGAACTTGAAATTGGATGTCCACTCACATATGATACATGACCTTTATAAAGATCTCACAGCCTTGCTAGCATACCATTCTCCTACTTAAATGTAGCAAATTCACAACCTCTTTGATCTAAATATACTTAATACTGAGTCGGAAAATGAAACACCACCGTATTCTTCACTCATACCTGGTTGCAGGAAGGCCGTGGTCAAACTTACTTCACCTTGATTTATTCTTTCTTTTTTCTTATTTTCTTAACTTTTTCACACCAAACTTCTTTTGATTCATCTTACTAGCATAACCATTTCAACCAAACTCCCAATTCACCCAACATGTCTTCACAAGATATTGCATTGACCAGCAACATACGAGGTAAAGCCCTTTGACCTGGCTGGGATACTAAGCAAAGGTTTTAAGGCAGCTCATATTTGGTTTTTAATACACAAGAATGTTCAGTTACTATAAATCAATGTACATAAAGGGATAGCTAGAAAGGTTCAACCAATGCAAGGATGACCTATATCATTTCCTAATTGCTGTGTTGCCTAGGATTTCGCCTCAAATGATACTTAAACAAGTTCTAGAGTCTTAGGAGATAAAAATAAATGGTGATCACCTAATTCTTCTCTAAACTAAGTAATGTTGACCAAACAAGGTTGTGTGACTTGTGCTCTAAGTGGTAAGAACTTTTGGCTAAGTCTACAAATCAATGGCCAAACCATTATTCTTTAAAGCATAAATATCTTTAGATTTATTCATATCAAAGAGAGGTTTGATCATTACTCATCATAGGCATCGTTGTTATCCCATAATAAACTCAACAAAAACAAAAACAAAACTCTTCAAATGTTTTTGAGAATTTTCAAAAAATTTATAGATTTTAGAACATGCACCAAAGATCACACTTGAGCAAACTATATGGTAGCTCAATACTTCCCAAACATTTTAGCACAATTAATGATAGGCATGATAACTCAAGTAATATATCCAACAAAGATATCATACTATAAGCATGAACATATGACAAAGCATGAAGTAAGGATGCATCAAGTTATACCAAAACAAACGAAACAAAACAAAACTAATAAAACACAAAACAAACTAACAAAAATCACAACTAAATAAACAAACCAAACTAAGTTCCAAAGTTCCACATGAGAAGGAGATATGAGGAGAAAGAGAGTAATAATCCCAAAGTAAATATCCGAAGAGAAAGAGAGAGAGAGAGATAGAGTGATAATATCATGTCCAAAATGGGTAAACCATGCCCCAAAATTGAAAACTAGCTTTGTCCTCATTGAAAATGAAATAGGGGAACAAACAACTCCCCTCCATGCTACATGCATGTCCTCATCCGTTAATCTCGGTGGGATGTAAAAATAAGTCGTGTCAAGTGGTGGAGGATACCGCTGGACCAAACACAGTTCCCCGCTATCAGTGGGCCATGAGTCGAGTCATGTACAGTGCAACGCTGTTCTAATCGAACATGGAGCTCCTACCTCTCTACTATGACATCAAGCCACCAAAAGATCTTGCCATTATCCACATGGAGTTGGTAAATGCTCTTCCTGTAGTTTGTGTATTCCTCCTACTGGATTTAGCTAACTTTGTAATCCTCTGAGACATTGACTTTAGGGAACTCTGACTGCGCCCTCCTTCAACTTCCTCATCTTAACTCTCGAAGTCCTAAGACTCGGGTCCTTCTTCATCCACAATCTCTTATGCTCCTTGTTTTTCTCCCTCAATAGTAGGCTTTTTAGGAGAATTTTTTTTATTTTTTATTTTTTAAGTGGGAATAGTAGAGGAATCATGGGGGGCATTTTTCTTCATCCTTTGAAATCTCCACCCTGGCTCTCAGACAGAGCTTAGTGATAAAGGATGAGTGAATGATTTTCTTCCCATAGATTTACTCCAAGATGGAGTTCTCAATAATCTTTCCCACATTGAACTTCATTCCACTCACTATAGCATAAGTGAGTATGGTCTTGTCCTTTTGCACTATAGAGACGTTCTTTGTCGATATTAGCTTGGATAAAACAAAGTAAAACCAAGACTCTACAATCCCGGTGGGTCCAGTTCTCAAAAAATGATTGGACTTGGTTCAAAGTGCTTCTCTTCCATTAGACTTTCCCTTGTTCCTTGGAAACCCCCTCTAATGCTCGAAAGGTCGGACACTGAATATATCATATTTTTCCTCCACCACTCGAGATTTGAACTTGCTTGGGTTCGGAGGCGGAGGAGTAGGAGGTGTGGTAGCCTTCGAACTGGCCTTCCTCTTCTTTAGAGCCATCACAAGTCACTCAGGAATATAATTGAACACGTGGAGGGTGTTACCTCTTTTACTCTTCAAACACTAATCTTACCCTTACAAATAGCTTTAACACCGCACAAATCGAACACCCTAAGAAAACCAACCCCACAAAATGAAAGAAGTGAACAAAAATCTTCTCTTCAACCTTGTATGCAATCCTTTCTTCAATGGAAGTCTTCAACAAATAGAGGTTTGTAACGCCCTGAAAATACCCTAACAGTTTTATAGCATGTTCAAGGTGTAAAATAAATTAAATTATATTTTTTTTCGGATTTTAACATTAAAAACAAAAATTGATAAAAAATTAATGCACCCTTATAGAGCTAAATAAATTTGGTAAAATGTCAAATGAGGACCTACAATAAATGAGAATGTAAGTGTCAAAGATAAATGAAATGAATGAAGGGAAATGAAATTGAAATGAAGTGGAATGAAATTGAAATGAAGTGGAAATGAAATTGAAATGAAGCAAGTTAAATTAAGAAACAGAAAAAAATGAATTAGTGTAAAGCCAAACAAGGCTTAATGTAAGATTTGATTAATCAAATATTGGTTTTATGGCTTTGCATATCATGCACAGAGAAGGTGTCTTTTTGTTGTGAGAGTGGAGGAAGATTAGTGGTCTGCCCAAAGAAACTAAGGATCAAGATACGATCGTTATGTTGAACCAGATTAGTGTTAAAGAACTAAAGATTTTGTGTATGGTAAGAATCAAACCTCTAACTTCCTTAATGCTGTGCTTTAGGTTTAGAAAGAACCTTATGTTGGTATAAAAGATAAAGTTGGATTTCTGTTTCATTTAGTTTAGGTTGCTTTAAGCTGTTATATGGTTGTTTGGATTGGTGTTGAGAAATTCTGTATAAAGTAAATGTCGGGTTTCCTTAGGGGAGATGTCACTGGTAATTTTCTCCAAACCTATGTTTTTGTTTTGATATAACTCTCGCCATCACCATCCAAATTGAGTGATCCAACCTCCGAGGTAAACTAGACTTCTAGAGATCAAATTCCCTGGAATAAGTGTAGTCTGTTAAATCCAACCCCATTAGACCCAGAATCACTCAAAGTGAGGCTTGCTTTCGCCACCTCGGGCCTAGTTTTACACGCTTTGCATTAGCCACGTGCTGAGCTCTCACCTATCCAAATTGAGTGATTAAAAATTATGGGTAAACTAGACTTCTAGGAGAACAAATCTTCTTGTACTAAGGGTATCCAAATTTGGACCCCATTAGACCAAAATCTACTCGTGGAGTTATGTTGGTTAATTATGGTTCGCTTATGAGCAGATAATTTTGGTGTTTCATAACAGTTTTGGTATTTAGGCCATAAGTTGAGTTTCACTTATCCAACTTGAGTGATTAAAAATTATAGGTAAGCTAGACTTCTAGGAGAACAAATCTCCGTGAACTAAGTGTATCCAAATTTGGACCCCATTTGACCTAGAAATTCATCAAAGTGAGCTAATGTTTTCGGTTAATTCGGATCACTGCTATAGTTTCGTGTTTCGTAACGGTTTCTGGTGATGAAATATAAGTCGAAGTTTGCCTATCTAAATTGAGTGATTCAAATTTTTGGGTAAACTAAACTTAGGATAAATAAATGTCCCTTAAAATAAGTGGTATCCTGAAATTGGACCCATTAGACCTAGAAATTCATCTAAAGGGAGCCTGTTTTCAAGCACTGTCTCTGTTGAAAAGAATAGTCCTTATGTTTAGGACACACTCAGAGCTTCACATGTTCGAATTGATGATTCCACTTTTGAATAAAATCGACGATAGAGGAATAAATGGGATCGAAAGGTTGGGTAAATATGACCATTTGTTCCTTAGTAATCTATGGCGAGAAAGTAATGGGTAGAAAACAACCCTAACTAGAAACCTAAATAAGTCAATCGATGATTGTTAATTGTATTGGAATAGGGGCTAACGAAGAGGAAAGCCCGAATTGATCAAGATTCCAAGGATTGGAATCAAGTGCAACAAGATTTTTGGTTTGTTCTTTGACTTTCTCTTTTGTTTCTATTTTGGAGTTTGTTCTCCATTCTATCTCTTCTTATTTCAAGTTTTACGATCATTGTTCTATTATTGAAATGATTTTCAATAAATCGTATATCATGTTTTAATTGATTTGAGAGGTACCACTGTGAAATGATTTGTATGAAAAATTGTACGAGTATTGGAAAATGAATTATTTGTATATAGGGACGTATATACTATATTGTATTTTGCTGAATGATTTGAACGCCCTTAGCTAGAATGGTAAACTGCGAACCCGAGTTAAGGATAGAGTGTGTACCAATAAGGGTCAAATTAGCGCTCAAGGAATGAACGAATGTTGTGTCAATACCCGATCCGTAGAGTCTAAAGGTATCAAAGACGTAGTGGTCACAAATTGATTTTAATAACCAATCAAGAAATTTCAACAGGACTGCAAGCAAGACTCAAGTATTCTGCTAATTAAAAATATTTGGCTAAATTCGTCTCAAGGGCAAAATGATAAGTAATATTTGTGAAATGCATATCAGCTTTGAAATGATTTATTGTATATGAAAGTGCAGAGTGTTTGAATGATCAATGAACCGTAAATGAATGTATGAATGAATATATGTACAGATTGCATTGATCATTCAAAATATTCAAATGCATGGTTTAAAAATTGTAATGATTTGACTTAAGCTGAAATTTTAAGAGAGCATTTTGCAGAACTACTACATGAAAATGCTTTGGCTACACAGCTGACCATCGGCAAGTACCGAGTGAACAGGTATGAAGACGTAGACCGCTATGAATCAAAGTCGTTGTCAAAGTTACATGGAGAATAAGTAAAGCTCCGTCACATGCATACATGAAATTATTCGACTCATTTTGTACAAACACTATTATGAAAATTGAACTTTGATTATGTTTTATAAATATTTGGATAGCTTATTAATAATGCCACATTGTTGTATAAAGGTGGGAAATGGACCAAATGGGCATGAAATGCCACATCGAATGAAAAAGAGTTTTGTGATCAAATGATGGAGCCCCCTTATGTTAAAGTGGTATTTACATATATATTTTTCATTGAGTGTTGGAATGTGTTTGGAAGAAATATTAATTGTATTTGGATTGTCGAATGATTCAAAAAAAAAAAAAAAAAAAGTGAGACGTGTCCTTGGAGTTGGTCGGCCTCTAGAATTCGGAATTAGTCTGACAGCGAGGGGCACGTCACAAGGCTAGTGCTAGGTTAAGAGAATAGGAATGAAAGGAGGGTTGGTTGTGGTGGAGATGTAATGAGGTAAGGAAACTATGGTTAGGTGTTAGGTGTGAATTTACATAGCATTTGAGCATGCTTTATACGTTCATTATAAGCTTTTGATGCGAAATGCACACCCAGATCATACAAATTTATCATAATTTATCCCCTTACACATTTTGAAGAAATCATGATGAAGAACAAACGTTTTGGAAGAAGAAACAAGCAAGGAAAAGGCAAAGTGCAACTGAACACTGGTATGATGGGACACTGGAGCTACATGCTAAGGCATGGAAACAAGCACCTTACAGCATAAGTACTAACATTCCGCGACCTTGGATTGACATGCCATGACATTAAAGTAGAGAAGAACGTAGCATTCAACACTGGTATACCGTGGCATCCAACGAAATTCTAGGCTTTCAAGCCTAATTCAACTGCAATGTCTCAGCATTGGATTTACAAACCATGGCATCGCGGCCCAGGCTTGGAAAAATTTCCATTCTTGGCCCATCTTTTTAGGCCTATTTCCCAAATTACTATATAAGATCTAATTTCTTTGTTTTTAGGGTTCGAACTGCAAGGGAGAGCACACTCTCCTAAGGTTTCTCTATTTTTTTGTTAAAATCAACGTAGGGTTTGCTTTTTGTTGGATTTTACCTTTGTTATTAAGAGCTAAGAGGTTTTCTTGAGATTATTCTGGAAGAATTGAAGATTGGAAGGAAAGGGAAAGCAAGGATTGAAGACCATCATCTCTTTAGAGTTTCTTTTTCTCATTTCCTCATTTTTTCAATTTCTCTTATTTTGTATAAGTTTTTAATGATGTTCTAATTCAGTAACCTAGGATTTTGATTGTAACTTGGATATGAACCTTATATTATTGTGTTGATTTCTCTCTTTGGTCTATTGGTTGTAAATTTCTCATTGATTACTGTTTGTGCTTATTCATATTGATTCTTGATCACCTTCAATATGTTTGTGACCTGTTAAAAGATTTGAGAAGTGCGTAAAAGGTTAGACCTAGGTGAATCAACTTAATTTATTGGGTAATAGAGAGATATTTGCAGGAATTATGAGGCATATGAGTCTTTCTTTCGTAAGGCTAAGGGTTGAGTTGAGGAGCAATATACCTGGTACTAGTTGATAGATCATTAGCTTTCGAGGGAGGCTAATGATTAATTTTGTGAGATTTGCCTTGAACATGTGTTCCAATTCACTTGATAAGAGAAAATTAATTTTAAAATTTGGGGGTTATCCATTTACGTCAAAATCCTAAGGCCTTTACTTCGTAACTTTCTCCTTTTAGAGAATTCTAATCTTTTTTTCCTTTGATAGTCGTTTTTGTTCTTGAAATTCTTAGAGTTCTTCTTTTACCTAGCTTGGATATAAGAAAGATCATCTCAATTCCAATAGTTAGCACCTAACTCCCTGTGTTTCGATATCCGGACTCCTCGAGTCCACTATATTACTTGTAAGCACGTACACTTGTAGATTGAATTGCATAACATTATCATCACATAAATAGACTAACAAGTTTTTGGTGTTGTTGCTGGGGAGCTGGTGATTTGCTTTAATATTGATACCAAGTGTTTCTCTTGTACTTCAAGTAATTTTTATTTTTCCTTTTTTTTTTTTTTTGAGATTTGTTTCCTCTAATCTTGTTGAATCTTAGGCACCATTTGATTCATGCGAAAGTTTGGTGACAAGGATCTAGTACCCTTGGACCTAGAATTAGAAAGAACAGTGAGACGAATTAGAAAGGACAAGAAAGAACAGAGGCTGAATTTGAGTAGAAATCAATGGAAAATGTTGAAGGATTTAGAGTAGGAGAAGAGGTAGACATCCAATCTAAAAGTGGGGAAAGTGTGCCCCAATCAGACCCTCCCATGGAGGATTTGGTGAAAGCTTTGAGAGACTATGTTCTTCCTTCAGCCGACATCCCTCTAATGATTAGGCGACTAGCTATACAAGCAAACAACTTTGAGCTTAAGCCTATCACTTTGCAATTGATTCAAAATATTCAATTAATGAGATTTCCAAATGAAGACCCCAACATGCACATTTCTAATTTCTTAGAAGTGTGTGACACGATGAAGTATAACAAGGTGAGTGACAATGCCATCCACTTGAGACTTTTTCCATTCTCATTAAAAGACAAAGCGAAGCATTGGATAAATTTGAAACCTCCCGACTCCATCACATATTGGGACAACTTGGTGCACAAGTCCCTTTCAAAAATTTTCCCTTCAGCAAAAGCAGTAAAGATGAGGATCGAGATACACAACTTTGATCAATATTAGGGAGAGACCTTTTATGAGGCATGGTACCGTTATAAAGACCTCCTAAGAAAATGGCCCCACCATGGATTGGCAAAATGAATGCAAGTGCATAATTTCTACAATGGGTTAACCGGGACTACTAGAACACTCTTAGAAGCAAAATCTAGAGGTGCATTGATTAGCAAGATTGCGAATGAGGCGTACCAACTATTGGAAGATATGACTTTGAATAATTTCCAATGGCCGAGTGAAAGAGCAACACCTAAGAAACCGACTGAAGTTCATGAATTGGATGTGTTCAACAATCTCATTAATAAGTCTTGAAAGTAGCACAAAGCAACTTGATCCGCTCGATTACAAAAAATTCCTAAAATTTGTAGCGAGTGTAATCAGGGGCCCCCATTCCCACATGAGATTTTTTCAATGGACTTCATTTCAATACTGAGTGTCAATTGGGAAACCCTTGTGAAACAAGCCTAATACTTTAGCAAATTCCCTCAACCCCAATTCAATCCATATGCAAAAAATTGCAATCTCGGGTGGAGGAACCATCCTAACATCTCTTTGAGAAACAATCCAAATGTGATGCACATGGTGGGACAGTTAAACTAAATGTCCCTCAGAGGAATAAGCAAGCTTTGAAGTGTAAGACCGAGAAAATTCCAAATTTTAAAAAAAGGAACATAAAAATCGTAATTTCAGTGGTAAAAATCAAAATTTTTCTAGATCTCGGATGACAAAATGGACTTTATGCGTTGGAATCGTCTGGAGTGAAAATATAGCTACCCGCGTCAGTTTTCGTAGAATTAAAGACGGTGTTGAATTTACTGCCTTTTCGAGAAAAGAGCGTAGTGTAAGGACATGAAGCATGAGTGCTTTGCAGTGTGCCGCGATGTCAAACTACCAGTTCAGTCAACGGGCTCAAGATGGGGCCACGTGGACACAGCATGATGCCAGTGGTGAGAAAAATCAAGGTGGTTGGGTTGAGTGGATAATGGAAATCATCTAACGATTAGGGAATGGACATGTGGCAAAGTGGAGACAAAGGAAACTGTTACCAATTTGGCAAGCGTGCGATAGGGGGGGAGGAGAAGAGAAGTGCAAAATTAAAAATGGAGGGTTTTTTAGAGAGAGAGTGTGTCTGACTTCTCTCTAAGTTCCACCTTTCGAATGAAGTCGGATTTCATCGGGCGAGCAAAAGCGGTTCTATGTGAAGGGCCCGCGTGGGCACCGGTTTTACGGGGTTCCAGCCAAGCTCGTGGGAGTGGGGTTTTCCTCTACTTGTTTGCACTTTTGTTTAAGTGTTTTGTAAATGCTTTAGTTGGTTGAGGCCGTGGTGGCCGTTTAGTCGATCGAAACTTAGGACCGAGGTTGGTTGGAATCTTTTAGATCCGTTTAGGCAATTTAGGAATTGTTTTGGGTGATTGTTTCATAATTTATACAATAAATTATGTTTTGGTAATAATATGAGGCCGGAAATTGCCATGGAATTCGGATTCCACAAAGTGGAACCGATGCAATGAAGTGGGCTGCCCACGGATAGCCCGGTCTTCTGTTTGGGGCTGGTAAAAGCAGTCCCGAGTTTATGTAATTGAATGCAACGTCCATGTGTTGTGTGCATGAAATTGTTTGAAGTGAATGGCAGGTTGTGTGGAAATTAATAGGTTAATGCATGAACTTAATGTGGCTGTGATACCACAATTACATAAAATATAATTGTGTGTGTAGGCCATTGGAAATGGAATTATGATTAGCTAAAGTGAGCAAAATTGGGTGTTGGTTGATCAAAATTGAATAACATGTGGTATGAGTGCAAATTTGAGAATATATGCATAATTGATATATTGATATAAATTGTGTTGAATTGGCATAATGCATTTCATATACACCGGGGTAACCTAGAAATTAGGTGTGAGTGCATGACATAAAAGAAAAGAAAAACGAACATGGTTGCGAAAGGAATTTCAATGGATGATTTTCCGGAGAATTGTGTTGGGAGATGGTCAACAATTACTGCGTCGGAGGAGCCCATAAATTGTTTAGGAAGGTTCTCAACACATTAAGCGCTAGGGTAGTCTAATACTTTTTAAAAATTCGATAGTGTGTTTTCGAGAACAACAAGTTTTGTTTTGAAAATGGTGTTTTCAAGTAGGATTTGGGAGTCGGTGAGGACTTAGGCAAGTGTGAGGGAGTCGGTGAGGACTTGAGACATGGGATTGGGCATGTAGACATTCAAGTAGGATCACGTATTTACTTGAGTGTGTGTTTACATTGAATCATTGCATATGCACTTAGGTGGGGAGTAAACCATTTAGGGTAATTCCCTTCTTGGGCAGTGCTCCTGCAATCGATGGAATATTTCGGTCTGGGGAGCGTTCGAGAAAATGGCTCATTTTAGAGGATGATTTTGAAGAAAACCTTGGGTTATGGCTTTGATGTTTTAATTATAACATGTATTAGAATTATGAAATTTTAATATGTTTGTAGTAAAATGATAATAACTCTTAGAACTATTGGAATATAGTTGGGTGTATGTTTTAGTGAGTATTGGTAGCTGTGTTTGAATGGTCATTTTCTTTGGTATGGGTCTCGTGATACGTGATGTATAGATTTTCCCGAGTTGTGGGTTGTCAGCGGTACCCGGTTTGGGCGTCATGGCTTGGTATCAAAGCTGGGTATCACAGTTACCTAAGACAGTGACATAGGGTTAAAATCACACATTTGCTTGTACTTTGGTGATTGATGTGTGAATGGTGTATTATAACATGGATTATTTATGTGTTTGTGTGTATGATTTAGTATGCTTGGTAGTAGCATAGGAAAATGTTGAACAGGAGTCGAAAATGTGGCATAGGTGTTCGAGGAAAATTTTTGGACAAAATGGTCAGGAATTAAATAAAAAAATTGATAAAATAAATTTCCAATAAATTTATTTGGGGTTATTAGGAAAAAAAATAATAAATAAATAAATAAATATATATATATATATATATATATATATATATATATATATATATATATATATATTAAATTTTTTTTTTAGAGGAGGTTACCATTAGTGAGGAATGAGAAAAATGATGTGAAGAAATTTTCCTAAGGTTTTCATAAGGTTTTAAATAAACTTATTTGGTTTCTTGGAAAATGAGAAAAAAGCCAGTAATAATATTTTTGGGTAGTTTTGTTTTCGGTAGCATGAATCAAAAAGCGGTTTTGGCATATGGTTGGAGCTCTTGCGAGCTAGGTCGCGATCTGATGAGTGCTTGTCGTGACATGGTCAGCGATACAATGTCCAGGTTGTGTGCGCTGACAGGCGAGCTTAGTGGCTGGTGGTTATTAAGCGATGCCGGTGTTGCATCATCGTGACATAGTCGAGGGGCTGGCCGCTAGGGGGGTTGTGTCACGATACAGTCCTTGTATCGTGACAAGCGGGCAACCTGGTTGTGGGCGTGTCACGATACAATTGATTGTATCGTAACAGGGGGGCAGAGAGGTATGGCCGCTGGCTGTGTCGTGATACAACACAACCAGGGTTGCGATACGGCACGCGACGGGGGCCTAGGTTGCTATACAGATTTTGTATCGTCACCGGGATGAGGCCTACGATACACGCAGTTTGCGCTCGCGACACGACCATGTCTGACGGCCTGGCGCGACATGGCCACTCACGGCAGTCTTCCCAGGTCTGCCTGGCGCGCGCCCTCGCACACACCACGACACGGCTATTTGTCTCTTGCCGCGACCGGGGGCCGTCTCGCGCATAACTGGGTGCACCATGCGCGCGACCATGGTCGGGTGGGTGTGCACTTGTGCACCAAGCCCGGTTTACACGGACTCGGTCTGCTGTTTATGAGTCCTTGTTTGGAACAACATTCATGAGCATTGTTCACAAATTTTTTGAAAATAAAAAATAAAAAAAGGAAAGAATAAATTCAAATAAATAAAAATCATTAGACAAATCTTTTAAAATGAAATTTTCTAAAATAAAATTTTTGTTGTTGATTTTGATTTGATATATTGAATTATCGTCTTGCATTTCCAATGATTGCAACGACATTGTGTATGAAATATTTTTTTTGTATATGAACAGTGTCTCGGGGCTATGTTTACGCCTTGGAGATACTACATTGAATATTAACTTGCCATTTGACATGTGTAGATGGCTAGTCAAAGAAAAGGCGTGGGGGTGGAGTCACGGGTACTAGTCGAGGCACCATAGGTGTTTGACCAGTGGACATTTGCGGGGCGCGTAGGTATTCTGTTGCTGCTATTGCACGAGGCCGAGTGTAAGCGGGTAGCCCGGGGAGAGTCAGGCCCAGCACTCGGTTTAGGGCACATCATCCTCGACATTCTGAGGAGGAGATCTGATGGTGGCGGACCATTTAGTTCATGCGGAGTTGAGAAGGTGTTAGAGGCTATGGAGATTTACCTGCGACATTGCGAGATTAGGCCCAGCTGCGTTCTAGTTAGAGGGTGAGGCTCAAGTATGGTGGAACTGGGCAATGACCTCTAGAGACCTAGAGGCAATGACATGGGCAGAGCTCCAGGAGTTGTTCATGGGTAAGTATTTTCAGGATACTACGAGGCATGAGAGGGCCCAGGAGCTCTTAGAGCTGAAGCAGGGGACGATGAATGTGATGGAGTACGTGGCTAGATTCATGGAGCTAGCCCGTTTTGCTGATGACTACATGGCCACGGACATGGCCAAAGTTAGGAGATTCGAGAATGGGCTGAAGTTGTCCATTCGAGGCAGGATTGTAGGACTTCGCCTACGAGACATGGACTCCATGGTTGGGACAACCTTGACCATAGAGAGAGAGATCGAGGATGCCTAAACACTCGACGCCGAGTGTTATATCAAGAGGAAGGAGAGTCGTACTTTCTAGTTCGAAGAAGCCCAAGGCTTCTAGTTCACTTATGGTTCTAGAGCCACGAATTATCCGGCCACGTGGAAGGATCGAGTTGCGCTATCAGCCGGGCAAGATGGTGTGCTACCATTGCCGCTAGCTGGGACATAAGAGATGTGGATCGCTCTCAAAGACAATGGATCCGTGATTCGGGACAGCACGCCCCAGCAGCTATGAAGACAGAGAGGGTGCGCTCATCTCCACCACACCCTAATATGTGTTAGAGGAACTGGCTGCAAATATTAGAAAGATATACACCTGCAACACGGGAGGACCGCAGGGCTGGGGCAGTGGGTCGAGGTCAGTACGCAGCCCCGCGGAGCCAGGATGTCGAGGACTTAAGGGCTTTATCATTGTCAGGTTGAGAGGTTATTACGGGATCAACTGACATGCAGAGCACGCCGATAATTCCAGCTATTTTTGCATCATGTTCATCATCATGGGTAACTGCACGTGATAGATTTGGGCTAGAGGTTGAGGCCTGTGGAGAGAGATTTACGTGCCTTCCGTGATGTGGTGAGGGTTACCGATGCGCCAAGATCGAGTCATCTTAGTGGATTCTGGTCATGTGAATCATAGTATAGATATTGGGTGTTGATGGCATTTTGACATGGATGAGTTGACAAATTACCCAAGTTGTCAAGACCGACCTTAGTCGCTGTCATACCTCGACACGGCCCGAGTCGGGTAAGGCTACATATGCACGTGGTCGACGCCAGAGGTACGGAATTTCGGACTAAATTTTTTAGAGGAGAATGTAAGACCCGAGAAAATTCAAATTTTCTAAAAAAGAGCAAAATCGTAATTTTGGTAAAAATCCAAAATAATTTTAGATCACGGATGACGAAACAGTATCACCGTTGAATCATCTCAAATTCCCGCTACCATCGTCATTCTTCGTGAGAATTCTCGCACAATGAATTTACACGCTGAGGAAAAGAGCCGTAGGACACTTGGGGCACTTGAGTGACACACAGTGTGCCACGTGTCAAGCACCGTTTTAGTCAACTTGAGCTCAAGGGGGGGCCCACGTGGACACATGGCATGATGCCATTGAGTAGAAAAGTCAAGGTGGTTGGGTTGAGTGGATAAGAAATCCTCTCAACCAATTAGGGGTGGACATGTGGCAAAGTGGAGACAAAAAGGAGAGCTTCTTCTCCAATTTGGATTGAAACGTGCAGTAGGGGAGGAGAAAGTGCAGAATTAAAAAATGGAGGGTTTTTTCAGAGAAAGAGTGTGCAACTTCTCTCTAGGATTCCCGGCTTTCGAACCGTCGGATTTCATCGGGCCAAGAAGCAAAGTGGTTCTACGCAGTGAGGGCTTTGCGTGCTAATCGTTTCGGGAGTTTGACAAACTCCGCGAGGTTGGGGTTTTCTCTCCTACTTGATTTACCCTTTGTTTAAGTGTTTTGTTAATGCTTGAGTTGATTTGAGGCCATGAGTGGCTGTTTGGTTGGTCTTAAAACTTGGGACCGAGTTGTTGGAATATTTTGAATCCGTTTGAGCAGTTTAGGGACTGTTTTGGGTGATTGTTTGATAATTTATACAATAAATTATGTTTTGATGTGTATGAGGCTGGAAATGGCCATGGAATTAGGTTCCACAAAGTGGAACCGATGTCTGGGCGGAGCTGGCCGCCCACCTGACAACCCACTCTTTTGGGACTGTTAAAATGGGCCCGATTTGTATGAATTGACCAAAACGCCCATGTTGTGTGCATGAAATTGTTTGAAGTGAATGGCTTGGAGTTGTGTGGAAATTAATAGGTTAATGCATGAACTTAATGTGTTAATATGATGCCACAATTACATAAAATATAATCGTATGCGTAGCCATTGGAAATGGAATTGTGATTAACTCAAGTGAGCAAATTTGGGTGTTGGTTGATCAAAATTGAATAACATGTGGTATGAGTGCAAATTTGAGAATATATGCATAATTGATATATTGATATAAATTGTGTTGAATTGGCATAATGCATTTCATAGACACTGGGTAACTAGAATGTGTGTATGCATGACATGAAAGAAAAGAAACGAACATGGTTATAAAGGAATTTCAATGGATGATTTTCCAGAGAATTGTGTCGAGATGGTCCAACAATTACATGCTGGAGGTGATCACATGAGTTATTTAGAAGGTTCTCCAACACATTCACTGAGGTAAGTCCAATACTTTTACCGAAATCTCTAGAGGTGTTTTCGAGAACAACATGTTTTGTTTTGAAAGCGGTGTTTTCTCATACATGGCTTGTGGCAAAGGTGAGGGAGTCGGAGGACTTAGACATGGATCGGGGTACGTAGACATTCAAGTAGGATCACGTATTTACTTGAGTGTGTCTTTACATTGAATCATTTCATATGCACTTAGGTGGGGAGTAAACCATTTAGGGTAATTCCACTACTGGGCAATTGCTCACCTTGTCGAGGGAATATTATTTAAGGTACAAGGAGCATTCGAAAAGACGGCTCATTTTAGAGGCTGACTTTGAAGAAAGTTGGGTTGTGGCTTTGATGTTTTTGGTATAACATGTATTAGAATTGTAAATTTTAATATGTGTTTCAGATAAGAGGAATGTAATAACTTTCGAACTATTGGAATATAGTTGTATTTGATGAGTATTAGTGTATGGGCCCAAGTGGCCATTTTCACTCAAGTATGGGTCTTGCGATACGAGACGTATAGATTTTTCGCAGGTTGAAGGGTTGTCAACGGACACCCCGGTTTTGGAGCATCACAGGAAGACACTATGATTAAGTTAGCTAAGTACAAATTGGAATTGAGCAAATCTCAAGCTCAAATTTTCATTGAGAAAAGAATTGTGAAACCCCGAGAAAATCTAATTTTTGAAAAAAGGAAAAATGGTAATTTCGGTCAAAATCCGGAATTTTTCTAGATCTTGGATGATGAAACAGACTTCACCATTGGAATTGTCTCACGAAATCTAGCTACCAAGTCAAATTTCGTCGAATTCCAAGACAGTCGGAATTTCATGTTTTTTGAGGCACCGGGTGTTGGGTTCCGTAAAACTGGTTTGAGAGACATGTAATGTGACAAAAGTCACCTACTACATGTACCCAAGTGACACATGTTGCATGATTATAGAGATGATGGGAATGAATGGCTAAGATTGTGCGAAGTGTCAAAAATCAAGACAAAAATGACACATTGGGAATTATTGGAAATGTTAATGAGAATAAGACAAAATAGCAAATAGTTGTCTTCTCCATTAAAAAAAAACGGGCAGAGGGCTGGAATTGATGCAGTAGGTTGGTTTTTTGTGATTTTAGAGAGAGAAGGAGCCGGCTCTTCGATTGTGGGTCGCTCGGCCGCTTCTGCTCTCGACGGAGCAAGAAGCAAAGTCGATCTACGCGGCAAGAGCTACGCGTGAACATCGATTTGGTGGAGTTCCGACAACTCCAAGAGGTAGGGATCTTTTCCTACTCATGTTATTCTTTGGCTAAGTGATTCGTGCCACAGTAGGGTGATCCGAAATCAACAAAATTTGTATCCTACTTCTCCCATCACGTAGTAAACTATCACAAGATAATGTTCTAGGGTCAATATCAGGATGACTTTCTTCGCACAAATGATTTACGTTGAGGTTCAAAATGGTGAATTTAATTTGATTTTGGGATTTTAGAAAACAAGGGGTGTAATGGTTGGCAAACTGAAATTTAAATAAAATAAAATGTAAAATGTAACTCCTCAAGTGTTAGCTACTCGGGTTGGATTCTACAAGTCACCGAGAGGTCCTCGGTTATTTCACGCTAGGGGAGGATGACATAGTCATCTCCCGAACCGATCTTCATTTAGCTATAAACCTAACCCAAAATAATTATCCTTTGAAAGATGGTGTTTAATGAAAGCAACAGTTGGTCACCGATGCTGAAGAACAATTTTCCCCCGACTCACTTTACAATGATTAATAGAGGGTAACTAATGAATCTCAAGTGATCTAGCAATAAGTATCCAACAACCCTAAAAGATTACCAAATAAAGGTCATTCAAGGTGAATCTAGGGATTAAAAACCTAGAGTTCAAAGGAAACACAAACTCGCCAAGGCATACCGCGTGAAACACTGTGGGAACCTCCAGCAAATTTCCAGATCCTACTCCCCACAGCCCTTTTCCTTCAAGGAGGAAGGGTTTTAGTCGCTCATCCTCCAAGTTGTCATCCTTGGAGGGTGTTTGGAAACCAAGAAAATAGAAAAGAAAGGGAAAGAAAATGATGCAGAGAAAACGGGAGAGCTGAAAGCGCTCAAAAATTTATCGCCACTTTGATTGATTTACAAACCTCACCCATTATATAGTGTGCGTATAAGGAAATTACAAAAAAAAAATAAATCAAAACAAAGGCTATTACAAGGGTAGAAATAAGAAAAACCAAACATAGTCGCTTGAACACAAAAATGTAGCGCAATTCGCTATATCGATTTTCACACATAGCGAAAATTCGCTATGATAGCGAAATTTCGCTATCATAGCGAAAATAACCGTGCATAGCGAAAATTTCATAGCGAAATTTCGCTATCATAGAAAAAATAACCGTGCATAGCGAAAATTGAAATTTTCGCTATGATAGTGAAAATTCCAACGTAGCGAATTTTGGCACCGTCTCGCATCATCCTGCTACTGCTCCATTGCTCTCGTTTGTATTTTCTTCTATTTCTACTCTTCTTTCCTCTCGGGTCTCCTGACCCATGATGTTCAGTTTGACTCGAATTCTCATGTTTTGATCAATTTCAACAATGTTGGCATGATTAGCCTCGCAAAACCGCAAAATTTGCCACAAAATGCGATCAAGAGAATAGTAGGGACCTTAATGTAAAAATCAATTAGAATTATTAGTATACAGAAAAATCAAACCTATAATAAATAGGGTTCAAAATAGCACTTTTTGGGCACTAATCACACCTCATCCCACATTTATGTTAGTCCCTTAGCAATGAAAGAAAGAAATAAAGAGAGAATATACAAAACAATAACAAAATAGTCTGCTCACAAAAATGTATTTCAAAAGGCTGTGAATGAGTAATGCCTAACCCTAAATAAGAATCATCAAAGTCGTGTCTAATAACTACTGCGAGAGAATGAATGCCATACAAAATTGAGTATTAAAAGAGCCTCCTTCGTGAATCAACCGTAAACTTCACCAAGATCTAAGTGTTTGTTCGACGCCTCAACAATAACCGCCAAACTACACTATCCCCCAACCCAAATTTCCATCGTCACAACCTAGCATGCTAACCAACCTAAATGACATCGTGACCCACCTCCCATTCCACAATTCTTTTGTGTTGTAGGGCAATGTTGATGAATCGACCTCACCAAAGTCCACATGTAACTGGACTCACTGATGACTTCGCTGGCTTTCTAAAAGTCATCTATTTTAATCCATTTTTCTGTTTGATTTTCATCCTAAAAGGAATAATTAATATGCGAAATATGAAGAAACTCACACCCTGTTATTAGCAGGAGTGTGAAAGAAAGAAGAAAAAGCAAGAGAAAATGCCACTGGTGGAGTAAAATGCGTAAATGGCAGGCAAATGAAAGTAAATCGTTAACTAATGTTGGTAAAGTGGCTTGCACTAATCCAGCGATGCGGTGTCATGACATCGAAAAATTGAAGTGAAATTACGCGTCGCAATGTGGATCACAAGTTTCATAAACGAGGGATTTCAACTCGTGAGACTTATGAAAGATGTCGCGACAAATATCGTGGATGTCGCGACAAAGGTTGAGGTTATGAAGGTGAGAAGCGCCCAAGCTATGCAGACATATTTGAAAAGATGAAACTGTTGTGACTTAAGTTGATGTCGCGACAAGAGACTGATGTCACACTAAAAGCAATCTGGCTGAAGCCTGCAGACATAAGACGTTTCGCTTTAAGGTTGCGCTTCTTAAACTGGATGTCGCTGACCAGGATTGATGTCGCCGACATCATAAACCATCGCTTGAAACTCCGCAGAGCTGAAGTGATGTCGCGATAGCGATTGATGTCGCTGTATTATCGTGAACCATCGCTTGAAACCCGCAGAGGTGAAGGAAGTTACGTCAGCGACAAAGGATTGATGTCGCGGGTATAAGAAGATGAAGAACCTCGCGAGAGGCAAGAAGTTATGTCGCGACAAGGGATTGATGTCGCTATTACAAGAAGACATCGCTCAAAGTTGCGCTCTCTGCTGATGTCGCGATAAAGGATTGATGTCACGGATATCGTGAACCATCGAAAGCTGCAAAGACATGAGTCGATGTCTTTCGCGACAAGGTATCGACATGTCGCGACATCCCGAACACAGCCAAAGTCGTGGGCAGAGACATGAGCTGATGTCGCGACAAGAGATTGATGTCGCGACATAAGATGCCTTCAGGAAACAAAGGAATGTCATGACTTATTGATAAATGCTGCAACAAGTGCCAAACTAACTAATGTCGCGACAAGGGATTTGAGGTCGCGACCTGAACAAGAACATGGGCCACTCCACTTGGAAATCCACAAAAGAACGTATTTAATGAGGTCAACCGAGAAACCCTATAAAATAAGCAAATACTCAAGAAGAAAGGTAGGCCTGAGGCAGAGGGGAAGCAGAACGAAGATCCGGTAGCCGGCTTCATTTTATTTTTCTTTCTCTTATTTTTATTTTTTTTGTTTCCACTGCTATAGATTAGATTTTTTTCATCTTTCTTTATTTTATTTTATTTTCCTCGGATCCGATGTTATCGCTTTGAGTGTGTCGAATGCAATTCCATTCTTTCAAATTACTACCCGGGAATGTTTGAAGTTCGCATAAATTTCTGAAATTCGACTTTTCCGCCTAAATTGCAAGAATTTTAAGGATCGAGGAATGTCGTAGTGTGTAATTCAGTAATTGAGAAACCCACCATTATAATGCTATAGTCTGAATTAATCTCTTCCTCGTAGTTGTTTCCAATAAATTGCGGAATTTCGCCACGACTCTATTTCTAGTTAGCGGGTTTAATGTTTTTTGACCGAATATGAGTTTCCTATACCCGTTTAAGATTTGTTTCATCAGCTTCTAATTTCAAGGAGGTCTCTGAGTGACACAGAAGGCATTCCCGAGAGTTATGAACATTTCTTTGAAGGTATATTAACTCGTTGTTAGAGATCTAATGAGCTTTGTAAGTTTACTTTAGATAAATCCTCTTCTCACTTGAAATCAAGAATGAGTTGAGTCGAGTTATCACTTAAACAAGCGCAGAGTTCACCTCTAATTCAATAGTGCCAATCCCGTGGTTAATCGAGATTCAATCAAGGAGAGGGTTATCTACCTTACTAGAGGAAAGAGTAATCAGAAAGATGGTATATCCTTGCTTGACCGATAACTTGGGAGCTAAGGTTTACAGTCCATAAAATGGGTATTAAGTATTGCAAAAGAAAAATACCCAGATTAAGGAAATCCCGCATAGTGAAGCTCATCAATTCCTCGTTTTCAAAGAATCAGAGTTAGATCATGAAACTATGGAGGTGAGAGATCCAAATTCAGATCGCTAAACGCCTTGGACATATTTCCAAAACCTGAAATACACAAGAAATTTTATCGTTGTTAATCATGGTACTGGCTACTTCACAATAGCGTTGATCTCTGATGTGTCCTCTATAAGATAACTATTCGCCTACTTATTTTCCTCACTATTCATTATTCTTTATTCATTAGATTCCGTTATTTGATTGTTCATTTTTCCTCAATGCTTGCATATTTCCACTTTTGCTAAATCACAATGTCATGTTACAAACAAATAAGATAGAGCTTCTGAGTAGTTTAAGGTAGTTGATCTAGAATTCTCGAGATCTCGTGACTAATATCCGATCTCTATATCCATTTTATTACTTGTCGACCTGTGCACTTTCAGGATATTAGGCCAAAACCAAAATTAAAATGACATACTCTAGAGATTGGTGGGTTTCATATAATAGAAAGTCAACAAGTTTTATGGCGCAATGGGATTAGACAATAGTCTCGTAATAGTGTCATACCTCTGCACATGTGTTTTGTCCTAAATAAGTTTTATGGCGCTGCTAAGCCGATTAGACACAAACCTGGCAACAGTGTCACAAATTTGAACATGTTTTGGTCCAACAAGTTTGGGAGGAGCCGCTGCCGGGATTGAAAAGAATTTAGTAAATCAACATCCGCATTTTAGCAAGGAAATGCTAATTGGACATTTTGAAGAAAAAAGAACAAAAATAGCTTTTCGGCAGCAGGGTTATTTTTAGCCACCAACCTTAACAAACCATATTGAAAATATTTAAGGATCAGACTAATCCTATTAATGTATAAAGTTTACTAGGGACAAAACTTTACACGAGATAGAATGCAACACCGATCCATTGCAAAGCAGACACGTAGTAATTAGAGAGAACACTGTAATCTTGAGAAAGATAAAGAAGGCAGAAAACTCAACTATGGTATGAAAGACAGGATCGCACGTGAAGTACATAGAGAAGCACTAGAATACCACCATCGAGCATTTATGGTGAGACTTCTGGAAGCCCATTATTCAAGATGAGTATTTCTCAGAATCAAAGTAAACAAATATCGATGCAAATAATTTTGAACTTAAACCAGCACTAATTACAATGGTCCAGCGAAGATCGGGCCATTATCATCCCACCGAGGACCCAAAACTGTTACACGAAGATTTCTCATGATGGCTAATACAAAGGAAGTTGAAACGGGTGAGACCATGTCATCAAACCCGCATCTATTCCCATTATTCTAAGATGCAGCCTACATGGCATTTAAACTTTTACCATATGGTTCTGTTGATACTTGGGAGGAGTTAGTAGAGGCCACCATTTAGGTAGACATCTTTCTCCAGCCCTCACCTCGCAGAAGGAGGAAATCACTATGGTTTCAAATGTGAGAAGCACTTAAAGCCCGCATTTAGCTTAGAAATATTCAAACGTTGTCGAGAAGATAACCACCCATGGAGTTAGATCTAGAAGATTCTCAGATGGACATTGCAGGTCATCATGCCTTGAATGATATATCAAAGGGGATCATTGATGCTTCATGTTGTGGGAGCATTCAAACGAAAAGTGTCAAGAGGCAAATAGCTGAATAAGACCTCAAGCAATGCATATGAAAACCTTCCAGTTTTCAAGAGGAAACAACAAAGGAAAGGGGATCATGGAGCTGAGTAAGATGGCAAACATGGAGGCCAAGATGCCATATGCACAAAGGATGGACAAGCAAGAAAGGAAGACACACACCGCCCAGCAGATAGGAGCAAATAAAGAGAGCATTTGATGGAAGTGCCAGAGAGAGTCGAAGAACAATTTAAGATGTCAAGAGGTTAAGCATTTAGTGAGCAAGAAACTACCATTTCAACCCAATACTAACTCAAAGACATTATCACCTGAAGACTGAGGAACCATGAGAATTTCATATGCGGAGGGGCGCCACAAGGCTCCCCTGATGGACGTAACCTCCTCAATGGTTATCACACCACTAAGGTTCCAAAGAAGCAGCTGAAGAAGGAAATGAACACAGAAACAGAATATCAGGGTCAGAGGAGGCCCAATCTTTTGAAGAACAGATGCCGCAGCTCATAGATAACAAGAAGTCATTAACCTCCATGAACAAAAGTTCATAGACCGGAAGCAAATCGCTACCACTCTCGAATTTTTCGTAACACCACCACGTATCTCTCGAAGAACCTCGGAGACACAAGTAGGGCGGCTGGTCTAACTCCGCAGCCGAGGAGACGCCTTCCCAAGATGACAAAGAAGAATCCAAAGATCGCATGGTCGCGTACTCAGAGCCGGGAAGGAGCAGAAAAGACGCAAAGAAAAAAATTACAAAGAAAGAAGAAGAAAGCCCGTAAAAGGAAATAAAGCACCGGAGAAAGAAAGAAGGAGTGGACAGGAAGGATATCCAAGGCTCGACCAAGCAAATCCCATTTCCACGTAGACTGTAAATCAAGATAGTGCTAGCTTGTATGTTTTTGAAACCTTTAGAAGCTAGAGATCAAGATGTTCTTTATTAGTATGGAAGACTCGTGATGCCACTTTATGCAAATTCCTCAAGGACACATGCTGAGCAAGAAAACAAAGAGATAGTAGAAGAAGTGAATCTCTTTGCTACTTGAGTGTTGTGATAAAGAAAGAATTGCCAGAAAAGATGAAGGATCCAGGGAGTTTTACAATTCCTTGCATCATTGGAGGAGTTGAATTCCAGGAAGCTCTCTGTGACTCAGGAGCTAGTATAAACTTGATGCCTCTTTCTGTTGCCAAGCAATTAAGTTTGGGGGAGGTTATTCCCACCATTATTACTCTTCAAATGGCAGACAAATCGATGGTAAAACCTGAAGGAGTCATGGAAGATGTACTGGTCACTGTTGGGAAATTTGTTTTCCCAGTAGACTTCATCATTCTGGACATGGAAGAAGATTCACAAGTACCCCTGCTATTGGGGAGACCATTCCTAGCTACTGGAGCTGCCCTAATCGACATGCAAAAAGGAGTTCTCACCTTGAGGGTTGGAGAGGAAGCTGCTGCTTTCAACTTGATCAAAAGCATGCAGAATGTAGACATAGACAGAGAAAATTGCAATGTAGTTGATGATCTCTATACCTACAATACGATGTTCACAATGATTATAATGCTCAAATTTTTATCAATGAAAAGAGATAAATTCGATTATATTGAAGATGACTACTACGATTGTCCATACAACGAGTTTTCATTCTATAGAAGCATGTTGAGCACGAAGCAAACGAAATGACAAAGGGGAAAAAATAATGAAAAGGGAAATTCATCAGAAACTGTAGTGAAGGGCTAGTGTTGAAAGAGTTGCCAAGTCATTTTGAAGTGGATGCTTACTTAGAATCACGAAAAGAAAACCCGGTGATTATATCTGCTAGACTTGGTGATGCTGAGGAACAGAGGTTGCTGAAAATCTTAAAGAAGCATAAAGAGTCTATAGCTTGGTCCATTGAAGAGTTAAAGGGTATCAGTCCATCAATTTGCATGCACAAAATTCTGCTAGAAGAAAATTCAAAGCCATCTGTAGAACATCAAAGGAGACTAAATCCAGTGATGAAGGAAGTAGTCAGGAAGGAGGTACTCAAATTGTTGAATCTTTGGTTTTTATCTATGCGATTTCGAGATAGTCCTTGGGTAGGCCAGTCCATGTGGTTCCAAAGAAGGGTGGGTTTGTGATCCATAATAAGAAAAATGAATTGATTCAGCCAAAAACGTGTGAAGGATGGAGGGTATGCATTGATTCACGGGGAAGGCTGAACACGGCCACGAGAAAAGATCATTTCCTTTGCCCTTCAGCTGATCGGATGTTGGACCAGTTAGCGAGACACCCTCATTTTGTTTCTTGATTATTATTCGAGGATACAATCAAATTGCTAATGCACCCTGAGGACCAGAGAAGACCACATTCACATGCCTATGGTACCTTGCCTTGAAGGATGCTATTTGAAGTACACGTGTAATGCTCCTGCTACATTCCAAAGGTGTATGATGTCAATGTTCTCAGACTTGGTTGAAGAGGTTATGGAAATTTTTATGGATGACTTCACTGTATATGGATCCAGTTTTGATCAGTGTTTGAAGAACCTGGAAACGATTAGCTCAAGGAATGCCAGACAAACAGCTAACCTTGAATTAGGAAAAATGCCATTTATGGTAACTTGAATTATTGTTCTTGGGCATAAAATTTACGCTGCTCATTTGAGTAGATCAATCCAAGGTATCCATTATCAAAACTCTTGCACCACCTACCACAGTAAAGGGAGTAAGAAGCTTCTTAGGGCATGCTGGATTTTATAGGAGGTTAATCAAAGACTTCTCAAAAATAGCCAGACCACTATGCAGATTACTGGAAAAGGATACAAGATTTAATTTTGATGACTCCTGCAGGGTTGCTTTTGAAGAAATCAAGATCAAATTGGATTGAAACACCTATAATAGATGCACGAGGAATGGGATCGGGGATTTGAAATAATGTGTGATGCCGGTGATTTTTCTCGATGGGGTATCTTTAGGGCAAGAGGAGAAAATGTCGGGACCATATACTATGCTAGTAGAACTTTCAATGAAGCACAAAGAAAATTTTCCAACAAGCGAAGGAGATGCTAGCCATAGTATTTGCTTGTGAAAAATTCAGGCAATACATTTTGGGATCCCATGTTATTATTCATACTGATCATGCAGCAATCAAGTACCTGATGTCAAAGAAGGAGGCTAAGCCAAGATTGATAAGGTGGGTGCTGCTATTGCAAGAGTTTGACTTGGAGATCAAGGATAAAAAGGGGTGTGACAATGTGATAGCTGATCACTTGTCAAGAGTAGAAAGAAGCACTGCTGAAGAAGAGAAAGTAATATTAGCAGAGAACTTCCCAGATGAGCAATTTGTTTAAAAAGTTTCCTTCCAACATCCATGGTATGCTGATGTATGAACTATTTAGCTTGTGGAAGTAGTTCCTTGAGTGACTACCAACGGAAGAAACTTCAGGCCCGACAATAGGTATTATATTTGGGATGATCCACTATTATTTTAAAGAAGTGCGACATGATAATAAGAAGATGTGTGCGAGGAAATGAACAAGGCAAAATTACGAATAGATACCATGCATCACCATATAGAGCATTTTCGGAGAAGAACAACTCATAAGATACTCAATCTAGTTTTATTGGCCCACTATCTTCAGAGATTGTGCTGGAGTGGGTTAAAATTGTGTGATAGATGACAAAGATTGGAAATATGTGAAATAGAAGCCCTAAGAGGTATAATGGTGGTGCAAATCTTTGATGTATGAGGGGAATAGATTTTATGGGACCATTCCCACCATCATTTAGGAACACAGCCCGCATACGCTAACGAGTTGATTATGTTTCAAAATGAGTGGAAACGGTAAGCATCCAAGGAATGATGCTAATATCTGATTTGTGAGCTTCTTGAAAAATATTTTGAAGCGGATTTGGAACACCCACAGACCTTGCATCATTGAAGTGATGGGGAAGCCATTGCAAACAAAATATTTGCAAAACTCATGTGGTATGGGATCAAGCATGTAATGAGTCTGGCTTATCATCCCCAGACTAATGGACAAGCAGAAATTTCCAACGGGAAGTGCAAAAGAATGCTTGAAAGAAATTTGTGAGCTCGAGCGGGGAAGGATTGGTCTTCCAAACTTGATGATGCACTTTGGAGCTTACGAGTGCATCTGAAACTCTGGAATGTCCCCATGTCTGAGAATTGTTTTGGCAAAATTCATGTCACCTACCTCTGGAATTGGAATGATACAAGGCAATGTGGGCCATCGAGAAGTTGAACTTCGATTTAAAGCTTTATAGGGAAGAGAGATTACTCAATATACGGGCTGGAACTTGAGAAATAGAAACTATGATAATGCTAGAATCTACAAGGATAAGACAAAGAAATGGCATGATCAAAGGATCTTGAGGAAAGAGTTCAGAGCAGGGGAACAAGTTCTACTATTTAATTCTAGACTGAAATTGTTTCCAGGAAAGTTGAAAACCTAATGGAGTGGAGCCATACCACGGTGGTGTGTATTACATTTGGAGGCGGTGACGATGGTACGTGCGGAGAAGGAATTCAAAGTCAATGGACAAAGACTGAAGCACTCCTAAGCGAGGGGAGGAAGGAATGGAAGAGCTCCAGCAGGTTATCTAGAAAGAAGAAAGGGCAACGACAAGTCGGTGAGGACTCAAGCGACGGTGATGGGGAATGACCATAGAAATTTAGTTTTACGGCACCCAGATTTTGAAAATTTAGATTTTTTACAGTAATTTCGTTTTGATTAGATCTTATAAAGATAGATTTAATTTTGAGAAGTTAATTGTAGTTTAATTAAATTTTCTTGAATCATCACGATATCGTCTGGTGAAAGACATGAGTGAGAAAAGCAACTCCAGGACACCTCCAGCAACTTGCAGAAATGTCACGACATGAACAAAGGGGGGTAACTTTCTCCCTAAACCAAACCCGTGAAATATGAGTGAATATCTTGTTGAATTTCTGCCTGGAGATGCCTGAATAAATGTCTAAAGGAGTATAGGATTAATAAAGGAATTCAAGTTTTTGAGATCATTAAACTAAGGGCATAGGTCGCGACAGAAACAAAAACTTGAAAATGAAAAGTCACGACATGGGACAACACAATATCTAAAAAAAAAAAAAAAAACCTATTTATGTCGCGACAAACTTAGTATGTCGCGACATAGGAATCCGATGCCATTCTCACCCTCTTGAATGCCCTAAAATTAATGTTCCTAAATAAAGTGAGGCGGAATGGATGTCGCGACAAGCGAATTTAATGAAATAATAATTAGCCCACAAAAAACTTGATTGAATTGCAACTGTTGGAGAACTTCTTCCCACTCCCGCTCCAATTTCAGCTTGGGTTCATCCTCCCTTCCTTTTTTTTGATTCTAAATTCCTGAAAACCCTAGCTCTCAAAATCTTCAGAAAACTTTCCTTCCGTTTCAAATGGTTGAAACCTCAAACCCTCATTACCTAACACGGAAGAGATCATGGAGAATATGTACAGCGAGGAAGAAGAAATCCGGCGGAAGAACCGATGGAAGAGATGCCCGCGAAGCACCCGAGAAGCACCGGAGTTTACGAAAAGAGCGAGACTGAAGAAAGGGAAAAGTAAGAGAAGAAGAAGTGGAAGATTTTATTATCGGAGGAAGCTTATTCAAGCAGGAGAAGCCTTGTATGACAACAAGGGGTTCGTATCAGAAAGAAGATTCAGAAACCCGATTACCCCTTTCAAGGAGATGATTGAACAAAGTTTGCAGGAAGCTTTAGCACATCAAAAGTCGAGGCTACGGTAGTGGTGAAGAATTTTATTCAAATACGGTAGGCAAGAAAGACAACCTTTGTGTTAATCGGAGTGTGGGTACCATATGGAGCCAAACCATTACTTGAAGAAGCCTATGGAGATAGCTGGGAGCACAAGCATGGGTCCAAGTTCAGAAAGCTCTTAAGAAGCCCAAATTTTAAGAAGATTGCCAAAAATCTGCGACGGAAAAGCACAAGCTGGGACGAGGGAAGGAGGACCAAAACCACAGGCAGGAGGCCTCGGTAGGGAGGCTAAGGTATAGTTCTATTTCTTGGCCTCTGTTTTGGGTCCCAGCCAGAGCCATGTGTGCACAGTGAGAGAGCAAGGAAGCAATTATGCTGTTTGCTATTCTGAAGGGATAAGCTCGATGTAGGAATAGTAATTGAAAGTTCTATAATGGTACCATGAAGGAAATAGAGAGAGGGCGATCCCTCACCTAGCAGCAATAAGCCCATTTTTTTTTTTTTTATGTTTAAAGGCCGGGAGTGAAGGATGCAGGAAGAAGAAGAAGTCCTGAGCATCTTCCTCCCTACCGACAGGGTGAGCAAGGGACCAAACCAAAAGAAAATGGGGTGTTGATTGAAACAAGAGAAGAAGCTCGGTACAGACGAAGAGGAGACTTTGGGGTTGCTGGCGAAGAAGAGAACCGAAGTTCCTCCTGAAAATAATACTTTCACATTTTGCAGACAATAGAAAAGATAGGATGAAAAAGCCCTTAGATTTCTCCATCCCTTAGGTAGTTCTCCCCACATCTGAGCGAGAACATTCGAGGAAGCGGGAAAGCTCAAGGGAGCTAAAAGAACAATTGATAATGGAGATCCTGTTTGCCGTACAGAAGAGAAGATGGAAGAAAGGGAAAGAGTGGAATGTGCAGCAGCAGAATTCAGGGAAGGAGTTTATGAAAGAGTTAAAAGAAGAGAGATCGGCAATGGGAAGAAGAAAGGAAGAGCAGGATGAAGAGGTTCTTCGACGACAAATAAAGGACTTCAGAAAGGAAATGAAGGAAAGAGATCGCAGTCCTTTCTCAGGAAACTCAAGCTGGGTGTGAGATCACATGGCTGAAATGGGTTTGGGAAAAGTGAGTTCTCAAATCTGACCATGTGAAGAAAAGGAGGTGAAGTGGGAAGTGGTGGAGGAGCAGTCAGGATTCAAATTTTTATACAAGTCTACAAAAGATTTTGAGAATAAGCTGGATGATAGAGAAAAGAAACTTAAAGGATGCTGAATCCTACAGGTAGAGAATGGCTAGAAGAATTTGGATTTGATTAACAACAATCTTTCAATTTTTGGAATGTGGCCCAGGGGAAATGGAAAACCACGATAGAATGGCTTGGGAAGAAACGAATTGACACAAACAAGAAGTTGATCTCTCCAATGAGATCTTTATTGAAAAGATCAAATTGAGAAGGAAACTAAGAGAAAGGAAAGAAGGAAATGAAATTCCCTCGATTTCCAACTCAATTGAGTACCCTAGACACTGGATCCCCTAATATCTTTCTTTGCCTCTTTTCCAAAAAGAAAAAAGATAGACTCCTTCCCAGAGCTACTAACCTTCCCTTATCAACCCCATACTTGTTGTATCCAACATTTTGCAGTTGAATCATAAATAAAATGATAAATTTGGAATTGAATTTGTTGTGTTACTTTGGTTTATTAAATTTTGTGTTGCTTTGTAGATTATGGTGGGAAAATAAAAGTAGGAATTAGTTAAAGAATACTTCTTTGAGATGTAATAAAATTTGAGTTTAGATAGGCTTGATTAGATTAGAATAGCTGAAATGCAGACAAAATGCAGAATAAGTCAAGAGAAAATAAAATACAGTTTAATTGAAACACAAAGTGCAAAAGTGACTTAAGTCTAACTGATAAGTCGAGAATAGAGGAGAGGTAATAAATAGAAGAAACAAAACATATTTTTTGAGTTTGTGAGTACGAGCAGTAAGTCGAGGAACTTTGTTGAATATCATTAATTTAACTACTCATCAGCAAAAATGAGTCCAAGGAAATCATATGGTTAGTCACAGCTATTCAACCCAAATTCTAGAGATTGCTAGATTAGTGATTGAGCGAAATCTGTTGATCTGGTGACAAGAGATGATCACGAATGGCCATTCTTGGATATGGTTTGAGCCATTCGACCATCCTTATTCTTATCTTGATGCATATACCTTAATTCAGAAATTGGAGCCAAACAAGCCTATTTTTCAAAAATAAGCCAATGGAAACCCAGGCCCGTCCTAAAGACCAATCCTTGATAAAGAACCTATGATTACCCGGGAATTCAAGGAGGAAGAAAGAAATGAAGTTTGGGGGGGTATATGTTTTTTGAGGAACTCAAGGAGAAAATATAGAAAAGGGAATGAAAGAAAAGGCAAAGCAGAAAATGCAATAGAAAAGAAAGCTTAAAGGGATAAGTTTTATCTTGTGGCCTAACTCTCTTGAACAATTAAGTTCTTAGGGTGTTTCAACACACAGTACCCTAATGTGCCAAGCTGGTATGGGGGCTACTAGCCAAGTTCGCTAAGAGTGTTAGAAAGCCTAAAAGGTAAAACATTGCACTATCCCTGAATGGTGACAAACAAAGGAAATTTCCCCAGGTTGAATTCACAGTGAAATAGGGCGTAGGTTAAATTGGAAACGATCAAGAGATGTCCCCAAACATGAAGTTTAGGGAGTTCATTAAAGAAACTACAAGAAAGAAAGGGCAGTAGTAAAGATGAGAGGAGAAAGGTTGGGGCCAAATGCAACACAAAATTCCTTCCATCACACCTATTGCAAAACTAGCAATATAAGCCCAGACGATTGATCTTGAAAATTTTACCAATTACCTACATTAGTGGAGATCAATATGAACAACAAACCTATGGAATTTGGAAAATATGGAAACAATCAAAACTGTGAAGGACTTTAGGGAGTGAAGTGACTCATTATGAAGATGAGAAAGGAAAATAATTTATTATTCAACGGGATCTAGTGATTATGTTGTTTGGCAAAACAATTTCAACTTGATTTAGTTTTGTATACTATAAAGATTAAGAAACTAACCTTAATTTGGACTTGAAGCTAGATGTACGAAACAATGCATTCCTTGTATTTGATCAAATTATTTGCTAATGCAAGCGAAACAAAAAATGTCCTTTTTGTTTGAGGACAAACAATTCTTTCTTTCCTTTGCTTGAGGAATGACAAAACTTTAAGTTGGGGAGTTTGATGACTTAAAAGTCATACATTTTTAAATCCATTTTTACATTTGATTTTCATACGAAAGGAATAATTAATATACGAGAAATATGAAGAAACTCACCAAAATTTATTAGCGGGGAGTGTGAAAGAAAGAAGAAAGCGTGGTAGAAAAATGCAACAATTGGTGGAGTAAAAATCGAGGAAGAAATGGCGGGCGAAATAAGCAATGGTTAACTAATGTGCGGTTTGGGCTTGCACAAATCGAGTTATGCGGTCGCGACATGAAAAATTGAAGGAAATTTGATGCAGTCGCAGCGAGGATCATGAGTTTGGCGGTGAGGGATTAACCCGGAGACTTAGGAAGATGTCGACAACATCGTGATGCCGCAGCAAAGGTTGAGGTCTGCGACAAGAGAAGCGCCTCGAAGCTATGACGATTTGAAAGATGGCTATTGTGACTTAAGTTGATGTCGCGACAAGAGACTGATGTCGCGACACCAAAAGCAATCGGTTGAAGCCTCCAGAGACATAAGACGTGCTCAGTTGAAGGTTGCAGTTCTTTAAACTGATGTCGCGACTAAGGATTGATGTCGCGACATCATAAACCATCAGTTAGAGCACAACGAGCCATGGTGATGTCGCGACAAAGTTGATGTCGACATCGGGGAGCTCATCAGTTGAAACCTGCGGAGGCATGGAAGTTATGTAGCGACAAGTTGATGTCGCGACATAAAACATTAGTTAGAGCACTGCGAGAGGCATGAAGTTATGCGACAAAGGGATTGATGTAGCGGCGTAAGAACCTCTGTTCAAAGTTAAGCAGTTCCTTAAGTTGATGTCGCGACCAAAGTTGATGTCGCGACGCCGGGGAACCATCAGTTAAGCTGCAAAGACATGGGCTGATGTCGACAAGGTATTGATGTCGCGAGCATCGAGCGGCGCCGAGTTGAAGGCTGCGAGAGACATGAGCTGATGTCGCGACAAGAGATTGATGTCGCGACATAAGATGCCTTCAGGAAACAAAGGAATGTCATGACTTATTGATAAATGCTGCAACAAGTGCCAAACTAACTAATGAATATCGCGACAGGGATTTGAAATTAGCGGCACGAGCAATAACATGGGCGATCGGCAATCCAAAAGAATGCATTGGAATTAGAGATGAAACCCTATAAATAGCGGCTACTTCGGAAGAAGAAAGTAGTATTGGAGCGATGGGGGAAGCGGTAGATGCGGGTAGCCAGGCTTCATTTATTTTTTCTTTTCTTTTATTTATTTTCTTGTTTCGTCGTTATAGATTAGATTTTTCATCTTTCTTTATTTTATTTTTTTATTTTCCGGATCTGGATGTTATCGTTTTGAGCGAAGCTGAATACGAGAATTCCATTATTTTTCAAATTACTACGGAATGTTTGAGAGATTCGGTGTTCTGAGGAACTCGATTCAAATTACGATTATTCTTATGATCAGAGGAATCTTTGTAGTGTGTTGATAATTAGGTAACCCAGCTTCCATTAAGTGAATGCTATGATCGAATTAATCTTCCACTGTAGTTGTTTCCAGACTTGTGAATTTAGGTTCTGAATTTACTTGGTTATGGTTTAATGTTTTTTGATCGAATATCAGTTTCTTATACCCGTTTAAGATTTGTTTCATCTCTACGATTTTAAGGAGGTCCTCTGAGTGACACAGAGAAGGCATTCCTGAGTTATGAACATTTCTTTGAAGGTATATTAACCTGCTATTAGAGATCTAATGAGCTTTGTAAGTTTACTTAGATAAATCCTCTTCTCACTTGAAATCAAGAATGAGTTGAATGAGTTATCAATTTAAACAAGCGAGAGTTCGCCTCAATTCGAATAGTGAAGCCAATCCAGTGTTAGGCGAGATCTAATCAAGGGAGAGGGGGTGATACATTCTAATTGAAGGAAAGTAACCAAGGAAGTTGTATATCCTTGCTTGACCGATAACTTTGGAGCTACAAGGTTTCTGATCCATAAAATGGGTATGAAGTATTGCAAAAAAATACCCAAATTAAGAGAACATGTAGGAAATGATCATCTGATTCTGTATCTGCAGAAAGAGTCAGAAGGGTGGATCATGACTGTGGAGTGTGGGAGAGATCGGCTGTATTGCTAAACGCCTTGGGCCAGTTTTCAAAACTGAAATACACAAGCAATTTTATCAGTGTTAACTACAGGAATTGATACTTCATAATAGCAGTGATCTTGATGTGTCCTCTAAAAGATAACTATTCAGTTTCAATTTATTTTCCTCACTATTCATTATTCTTTATTCTTTGAATTCTGATTTATTTGATTGTTCACGATAATACTTGTATATTTTCCAGCTTCTTAAGCTGAATCACAATGTCATGTTATAGTCCAAATAGTATAGAGCTTGAGTAGTCAGGGTAGTTGATCTAGAATTCTTGAGATCTCTATGGGATCGATATCTGGACTTATATCCATTTTATTACTTGTCGACCTGTGCACTTGCAGGATATTAGGCCAAAACCAAAATTGAAAATGATATACTCTAGGAGATTTGTGGTTTATATAATAGAAAGTCAACAAGTTTTATGGCGCCGTTGCCGGGGATTAGACAATAGTCCTTGGTAATAGTGTCATAAATTTGTACATGTGTTTTGGTCCCAACAAGTTTTATGGTGCCGTTGCTGGGGATTAGACAATAGTCCTTGGTAATAGTGTCATAAATTTGTACATGTGTTTTGGTCCCAACACTCCCAACCAATTAAGGCATAGGGCACCAAGTCAAAAGGATATTTCAACCACAAACTCTTCAGGCTTCACCCCGGACTTCGAATGATTTCGAGACTCCAGCACCTACAACTTGCTAAACTCCACCCATCCACCCATGTAGCGAACACAAAGTCGGTGACTCCCAACCAATGAAGGTTTAGGGCATAGGGTTTTAAAGGCTTTCGCCATATACCCCTCGGACCGTGCTCGGGTTTCAAGGCAAAGCATTGCAATTTTCTTCTTTTTCTTTTCTTTTTCTTTTCTTTTTATTCTAGAAGACACATTGGCCTTCTATTCATGGGGGTCCTTAACCTATTAAAGGTGGTCAACGACACTAGGATAGGTTGTGCAAAGTAAAGGAGGTTGCGTAGTTTTTCAGCATATCGGTACAAACCCTAATGTAACAGGTGTGGTTAGCTAAGGTGGAAGAAAAAGGTCAAAATCAACAAGATTTCAACTTATTATCCATTCAACTAGGCATGGAACCAATCTAACATCAATAGAATTGGACAAAGTTTCAATTTTTCAAACTATGGGCTAGGCACAACACACAAAAATTTTGGTTGCAAAATGGGTCCAAATTTTGAAAAAGTAAGCTGTATAGTATAACAGCTTTATAGAAAGGGAACCCAGCAAGCCACTGAGCATAACAAAATGGGCTTGCTCAAAATAATAACAAAAGCATAAATACAAAAGCCACTTCCTTCGCTAACTCTCCCCCTAACCCAAACATCTCGGTGTCTGAAATGGGGCTCGGATTGGAAAATTAGAGAAGGAAGTGTTACCTCCTTGATGAGATGTGATCGTTGTTGGATAGGATACTTCTCAAGCTTTCCATCGACACCTTATTCACTCCGTTTGGGCTTCAAACAAACAAGTTAGGAGAAGAAAAGAGAGGAAAAAAGTGACCAGTTGGAGCATTTTTAAAATTACACCTTCATAATGATTTCAAAAATGTTATTTCTAGATATATTTGGATTCTACACTCTCTAAGATTTCCAACGGTACCAAAAACGTCTAAAACGGAGTTCGGATGAAAAAGTTATAAGCGAAACAAAATTGGAGGCAAAACAGTGGGGCCATAGCGAAAATTTTCTCTATCATAACGAAAATTTGCTATGATAGCGAAAATTTATCATTGCGAAAATTTGGCAATGTTTGCGAAATTTTCGCTATGTCTAATAGCGAAATTTTTTATTTTTTTTTGAAAAATAAAACGATTAATAAAGAAAATAATAATAATATTAGTAATAATAATAAAATAATAAAAATAATAAAAATAATAAATAATAAAAACAAAAACAAAAACTTTTTTTATTTTTTTTTTGAGAGACAAATAATTTTTTTTTTTAGACAATTTTTTTTATATAAAAATAAAAATAAAAATAATTTTTTTTAAAGTAATAATAATAAAAATAACAATAAACAAATTTTTTATTATTATTAATTTATATATATATATATATATATATATATATATATATATATATATATATTTTTTTTTTTTTTTTTAATTTATTTTACCTATTTTGTCACATTAGCTAGGGACTGACCGTGCATTTCGCTATCATACTTGAAATTTCGCTATGATAGCGAAAATTCATTACCAATATCAACTGCTTGAAATTTTAAGCTATGTAGGCTGCGAAAATTTCGCTATCATCTTGAAAATTTACCGTATCTTATGTGAAATTTTTCACTGCTCCTCCTGCTTCTTCTTTGCGTGCTATTTCTTCATTCCGACCTTCAAAATTTCACTTAAGCTGCAAAAATTAACCACCTGTGAAAAATTAGGAAGAGTGCGAGAAAATTAGAAGAAAAACATGCTAGAACAAAGATTAACTTAAAAATTAGACAAAATCTAAGAAGAAAAATTAAAGAAATCAAAATAAAATGAAATAAAACAAGAAAAATTAAAACAAAAAGTGGGGGCGTATATTGAGCCACTCCTTAGGCCTTTGGAGGTATCGGAACTAAGCAGACTTAAAAATCGCGGAGTTAAGATTGCTCCAAAGTTCGACAAACACCCGAACCAATCACTGTGCCATGCAATGTAGGTAGCTGCTTGTGTCTTTGATGTAGTGGCAAAATTAATGCGAGAGGCCACTAATCTCTTAAAGTTACACCAAACAGCTTGATTACAAATTGGGTGGCTTACTAGGTAGCTGTTTTTAGTGTGGATTGTCTTTGGGAAGAATGAGAATATACACTTGGTCGGTGGAGAGACTGCGCGTGGGTATTTGGTGGCCCCGTGGTAGTGAGGTTCGGTCTGTGGGAATTGGTTGAAGGACATTCTTTTGGGCTCTTCCACTGCTTTTGTTTCACTGCCCTCCTCAGTTATAAAGGGAAGGATTTCTTCTTTCTTCTCCCTTGGAAAAACAACAGCACACGTATCTGAGGATTCAAACAACCCTTCAGACATTTCAATAAAATCCTTTATGAGCTGAGTGAACATTTGTTGACTTGCTCCTCCCATAGTGGGTGTCACTTTGGCACTCCTCCTCTGGTGGACATTGTTGCTGATTGATGAGGTTTTCAATGGAGTCTTGCAGGTTGTCCCATTTATGCTCAAAATCATTTTTCAGCCCATCTAATTTATTGTTCAAATTGTCTTCCATGTTGACAGTCTCTGGTCAGAATGAGCAGACCAATCTCTTATTCTGCGCATGACTCATCACTATCAGGAGTAAGGTCTGAAATGGCTTGTTCAAATGGAGGGATTGACTGTGGTGGCTGAGGTGAATGAGGGGTCGAAGCATAAAATGGGGGTTCAGGAGGAGCATATTGCAGGTCTTGGTTTCCCATGAGGAATTGGTGTAGTTCCCCTAACTATGGTTGTAAGCACTACCATATGGTCAATTCATCCATTGGTTTCCTATAGTCCCTCATGGTTTTATCTATTCTTGGGTTTGCCTCTCTCCACAGGTTGCTGACTTTGCCATGACTGGTTTATGTAATCCCCCATGGACATATATGCATTAAGGGTACCCCCTGCCACATGCTGACCATACTGTCCCTGTTCCATTAGGTTCAAATTCAACCTTGATTGAGGAAGCTCCTCCTATTTGGAACCACAGAGTACTACTTGTGAGAACAAAGCAAGCACAATGAAGAAAACAACTCTACCAAAGGGGGTAAGTTAGATAAAAACAAAATAAAATGAAAGCAAAATTAAACACCGCGAAACACTATATATATATATATATATATATATATATATATATATCTGAAAATTCACGAGAACTTGTGATGATGATCACAGTGTTCCACGGCTTCGTCGAATGCACTTAGGCACCATCCTGACAGCGAAGCCATTTGATTTATTGCCACGGTAAAGATTGATCAAATCAACAAAATTTGTATCCTAAATTCCTCCTACTGCCGTAGTAAAACTCTTTGCTGAGTATAGCGGTTCTAGATTCGAACAGGGGATGGAGTTTCTTTGTACAAATGATTTACAGTGAGGTTCAAAAATGGTGAATTTAATTTGAATTTTGGGATTTTGTGAAAACAAGGGGGTGTAATGGTTGGCAAACTGAAATTTAAATAAAATAAAATGTAAAATAGAACTCCTTGAAGTGTTAGGCTACTGGGGTTGATTCTACAAGTCACTGAGAGGTCCTCGGGGTTATTTCCTCATATTGGGGAGGATGACATATAGTCATCTCCGGAACCAGTCTTCATTTAGCTAAACCCACAACCCAAAATAATTATCCTTTTGAAAGATGGTGTTCTTTGACACGGCATTAGTCATGTGATGAAAGAACAATTTTCACGACTCACTTTACAATGATTAATAGGAGTAACTAATGAATCTCAGTGGATCTAGCAATAGCATCCAGACTATCAAGAATTACCAAATAAAGGAGTCTTCAAGGTGAATAAGGGATTTAAACATAAGTTCAAAGGAAACACAAGCTATGGTGCATACACATGAAAAACGAGGAGGCCTCAGCGTACCTCCGGTCCTACCTGACGACCTTTTCCTTCAAGGAGAAAGGGTTTTAGCCGCTTATCCTCCAAGTTGTCATCCTTGGAGGGTGTTTGGCAACCAAGAAAATAGAAAAGAAAGGGAAAGAAAATGATGCAGAGAAAACAGGAGAGCTGAAAGCGTCTCCAAAAATTTATAGCCGACTTGATTGATTTTTACAAACCTTGACTCTGAAACATATAGTGTTTGAGAGCAAGAGTAAAAAAACAAATCAGAAACAAAGGCTGAAGCCACAAGGAATGAAAGGGAGAAAAACCAAAAGCGGTCGTTTGAACTAAAAAAAGCAGGAGCGAGGCCGCTATGCGAGTGATTTTTATGTCATAGCCGAAAATTTGCTATGATATGAAAATTCAGCGTAGTGAATTTTGGCACTGTTCCTCCCTGGCTACTGTTCCATTGCTCCTTGCTTCATTTTTCTTCTATTTTCTGCTCTTCTTTTTCCTCTTAGGTCTCGATCTATGATGTTGGTTTTGGCTTCGAATTCCTCATGTTTGGATCGACTCAACAATGTTGGCATGATTAGCTCGCAAAAACTGCAAAATTTGCCACAAAATCGATCGATAGAATAGTAGGGACCATAATGTGTAAATCGGGTTAATCAGAATGAGATTAGTATACAAAAAGCACTAAAAACCTATAATAAATAGGGTTCAAAATAGCACCTTTTGGGCGCTAATCACTAAGAGCCATGTAAATGGTTGGGGATGTTCTGAGACTTGGATTAGCCATGTTTTCGGTCTCAAAACATTTTGAACTGATGGAAAATCCCTGATTATTTGTGAAATTAGTGGTGCCAACGAAGTTTCAGCATTCAACGTGAACCTGAATGACGTGATTTTGGTGTGGATTTTTATGATGTTGAGTGATTCCAAAATGGAATTGCTTGATTGAGTAGAATTAGCCATATCAGAGCCAATTTTGGTGTTTATTGATTGAGAATCGAATAATATGAATTATAGAATTAATTGTGTTAATACATGTCTCTATATATATATATATATATATATATATATATATATATCACTAGCATGAATAGCTTGGAATTGTGTAGAAATTAATATGTTAATGCATGTAATTAAATGTTAACATGATGTGAATTATGTGAAATATAATTGTGTGTAAGCCATTGAAATGAATTGCAAGTGCTTTCAGTAGGCTAATTTTGATGCTAATGATGTGAATTAAAGCTGTATGGCATGTATGCAAATTTTGTTAATATATGTGTAAGTGATATATTGGCATGTGTGGTTTGGAAATAGCATAATGCATTTCATATGCAACGGGCAACCTAGAAAATTAGGTGTGAGTGCATGGCATGGAAGAAATGAAAATGAGGTTTTTCTCGCATTGGCTTAGGCATGCGTGAGGGAGTCGGTGAGGACTCGAGACACGAGATTGGTGTAGACATTCAAGTAGGATCATGTATTTGCTTGAGTGTGTGTTTATGTTGAATCATTGCATGTGCACTTAGGTGGGGAGTAACCAGTATAGGTTTCCTGCGGCCATTGCTCGCCCTGTCGAATATTATTTTGGTCTGGGGTATTCGGGGAAGGCAAGACGCTCTTTAGAGGCTGATTTTTAGAAGAAAGCCGGGTTGTGGCTTTGATGTTTTCGGTATAACATGTATTAGAATTCTTCATTTTAATATGTGTTTGTATTAAGAGTAATGTAATAACTCTTGAGCTATTGGGACATAGTTGGTTGATGTATTTTGGGGAGTATTTATGTATGGGCCCAAGTGGCCATTTTACTCATTTATTGATAATGTGGACACGGGTGAATTGGTTGTAAAGTATTAAGGACAGGTTGTGTTTTGGGTAGAGCTCCCCGTATAAGGAGACTCTGCCCGATTTTCATGAGTGGTGTCGGGTTACCCGACGTCCACGAGTATTTCGTGGGTTGACGGGTTGTCGACAAGACACCCCGATTTTGGGGCGTCACAAGAACCTCCCTCACTAATAAAGCCGCTCAACTTGGAAATTTGGAGGTTTAAATGGGTCAGATGGCTTTCATGTTTAATGAGAGATAACAAGACAATTTGCCTAGCACTTTGGAAGTGAACCATAGAAGAGATGGCAATGAGCATTGCAAAACCATCACACTTAGAAGCATAAAAACTTTAGAGAAACTCGTCTAAAACATAGTTGAAAATGATGAAGACAATGATGAGAGTGAAGAAAACAATGTTGGAAACTTAGGAAACGGTATTGAAACTACTGAAAAGAGTTATAGAACTACTAGAAAAGTTGAGAAGTTACTGAAAAATTCAACAAGTAAGGAGCAAAGAAAAACTAAGTTGAAAGCTCCTTCAACAGAAGATACTCCGATGATCCCATATTCTCAAAGATTGAAGAATAACAAGTTGGACAACAAATTTGGAAAATTTATGGAAGTTTTCAAGAAGCTTCACATCAATATTCCATTTGTAAATGCATTGGAGCAAATACCTTCTTATATCAAGTTCATGAAGAACATCCTCACAAACAAGAGGAAGCTTAGCGATTATGGAACTGTTTCTCTTTCTGAGGAATGCAGTGCTATCCTCCAAAGAAAATTGCCTCCAAAGCTAAAGGATCTAAGGAGTTTTACTATACCTTGTTCTATTGGCAATTCAATTTTTGAAAAAGCCTTATGTGATCTTGGTGCTAGTATCAACTTAATGTCATTATCTATTTTCAGGAAACTTGGTTTAGGAGAGGCGAATCCTACAACTATTACTTTTCAATTGGCGGATAGATCCCTCACTCATCCTCGGGGCATTTTTGAGGATGTGCTAGTGAAGGTAGACAAGTTCATATTCCTGGATGATTTCATAGTTTTTGACATGGAAGAGGATAATGAAGTGCCTATTATACTTGGAAGACCCTTCTTAGCTACCAGCTGGGCCCTTATTGATGTGCAAAAGGGAGAACTTAGGTTGCGAGTGCATGATGAATAGGTGACTTTTAACGTGTTTAATGCCATAAAGCATCCCATGGAGAGTGAAATTTGTTTTAGAGTGGACATTGTGGAGGCTAAAGTGTCTAGCCCAAAGGATCACATTGATCCTTTGGAGACTAGCCTTATCTATGGAGATTCTCCCGACATTGTCGATGATGAAGTAGAGGAATATGTATTATGGATTGACTCTTTTGGGCAAAACAAACAAAAGTACTTTGAGAGCTTAGGATCTAGCTCTTCTTGCCCCATCCCTTATATTGAGAAGCCCTTGGTTCTTAATGAGAAACCGCTTCCCTCTTAACTTAGGTATGCTTACCTTGGTGAGTCTTTTACCTTATTGGTAATTATCTCGTCTCATCTCTCTCAAGTAGAAGAGGAAACGTTGTTGAGAGTGCTTAGAGAGCACATAGAGGCAATTGAATGGTCTTTGGTCGATATAAAAGGGATTAGGCCATCAATTTATGACATTGAATACTTTTAGAGGGTGACAGTAAACCTAAAATTAAAGCCCAAACAAAGCTTAACCCAACTATGAAGGAAGTGGTACGCAAAGAAGTCTTAAAATGGCTTGATGCGGGAGTGATTTATCCCATTTCCGACAGTCCGTGGGTGAGCCCGGTGTTTGTCTGTTAATGTATAGACTAAACCTTTCAATTGTTATATCTCTGAGGCCTTAAATTCCTAACGGTGGTAACAAAATTTGAGAATGAGTTGTTTTTGAAACTTAGAAAATGGTCTTATGTTCTTGAAATTATAAAATGAGTTTAGTCATAAGACAACTGCCAGAACCTCACAAGTCATACAAGTAGTAAAAATTGGATACAAGTTCAGATATCATTCCCTCAGATATTGACAAGAATTTTGAAATCAACTACCCTAACTACTCAAGATCCACACTATTTGCACCTCCTTGTAATGGTTTGAAAACTAGAATTTGAAAGACAAGATCATCCTATATTATACTTCTATATTGGATAAGAATTCAATAAAGCTCAAATAAAATAAATTAGACTAAATTAGTTCTCTGTGAGAAGTGAACACTGTCAAGGAGCTGTTGTGAAACAGTCAATTTTTGCATTATAATCCATTGATTTTCTCAATCCTGATTTTGGATCTGGATTTGTCAAAGATGCTTAATAATTTAGCTTGGATTTCTCCATAATTCACTAATTAGAGGTCCATGCTTCTTTCAGAGACATGGATTTAATCAATTACTTGTATTCAGAACACTCTTTATAAGATGCAAGGTATTTTCTTTTTCAATGCACTTCCTTTGTTTCTTAAGACTACAGATTTCTTGCACCCCAAGTCTGGGCCATTGCAAAACTTCGACAAAATGGTTGGTGACTCCTCCTTTAGATCTGATGGATTTTTCCCTTTCTTTGGTTATATCTCAGCTAACACAAGATCAAGATATTTCCATCAGATTAAGGTAAGATCTTTGATTATTTAAATTGATAAATAATCCCCTTCAACTTCAACTATGAGTGAATTGGAAATTTATCGAATTGAACTCTTAGAGCTCTTAAGTTCTTCAATAGTAGTCTAACATACCCACAAGTTGAATGTTCCAAGCTCTCAGGAATCTCCATCTTTGTATCACTCAAAGGGCCTCCTGGAAATCAGAGCAAGATACACTCCTTGAAAGGGTATTCGATACTACTATTGGGAACAATTCAATTCATGAACAACATGATAAAATAGGAAATCCCAAATCGAGAGTTCGCTAATTTATGCAAAAAAATACACTATAACTAACAACGGATCCATTCTAGTGGAAGTTGCGCTTCTCAAATACTGAATCACAATCATTGATGGGTATTGATCAAAGAACGTCAACATAGCTTGTAATATAAACTGAAAGAGATGAATTCGAGAAATTGTCTAGACCCATTAATTCCGGTGATAATTGAAAAAGGGTTAGACGATCTGATCGGCTGCACGAGATCAAAGCAAGATTGTTGGTTGAGATCCGAAACAAAAAATCAAAACAGTGGTATTATTTTAAAATATACAAGTGAGTCTTCTTCAATCCCCCAAGGATTTGGGTTCCGGAATAGCTGCCTTCTCCTGATGCAAGATCCACTATTTATACCCTTCAAGAAATTGGGCCCGATTCGAAGTTTCAAATGAATTTTCCCAATTCAATGGCCTAGCTCACTGTTCAGGTCGTGACAGAGGAGCTTGTCGCGACTGAGTTGCAGTTATGAGCATGCTAAGTTTGTCGTGACTTCACTTACTTGTTGCAACCTTCTTTGTTTTGTTTTTGACAATATAGAGTCGCGGCCTTGTTTCTTATGTTACAACACTGTTCTTTACAGCTTCTTCATTTCGTTGTTGCAACCTAGTTTCTTTGTCGTGACTTAGTTTGTTGTCCCATCCCCTTGATTCTTGTTGCAAATGAGTTTTCAGTTGCGACCTGAGTTTTTTCTAGAGTTTCTTCTTTCTCTGGAATCTTTATCGCGATATGAATTTCCTTGTCGCGACTAACCTTTGACTCAACTCTTTTGTTTTGGCAAAGTGTGTTGCAACTTGGAATCCTTGTTGTCTTCTTTTGCTTAGCATTTTTCCGGACAATCATCATTTTTTAGTCGCGACTTGGATTGCTGCGTCGTGACCAAGTTAGGTTACCCGGCGGTGATTGCCAGGCGGCAAACGTTTTCTTGTCTCCAAGCATTTGTGTCGCGACCACAATTCCATGTCACAACCTGGCTGTTCTTTACTTTACTGAGTTCTGTGTCGTGACCAAGTTTCCTTGTCGCGACACTATTTTTGTTGTCAACCACTTGATCCCAGCTGGTCGTAGCTTCCCTTTTATGTTGTGACATCATTTATTTGTCTACTGCTTTCATTCAAGTTATGACTCAAAACTACTGATTTGTTGGGTTTCCTTATCGTGACATGCAATTTAGGTTGCGACCAGGTCGTTTCTTTCCTTGCTGCACTTTTTGTCGCAACCTAAAAGGCAAGTCACGACTTGACTATACGTTTTTAATTCCACCTTATCTCAACCTCAATTCTTAGTTACAACAGTTTTTACTTAATTCAGCTTCTATTTTTGGTCGCGACCTAAAAAGTATGTTACTTATTGAGTGGTTACCGCCCTCCTTAGCTCTTGTGTGGTTCTCAAAGCATGGTTGCAACCACAGTTTTAGCCCCATTCGGCCCCCATTTTCATGTCGTGTCATGAAATCGATTATCGCCGCCCTGTTGGTGTCTTTAGCTTGTTTTTTTTTTTACAACAACAATTTCCCTTATGGAGACCTTGTCAGTTTATTTAGCAACCATTCCTTGTTGTGACATCAATTATCTGTTGCGACTAGAGTTGTCTTCTTCGATTGTCGCGACATACGAGCGGTGTCCTGACGAGATCTTCTTCAAATTTATTTCTTTGTTTCAACAACTTTTCTTTTGTCGAAACAACTTTCATTTGGCTTAGACTTCTTGCTTGTTACGACCTCGATTCTCTGTCGCGACCTGAGGTCTATTTCTAACAGCTTTGTAGCAACATTCTCACTCAGGTCGTGACTTAAAAACTGCTAATTTGAGGAATCCCTTGTCGTGACCTCACAAGTCTGTCACGACCTAGTTGCCTTGACCATATATATTTTTTTCTTGTTGGAATTTCCAATTCTTCTATAAAAATATGCAAAACATAAATTTGGTAAGGTCCTCCATATTTTTTCAAAATAATAAGCAATTACATTGTAACACAGGTCATAAAAATTGATTAAAATTCAATGAGTTTTTTACTTATCAAATTCCCCCAAACTTAAAATTTTGCTTGTCCCCAAGCAAAGAAAATAAAGATTTGTTTGTCCTCAAACAATTGAACTTTATTTTTAAGGACATTTTTATGTTCTATACCACAATCTTTTCTGATTCCACCAATTGACTTGAAATAAGTTAGATGCACCATTATTTCAAATTTCAGTTTTTAACTAAGAAGGGAAAGTTTTTCTCAATTTCTATCATAAATAATCTGATGAGTTACGCATTACTTGTCCAGTTCGATCAATCGATCACATTATGTGGTGTGTGTTAGTGCTTCTTTCCCTTTTCTCCTTGTTAAGTGGATTAATCTTTTGGGATTCTCCTTGGAAATAGTCAAAGTCCCATATGCTTGTTTTTATATTTATCTCCACTAATGTGAAGCAAATTAATGATTTAGGAATCAATAGGAGTCTTTTATGCTTGTAATGTTAGGCTTGGGTAATTGGGTAGATAATTAGAAAATTTAGGTTGGAAATTGCCCAGATTCCACTCTTTCTTTCTACATCATTGCCTTTCTCTCTCCTCATTTTCCTTCCTACTGATGTATACTTTAAAAATTCCCCCAAGCTTGGTTTTTGATGCATCATCTTGCATATTGTGGCCATCTTAATTGCCGCTTTCAACTTATCAGTTCAGTTCCCTTACTGGAACTCCTTTTGTTTCTCTTCTACTGTTAAGAATTAGGAATAGTGCAACGTTTTATCTTTTTAGGCTTTCTATCACCCATACTTGAACTTTGGGTTGCTTAACTCCATACCGAGTTGGCATTAGGGTACTGAGTGTTAAAACACCCTACGAACTAATTGTTAGTGATGGGCTAAGACAAACTTATTCCCTTTTTACTTCTTTTCTCCTCTCTAATCTTTCAATTGGTTTTGCCTCATCGGCCTTGCAATCCAAAGAAATATATTCCCCCGAACTTGTTCCTTACATATTCTGATTCTTGTCTTAGCCCAGTGATTGAGTTCTTCTTTATGATTAGCTTAAAGGAGGCAATTATGGTTTCTAATTGCTGTGAATTGAAGAAATTAGGCATTTTGGCTCAAATCCTTGGAACTAAGTGTATGCATCTGCATATAATGAGGTAGGCTTGAAAGGTTCAAACCCATTAGATGACCTCTATCATTTCTTATTGGTTTTTGCCTAGGATTTCGCCTTCGATAATAATCTAACAAGTTCTAGAGTTAACACTAATGACTTTGTAGAGATACCCCAGAAGATGTCCCTAATCTTTCTCAAATTGTTAAGGAGTTACTTGACCATGTGTATTGTTTTGCAAGATTTGTACTAACTTAACTGTTTACACATAGATTCAAGTAACTTATTTGTTCTTTCAATTGTGTACCTCTTCCCAACTCTACATTTTCAACTTAATTCAAACTAAAATTGCAACTTCTTATTTCAGTTCAAATAAGCCTACCCTAATTTCTATAATAGTATTGTTTGGATTTTATCAGTGGTTGTTGTGCCATTTCACAAATAAAAGCTTGAATACATAAATCATTTCTTTCAAACCGATAAAGAATACTTTAACCTAATTCACTCAAATCAAAATCAATGCATCCAAAACGAATTCCACAGCCTTTTCAAATCATTAAACAACCAGGGCCTTTTAAAAGCTTTTCACAACACATATGTTCTAATTGCAAACATTATTAAAAGCATAAAATCAAATTCTCAGATTAAAAGAATCAGCTCACCAAGACTCTTTCAATAGTACCAATTGGAAGCTCTATGTGATGAAGAAAGAATACAAATTAGAGAAGCGAAAAGAAGAATTTTAGCGAGAATTCTTTCTTCTCTTATAGGATTTGGTAGGTATGATATTGGAAGGATCCATGTCAAAACTTGCCAAACAGGGAGAAAATGCTGGGAAGGTGATGTCAGGTCTTTTCTTGTCAGTGGGCTCTTCCTTTCTAGTGGTGCATAGATCATTTGTGAACTCCACAACAGTGATCAAATGATCTTGCTTTTGGCCCACTTTATTCATTGTGCTCTCCAACTCAAAAATACAACTTAGCATATTTGACAAATTAGTATTGATCAGATCAGCTGTCATGCTAAAATTTTCTCCTATAGACATCATTGTCCTCCAACTCCTTATCTCTTTCTTTCATGAGCCTACCAAACTCTTTGAACTGCTCTCGATAGAGATACTTGAAAGCTTCTATCTTTTTCAACATATTGCCTTCCATTTCAGCTTCTCTCGTCCTCAAAATTGTTAGTAATTCTACATCTCTGTTGAATTGATTATTGTAGAAGGATTCCAAGTTGGCCTTCATTTTTTATAGTAGTTCTTTCTCCCTTTTGTCCATCTCTTCTTTCCACTTTTCTTCCTTCTGCTTCAAATTCTGCTCCCATTGTTGTTCTTTTCTTTTAAAATCAACCTCTAAGAATTCTTCTCTTATTTGTTGTTGTCTCTCTCACTTATTTTCTCCATCTTCCATCTTTTTCTTCATTGTCAAATATACCATCCACCAATCTTCGGCAGTTCCTTCATTTTTCTGGAGCTCTTTGCAGGCTCAAGAAAATTTTCTCTCATATTAGGGCATGAATGACTTAATTGGGCTCGTTACGTGCATTTCCTCCTCTTCTGTTGAAGGGCTTTTTCTAATTTTCCTGTTTCCATATTATCATTCCCCTCTACTTGACTCTGCTTCGTCTATTATTCCCTTACATGCTTTCTGTTTTCTTGGCCCTTTTATTTACCCCCGATTTAGGGTCGGAGGAGAGACTTCTAGGGCATACTTCTTCTTCTTCCCTATATTCCCTTCACCTCTGACCAGATGCATAATCTAGTGATGGTTCTTTGGGTGGGGAACTAATCCCTCTTTTGTTTACTGCATTACCTAATATAACCCTGATTGACCTTCCCACATTCACTTTATATCCTTCCGGGGCACTTCAAATGATGGCTTCGTGTTCCCAGACTGAGCACAAGTGTTTAGTAGGGATTATAATTGATGCTATGAAATAAAACCAAACCTTTGCCTCCTCTATAAGAGATCCTCTATTTATAGCCTGGTGTGGGTTCTTCTTTGTTGCCTCCCATTTTCCCCTCCAACTATTAACAGGTTTATAATTTTCTCATGGTCTGGTTTTTCAACTAACTTCTTGAACTTCAAGCCATGTTTTAGCTCCTTCAACTGAAATACCTCATTAATTTTCTTATGATCAAAATGAACCCATACTCCTCGCACATAGACAGAGTCTTCCCTCATCTCTAACATATTCGAGTAAAATTCTCTTACTATGTGACCGAGTAGCCTTGTGCTTCTGGAAAGTCTGACCTTTCTTTTCTATTATTTCCCAAAATGAGAAATAGACTTTCAAACCCCATCTAGTTGATGAAACCATATCTATGAGTGTTTTGTTCCATAAAGCATGAGCTTTAGTAGAGACAAAGGTTTTTTCATCTTCTAATTATGCTTCTTCATTATGCCTCATTGATCTCTGTCATTTTGCCTTCCTTCCTTCCTCGATTAGTTTGTTAGCCTCGAGTACAGATACAGTTCTTTAGTTATGACTGTCTCAGGTTAAGGTTCCAGGTGAACCTCTTCCTCCCCATGAGCATATTCATTCATCATCTCACTCAAATTGGGAACAAGGTTCTAGTTTTCTGCCGTCGACGAGGTTTTTGAAGTTGGGTTTTTAGGACTCTGGAATCTAGGGTTTTGATATTCGAAGAGAGAAAGAGAATGGAAGATTAGGTGAGGATACAACTGGATTGAAGTCTTGGAAAAAAAAAGGCTATTCAGCTTCAAACTTTTCTTATTGATGGGCTCAATGATATCATTGTTTTATGGAATGTCGCAACATTATTATCACAAGTCATAACAGCGTGTGACTAAGTACCTCTTTTAATGTTGGCGCCTTAGACGAATGTTAAAACCTACAATTCTTATGATTTAAGAAGCAATCCACAGTTTAGACCTACTTAGGTTTGTCGCGACTACAAATGTGGTCTTTACAAATAAAATTGATGTCATGACATACCCTTCTCTTTCTTCAGTCATTCCTGGTCGTGACAGGGGAATTTCTCTTTATTAGAGACTATGTCTTACTGTCATTTGGTTCACCTGGTACATTGCGAGCCAGGATTAATGTTGAGCTGGTTTCATTCTTGACAATAGGCACTTGTGTTAAACCACGAAATTTTCTCAGTTCTCATGTTATCAATTTAGAACCTTGTTGGAGCCTCTCGAGTGCATTTGCAGTAGAAAATTTGCAGGTCTCTATAAATAATGTTTTATCCACTTATTTACCATAGCTTCTAGTCTCCTTTGGGTGACTCAAATTTACCCAATGTACTTTTAAAAACATGTATAACATTCAAAGAGGCAGTTAAAACAGAACAATTCATCATTCAAATGTTCGACCGTCTACTCATCAAGCATAAGATTCAATATTGAATTGAAAATCCAATTCCCAGAACTGATCGTGCATTCTCTAAAAAAACATAATATTAATCAGAGAGCATAATACTTCCCCTTGTGTTCTTGTGTGCATCTTGGGACGATAAGTGAGACTCAGTTTTACATTGTACCCTCAGCGACACATCAAAAAAAAGGCTTCAAGAATTTTAAATGGTAAAACTGACACATAAGTCTAACTAAAAACTTAAAATTTTAAACACATTAATTAGTATAAAACATAAAATAAAATAAACGTAGTGGGTTGTCTCCCATGAAGAAGCAGTCGGTTGGAGTCCTTAGCTGGACTTGCTGCTATGATTCTCTTGTTTCAGCAAAATTCTTCTTTAACTCAGAACCTGGCCTTAGTCTTCAATTATCTTCCCTCCAAGGTAATGCTTTAATCTCTGACCATTCACTTTGAATTCTTCCCTAATGCTTGGTTTTCAAATATCAACGCCCCGAGTTGTACTTGCCATTACTATATAAGGACCACTCCATTTTGATCTCAGTTTTCCTATAAACAATTTCAGTCTAGAGTTAAATAACAGGACCTAATCTCCTGCCTTAAATTCTCTCCTCAAAATCTTCTGATCATGCAATTTCTTGGTCTTATCTTTTTAAATTCTGGCATTATCATAAGCTTCATTTCTCAACTCTTCCAATTCATTCAGTTGGAGTAATCTTTCTTCTTTAGCAGCCTAAAAACCAAAATTAATTTTCTTGATGGCCCACATAGCCTTGTATTCTAATTCAAGAGGGAGGTGACAGGGTTTACCAAAGATAATTTTGTTTGGGGACATTCAATGGGAGTTTATATGCAGTTCTATAAGCCCACAATGCATCATCAAGCTTTAGAGACCAATCTCTTATGCTAGAACTTACAGTCTTTTCAAGAATTTTCTTTATCTCCCTATTGGAAATTTCAGCTTTCCCATTTGTTTGAGGATGATAAGCCAGACTCATTATGTGTTTGATTCCATACCTGCTCATGAGTTTCTCAAACACCTTCTTTGCAAAATGGCTTCCTCCATCACTTATGATAGTTCTGGGTGCCCCAAATCTGCTCAAAATATTTCTCTGTAAGAATCCCACAACTGTATTAGCATCATTTTTTGGACAAGTTGTTGCTTCCACCCATTTGGATACATAGTCCATATGTATAGATTCCCAAATGAAGATGGAAAAGAAAGGTCCGTAAAAATCTATTCCCCACACCTTAAAAAATTTGCTCACCAAGATACCTTGTAGGGGCATTTCATGTATCTTGATACTTCCCATTCTCACGGCATTGATCAGTTGTACCCATTCAAAACAATCTTTGAATATGGTAGGCCAATAAAAACCTGATTGGAAAATTTTATTGGCTGTTTTGTCTCCTGTAAAATGTCCTCCATATGGTGATGCATGACATTCATATAAAAATTTGCCTTATTCACTTTCTGGCACACGCCTCCTGATTATCATATCAGCTCCTTTTTTGAATAATAGGGGGTCATCCCATATATAGAATCTGCTATCAGTCCTTAACTTCTTTCTCTACTGGTAGCTGGTGGCATAACCCCACAAGCTAGAAAATTTACAATGTCAGCATACCAAGGTGATTGGAATGACAACTGGAATAATTACTCATCTGGAAAGTTTTCTGTTAATTAAGTCCCTTTTCCGTTTACAGTAGTTTTTCAACTCTTGACAAGTGATCAACTATCACATTGTCACTACCTTTCTTGTCCTTGATCTCCAGATCGAATTACTGCAGTAACAATACCCATATGATCAATCTTGGCTTAGCTTCTTTCTTTGTCATCAAATATTTAATTGCAACATGATCAGTATGGATGATGACATGGGATCCCAATATGAATGGCCTCATTTTCTGTACAAATACCATGGCGGTATCTCTTTTTGATAGTTGAGTAGTTCTCTTGAGCTTCATTAAAAGGTTTCTTTGGCATAGTATGTAGCCCTAAACATTTTTTGTCAATTTTAATCGATATAGCTCCGTTGCATGATCACTAGCATCACACATAATCTCAAATTCCTTATTCCAATATGGTTTGGCCATGACGGGAGCTTCAACTAATCTGGATTTGATCTCTTCAAATGAAGATTGGCATGATTCATCAAAATTAAACTTGGAATCCTTTTCTAATAGTCTACACAATCGTCTTGCAATTTTTGAGAAGTCTCTGATAAATCTTCTATAAAAACCATCATGTCCTAAGAAACTTCTTATTCCCTTGACTGTTGTAGGTGGCAAAAGAGTCTTTATGATGGAAACCTTTGCTTGGTCAACTTCTAGCCCTGCTGTAGAAATTCTATGCCTAAGGATAATGCCTTATGTTACCCACCAGTGCGCATTTTCCCGATTCAAGAACTAAATTCTTATCCACAGCACCTGTAGTACTGTCCCAAAATTTTGCAGTAATGTTCAAAAGCTGGATCCATAAAGCGTAAGTCATCTATGAATATCTCCATAACCTCCTCTGCCAAATTTGAGAACATAGACATCATGCATCTTTGAAATGTAGCAAGGAGCATTGCATAACCTAAATGGCATTTTTCTAAAAGCAAAAGTACCATAAGGGCATGTGAAAGTAGTTTTCTCTGGGTCATCAGGTGCAATAGCAATTTGGTTATATCCAGAATATCCATCAAGAAAGCAAAAGTGAGGGTGTCCTACCAATCTATCTAACATCTAATCAATGTAAGGTAGGGGAAAATTATCCTTCCTGGTTGCAGTATTCAACTTTTTGTAACTATGCACACCCTCCATTCTGTCAAAGTTCTTATAGGAATTAGTTCATTCCTTTCATTTCTGATCACAGTGAATCCACCATTTTTGGGAACCACATGAACTGGGCTCACCTAAGGACTGTCTGATATTGCATAAATAAAACCTGCATTTAACCATTTCAACACTTCCTTTCATACAACATCCTTAATCACTGGATTCAGCCTTCTTTGGTGTTCAATTGAAGATTTTGCATTATCATCTAGTAGGATCTTATGCATGCAAATAGAAGGACTGATACCCTTGAGATCTTAAACTAACCAAGCAATTCCTTCTTTGTATTTCCTTAGAATCTTTAACAGCCTTTGTTATTCATTTTTCGGTCGTACGGTTAAGTATAATCAACGGCTTAGCCTTTTACGGTTCCTAGAAAGCATATTTGAGATGACTTAGCAGATTCTTTTCAATATTAACCCTTCTATACTGGTTTCTTGCTCAATTGCTTTCTTTTCCTTGCTGCATGAATTCTTTTTACTGTTTTCATTCAAACTCAAGATTGCTTCTATATATTGCAAACTGGAATGCATCAATTCATAATCAACACTCTTAAGATACTAAAAATTCATCTCATTTTCATTGATAGAATGTTGAATGTTACAATCAGAGTTCAGTTCAAAACTGATGGGACTAATGTTATCTACAGCCATATAATTTTCTTCATCAACATCAGACTGTGTTAAGCTTTTATTGAGGTTGAAGTGCACTGCTTCATTTCCCACTCTCAGGGTTAACTCACCCTTTTGTACATCGATCAGGGCAACTCCAGTTGCTAAGAAGAGTCTTCTTAACAATAGAGGAACACTGTGTGTCCTCTTCCATTCTCATGACAACAAATTCCACAAGGAAGATGAATTTCCCTACCTTGACCAATACATCCTCAAGGGCTCCTTCTGGTTGTGCCATTGAACTATAAGCCATTTGCAGTGTAATTGCTGTTGAAGTAAGTTCCCCCAAACTCAACCTTTGTACCACTGATAAGGGCATCAAGTTGATGTTGGCACTTGAGTCACACAAAGCTTTCTTGAATTTATATTTCCCAATTGTGCAGGGAATGGTAAAGCTGCCAGGGTCTTTCATCTTAGCTGGTAGGCTCTTCGAATAAGCACCTTTGTATTACCAGTTAGGCTCCTACTCCCCTTCCTCAAAAAAAATTTCTTCTTTTTTTGCTCAGTATATCCTTCATAAATTTGGCATAATTTGGCATTTGAGTTATAGCCTCAGCAAAGGGAATATTAATTTCTATCTTCTTGAAAATTTCCAAGAATTTAGAAAATTATTCCTCTTTCTTTGCCTTCTGAAGTCTTTGTGGGAATGGAACTGCAGGTGTGTAGGCTTGCACTTTCTCTTTCTATTTTTGTTCACAGTTTTTCCCAGGCTGCTTAGTTTGCACTTTATTCTCAGTTTTTGCAGTCAACTCTGAACTGCACTTTCTATTCTCTCTTCCAATTTCTTCCTCTTCTTCTTACCCAGTCTTTTCTTTCTTTTATGCTCTGCTGCTGCTCAATTCCTTGCCCTCCTCGAAGCTAAGCGCAGCCTATCTCTTGGATTCTTGGGTCATCACTAGGGATAGCATCAGCAGTGCAGTTTTGTAAGGTTGAGACGGCTACTAACTGTGTTTCCAAGTTCTTGAGTGAAGCATTAGCATTTGCTTTAAAATTTTGTGTGTTGGATTTAAAAGTTTCCAACTTAGAAAATTTTTGTTCAAGGAGGTTTAGCAACAATTTGTTGTCTCCCATGAACTGTAGCATTTTCTCCTCAAGGGACTGAGTCCTTTTTTGACCTTGATATTCATTTATGTTCTCTCCTTGCTGTTGCTGTTGCTGGAACTGATAGGCTGAAAGCGTGATGTGTAAAATGTGTACGCCTATATGCGCAAGTGCACGCGTCGCCTCAAGTAATGTAGTGTACCTAAGTACGGATATCGATCCACGGGGAGAAGTGTGTTGACCATTGAAATTGGTCTTTTAATATTATCTGGACTTAAACAATGAATTTCTATTAACTAACTTGCGTGATTAAAACTAAAGCTAAATTAACGTGTATAATTACTCTCTGTGTAAAGACTAGGGATTTGTCTCCCCCTGCCACTATTGATGGATCAGTACCTATAGGAATTACTACTCAGTCTATTAATGACTTCTCGATGTCGGGGTGATCGTGCTGAGATACCTCTCTCGAAGGAGTATATCGCCTATCTCGCCAGTAGGGTTTGGTGCATCTGCACTTGGGCCAGTACTCAGGAGCAACTTGCAAATGAGAAAACCCTGATTGCCACACTCGGGATCGGGATATCTCTATTTACCGATTTAACCGAGGGTCACTCTATTCAGATCCTTGGGAATCCTTATCTCTCTATCTCGGATACCCAGCAGGATCATGCCAATGTTGGCCAGACATTCCCATGTATTTAAATCACATATATAGAGACGATCGATGCAAATCATGAATAACTGAATAATATATGTTTAAACTTTAATCCATTCAATTGTGACAAGGTTCAACAAAAACCCCAGATAGAAATCTAGAACATGCTAGAACTGAATATAAACATCATCAATCTAACAATCATACGTAGTTTATCGCATCACACCAGATTCCGTCCGATCGATTATGCCAGATCTGAGCGGGTTACGTGTGAGGGGCGAACTAGGACTCTTTACTTGATTTTTTTTTTTTTAAACCGATCTGGTACCTGTGGGTATGGCCCACATCTTATAACAGAATCAAAATATTATATACAAATCAAAAGAACTACCACCGGAGTGGTGTCCTTCAAAATCTAGACACATATAATTGAGTCCTATTTACTTATACATATACAAAAACAACTTTACATTCAATTACATATTCGAATGCGAGGACCTACTATGATGAACCCTTGCGCGGGTGTGTTGGCCAATTTGTATGCGAGATGTCTTAAGGTATCTTCTCTGTACCTGCAGTTAAAACCCGTGCTAAGCTTTACACTTAGTGGGAAACATATCTTATACAGATAACAATAACAGATATCAGAATCTTCCTGAATTCATATAATGAACTTATACAATTACTTAAGCTTATAACAAACATATGCTTGTTCACATCTCTCGTATGCAAGACTGAACTTTTACTTATACTTATAGCAACTTATCTACTTACTTGGGTCTTATGCCTGCGAGACTTATTCTTATTCGGATCTTATACTTACAACAGGCTTATCCTTGTCGGATCTCATACTTATAAGCGGCTTATTCTTATCGCAGATCTCGAGTAGGACACATACTTAATAATGTATCGGACGTATGCTTATTCAAATCTCCCGAAGGACCTATATTGGACTTATCTTTACATTGCTTGTCTCGGACTTATAATTATTCGGATCTCCCCCAGAAGGACATATATTGCGGACTTATCACATTACTTGTCTCAGACTTATGGTGTATTGGATCTCCCAAGGACATCTACGCCAGACCTGTCAGGTGATACTTATCGGATCTCACATGGAGTTCACAGGCTTAGACCTTCTTTGAAGTACGAAGTAGGTCTTTGGGAACTTATACTTGTACTACGGAGCATATCCTTGTCTTACGGAGCTTATTCTTGTCTTTCGGATCTTATACGTGTATTACATAACTTATACTTGTCTTACGGAACTTATACTTGTCTTGCAGACTTATCTGGTCTTTGGGCACATGCTGCATATTTCGGATCTTATACGTGTATTACAAACTGCTCTACATATCTTCACGGAGCTTATACTTGTCTTACGGAACTTATCGGTATTTGGGACACATACTTGTATTTAGATCTTATCACGTGTATTACAGAACTTATACTTGTCTTCTGGAACTTATGCGGTCTTACGGAACTTATCTTTGGTATTTCGGACCTTATCGTGTATTCTGAGGAACTTATACCACATATATTTCAAATCTTATATTTATGTCTAGGAACTTATACTTGTCTTCACGGAACTTATCGGGTGCTTATGGAACTTATCTTGGTATTTGAGCACATGCGGTATTTCGAGGATCTTATACGTGTTTTACAGAACTTATACATGCATTTCAAATCTTATACATGTATTACAGAGCATATACTTATCTTATGGATCTTATTCTTGTGCGAAGGTACCTGTAGGTACGATGAGTCGGAACAGATCAGAATCATATCACATACAAGGTAATATCAGACTTCTACGATCCCCGGACATTTAGTCTTTCGTGAATTACGGATCACAAATTCATTATCTGAGAGTAACCGTAGTTCTGACTAGACTTATACTTATTTTACAAGACTTGTACTTATTTCTGGAATCACAAAGTACCGTAGGTGCTCTGGAGCTTATACTTATTTTGCGCGATGCGAGAGTACCATGGGGTACTCCCCGGACTAATAATACTTGTTTTACCGATGCGGAGTACGAGTAAGTACAAACGAACTTAATCGGATCTGAGAATGAGGACTTAATCGAATCTGAAGGTGATGCAGAAGTAGTGCTGAGAACTTAATCGAATCTGAGTACCCACAGGTACTACGGAACTAATTGAATGAGACGGGACTTAATCAAATGCAAGGTACCCGTGGGTACTACGAGACAATCAAATCGGGGGTACCGTAGGTGCTACGGACTGATGAGTTGGTACGTAAGAGTGCTTCTGAGCAGTCTGGAGTACATTCGGATCTTTACTGCATTCTATATTGAGTCTTATCATATATTTGACTTCCCTAGACCCCGATGTCTGAGGAATGAGTAGGACACAACACAATAAGTACCCGAAGATATTATACAGTACGGAAGTGCCGTAGCACTAATCAGGAAAGGAGTGTCGTAGCACTTAACAGGACAGGAGTGCCGTAACACTAATCAGGAGTACCGAAGTACTAATCAGGAGTGTCGGAGCACTAATCAGGAGTACTGAAGTACTAATCAGGAGTGTCGGAGCACTAATCGGGAGTATGAAGTACTAATCAGGAGTCTTAGGAGCACTAATCGGGAGATCTTAGAAGTACTAATCGAGTCTTGAACCTTGCATCGGGACAAGTCTTTGTGTCATTGAATAAGCGGTCTTGAGGCGGTTTTACAATTTATGAGTTCGATAACTTCTTTATCTTATAATAGGGCGTTCTTAGCATTATGTGTTCATGAAATATTGTATTTCACGTTCATGGTTACGTTTCAGTTCGTTTTCATATTTCATATCATATTTATGTTTCATGAACACCGCTATACATTTTGCATTTCTTATATTTTTCATGTTACTATTACATATGGCATTTCTTGTATCGTATAATGCCTATGTATTCACACATCATTCATGTATTCTAGTCCCTCTATGAATCTATTTACTTTAGAAATTGAATCATTCCAATCGGATCATCCAAACTCAAGTTATAGCATTTTCATGCCAACTTCTAGTTGGATTTCTGGAACTTCTTAGAGAGGACAATTTGCAATATTCATTTTCCAGTGTCTTGTATCCATACTTGACACTGGTTCTTTGTACTCCTTTAAATCTAAGGTGCTAAGGGTTCTCCTCCAACTGGAATCCATGGAAATCAGACACGAAGCTCCAAGATACGTCGAAACAATCCGAGGCCCACTCTATGATTCAATGCGATACGGGGTGGCTTGCATATAGCCTCACTTGGAGTGGATTTCTGGGCCACTTAGATTCTGAATTTGATGATGCCTATTTGAGTATGTTTGGTTCTACTTGAAGTCTAGTTTAATTATCCACTCGAAGCACTCAAATCGGATAAGAAATGAGAAAGTTATGGCTACAATACGAAAACTGGTCGAAACAAGAAAAGAGCCGAAGTGTCTTGGTACATGTCTAACATGTCTTAGGTAAATATTGTAAAAAATGACCAGAACCTAACATGTACCAGTACATGTTCAAGGTGTATACCGGTACATATCACGAAAAGTGCCTAGGTGTTTGTTTTTCTTCCATTTTCCATATTTTCCACCAATTCAACTCTATACTTCATACACACATCAAAACCATTTCAAATTCACCTTGTAATCTCTTTTCTATTCAATTACATATCTTTCTTCAAAATTCTTTCATGAATTCCTCCAAAATCATTCTAATATGGGTTATGACCCATACTCAACCCAAATATGATGATTAGTTAGGGTTTGTTCTAAACCCCTAACTCAATTACTCTCTCAATTAACCATGAATCTGACCTAAAGGAGGATTCTATAATCATCTTATTGCCTTTTTTGAGTTTTTACTGACCCCAATTTCAACACATCTTTGGTTAGGATGAAATCCTAACAAACCCTAGGTTTGAGGCAAGAGAATAACCATACAAAACCAAAGATCCATACCAAATCTCATTGAATCCATAATCAAGGTTAGTTTCCATACCTTTTTGGCTTGGCTTTCCTCTTCTCTTCTCTTCTTCTTCTCTTCCTCTTCCTCTTCTTCTCTCCTTCTCCCATCCGTTTTTGAGCTCTCCCAATGGAACCAATTTAATTAACTAAATCAAAAATCGCTTAGGCCTTGTTTGGCTATCAAAAATCCATTTTTGGGTTAAGTTTTCATTTTTGCAACTTAGTCTTTCAATTCTTCTCTTTTTGCAATTCAAGTTAGGCATAACTCTATTTTAACCCATAGCATTTTCATCTTTTGACTTCTATGCCCCTTTTTGGCAAATTACATATTTGCCCTTAAGTATTGTACAATTTCCGGGTTCCTTCGTTTTATTTTCCGAAAATTTCTATTTAACTTTTAATATACCTTAAACAAGTCCGAAAACTACTAGGGTACATTTCGGGGTGTTACATATCTAAACAGAGGAAATACAAAAGGAAGTATATTCTCCAATAATCCAGGTCACTACTGCTCTGTTTTCAGCCCTCAAATCCACACGTTCCTTGATATCCTCAAAATTAGGTCTCCCTTTGCTTTTAATGATGCTGGCGCAGAAATCGTGGTGACGTTGCGACGTTGGGTTACTTGTTTACTTTCCTCTGTTGACTAGGCGTCGCGACGTTGTGACGTCGCGACGTGGAAGCCAGTATTTCCCTTGCTTCTTATGTTTGACTCAGTCGCGAAAACCACCCTCTTGACGCAATTCACAAAAACTCTCAGGAAATCAGATCTTGAGCTATAATCGCTTATTTAGATGTAAAATCAACTAAAAACATAAAGTGGGCGGGTATAATCTGAGTGTTTAGGCACTTTCATCCACCCAAAACTTAGCCTCTTGCTTGTCCCCAAGCAAGAAACCGACTCTAAACTCAACATAGAAGATCCTAACATACTAACTCGACGTCATGATTGTGGTGCCCATGCTGCTAGAATACGAATAAAAAAGGACTGACTTACAAATCATGTCGTTTCACTTGAATTTAAGAGGATCCATAAGGATGTTCGACTTTCGGAGGAACTTAGCTGAACATGATTCAATTGACAAGTGACTCAAACTCCTAAATCTTCAATAGCCATTCCCAAGGAGCCTATGTGCATTTGTGCATTTGATATGTTATCCCTAGCGTACAACTTGGTTCCGATACCCCCAAACTTGAATTCAACCCACCTATTTGGAAGCATCTAACTACAGAAGGATAAGAACGCACCATTTGTATTCACTTAACATACCTACTCCTAAAAGAAAAACTAATGCCCGTAAGTTTTATGTTGGAGTATTTCTGTATGTGAGGATTCGTTGAGTGGCTCCCCACCGGTTAGTTAAAGGGCACGGGCATTTAGTTCCCTCGGAACTTCACCTCGAACACTCAACAACCCTAAGGGCCCTAATATGTGGGAAACTTCCATCTTACATCCCTTGTGTGACGTTAAAGTCGATGGGTCCGGCCGAGTTGGCTTTTTGGTTGGGGCTCGTGCGATCCTCTTTTGATTAGGCGTCCCATCACTTAGGTGGTTAGAATCTCCCGAGGTTGGTTGGACCCTAGTAAGTCGGGTTCGGAGCCTAGGCATACCCTAGAGATCATTTGTGTGTGAGGGCGACAGGCTAGTTGGGAATTGGTTTCTTTAATCTCATAGAGGTGATTCACTCTGTCTTCCTACCTATCCAACATGAAATTCCCGAGCATCTAACACCCTACGAATCCTTTCTTGATTAAAGCGGGTTTCAACAAGGTCGAAGTGGTCGAGTATTCTCGATTAGCATTCATGGCATGGAGCACACCTGCTTACCTAAAACAATCCTAAGCTGGAAAACAAATATAACTAAATATAACTAAAACTATCTTAAACAGAAAAAACACCAATATGACTAAAAAAAAAAAAAAAAACACACACACACACGAGTAAAAATAACCCAACATCACCAAACCGATCCTGCCCCAAACAGTAGGGACATTGTCCCGTGTCGATAAGAAAGAATAAGAGGGTGTGTAGAAACATCCAGTGAAAGGCGGATCACTACGGGGGGCGCGGTGGGTGCACAGGAGGTGGGTGAGAATGCAGAGTGAGCTGGTCTTCCCGAGGGGACTGCTGATTCACGGATGCTCTGGTTGGCTAGGATCGATGCGCATGTCGGCTCGGAGGGCCTCGCATCTAATTTGATGAGGACACATTGCTCCACAGGTCTCATTCAGTAGGCCGCAAAAGCAGTACGTGGTCGAGGCATCGAGGTCCTCGAGGATAATGGAGGGACTGATCAGGTCCGCCTCCTGGGAAGGTTGTGGAGGTGGCGGAGGGAAGAGGGCGGTGGCAGAGGTGGATGGGAGGAGGAGCGTCTACAGGTGTCATCCAGGGTGCGACAGGAAGGCCCGAGCCAGGCCTGATGCTCCTGAGAAGCTCACCCTCATCCGAGGGTTCATTGCCTGAGTCATACATCGCGTCCGGGCGGGGTACACCCGGCTTGTCGCGCTTGACCATAATGGCCTTAATGGGGTGTATCCACACCTCATTGTCCTCTAAAGGCACCCCGACTTGCTTGCATAGGCCGTAAATGAGAAAGGGGTACTCGAGGTTCATTTTCGCATCCCAGTTATAGAGGATGGCATCTTCGATAACCTGCCCTACATCGAAAGGGATGTCCTGGAGAATGGCATAATTAATTAGGGCGCGTTTGGCTGTCACCTCACACACATTCGACATCGGAATGAGACACGAAGTGCTGAAGTGATGCCAGACCTTAGGGATGTAGGCCAAATTTTTGGCCTGGAAGTGCCTCGCAAGCCCGTCACTATTCAGTTTCCAGTGCCCTTGACCATTGGTCAATACCCAAATGACCTCAGGGTAGTTGGGTTGCTCATGGAGCCTATCAAAGGGCTCAAGAGGGACCGGGTCAAGGTGATAATATTGGTTGATAGACACAGCGCTGGAGATCTACCCGACACGCCGGCGCTTTTTGTAGACACATTTCCGCGACATGGGAGGTGAGATTGGCTTAGAATTCTCGTACCACGCTCGTTGCAGCTAGACGAGGAGTTTGGCACAAGGCTTGCCATCCCTTAGCCGCAATAATTTTGCGGAAGAAGTCCTAGGGGTGGTGAAACCCCTTTTCCTTAATGAAGGATCAGTTTTGAATGAGGCGAACTTCTGGCGCACCTTCGTTGTGAGCTTGGCACGATCCTTGTATGCCCGGGTGGGCTCTTCGCTGCTTCGCCCTCACTTGGAGGTCATCTTTTGGCGCTTACTCGACATAGGTGCGGAAGGATGGGCGAGGATGGGGGCTAAAGTGTGGTCCCGACACCTCTACACCCAAGTGAGATAAAGGGAAGAATGGAAGAAACTGTGGAAGCCCCAAGCTCACTTGGGGCGAAGTGTCGAACTCCCCAGGGGCACGATTGGGAGGATGTGGTGGCTCGACCAGGAATATGGCTTAGAACCGAGGCCCAGGCCTACCTAGCCTAACAAGACCCACAACACAGGATGGATCTATGCCAATGGACGAAATCTGCACCTATGGGGATCGTGAAAGACCGGGATTAGGGCACCAAACTAAGAAGGGCAATGGGAAACGGAGGTCCTAGAGATGGGCGCAGGGACGTGGGAGGTGCTGAGGGCAGGTTGGGACAGCGGGAGAGGGGCGTGGGAGGGGTGGATAGGGTGAAAGGGTGGGGGAGCTCAAACTTAGGGTTTTTGTGGGGAAGACTAAGTGGTGTTAAATAAAACAAGAACCCAGCGTTTGCGCGTGCGGGCTCAGCGTGCGGCGTGCCGAGTTGATTGACCAATGTCGTGACGTGGAGACCAACGTCGCGACGTGATAGAGAGACGATAAATCCAATGTCGCGACATTGAAACCAACGTCGTGACGTGCCAGATGAGGTATAAATCCAACGTCGCGACGTTCGGAGAAGATAGTCGGCGGCGTCGCGATGCCGAGGCTGGTCGCGGCGTGACGATTATTTATTGATATGGCCAACGTCGCGATGTGGCGAACCAATGTCGCGATGTGATACAGAATAAAAAATTAACTTGGTTTCAAAAAATTTCTAAGTGTTGAAAAGAACTCCCTTAATGAAATATGACCCTTGTGCACGTCCGAAATGATCTTCCTTGAGCCATCTCCTGCTTCTAAGGCTATCTCGGGTCCTAAAAACAGACAATCAAAATAAATGCCCGATGACAGAAAGAGATTGACAAAAATACAAAAAAAAACCCTGAAAACACACGGAGTTAGACTACGGAAAGAAAGAGGTCAAAAATTTTGGGTTACCTCCCAAGTAGCGCTTTGTTTAATGTTGTTAGCTTGACGGTCCTGCATATCAATGTTCGATTTTAGAAGAAATTGGGAATGTTGACGCATTTTCCTATAGTGCTCTAAAACACTACTCAAGGTGGATGGAATATTTTTGCTTCCATGCCCTTGACCCTCTTGGTGTCTTTCTGTGCAGCAATAGGCTTATCTCGGAGGTTTTTCTCGTCGCCTTGTAAGATCTCTGTGTGGTGAAGTTCCAAGATATCTTCATTTGGATCATCATCTGGATGCTTCATGGGTTGGAATACATGGAAAGTGATCTCATCTCCTTGGACTCTCAATTTAAGCTCACTTTCTTGCACATTGATTTGCGCCTTTCTCGTGGCCAAGAAGGGTTTACCAAGTATGATGGGAGGCGGGTCATCTTTCTTCCATGTATCCCGAATGTGAAGTCTGTTGAGAAAAACGAATTTACCTTTCACTAGGACATTTTCAATTATACCCAGGGTGTTGGTAGGACACTGTCGATAGTTTCAGGCGATTGGCGGTGATTTTGGTTCTCTGACCTTAGCCCCTTGTAAACATCAGTGGCATCAAGTTGATGCTCCTAAGTCATAAAGGGTTTTCCCGATGCCGGTTTCCTATAGAGAAGGGGTATAGCAAGGCTACTGGATCTTGAAGTTTTTTGGAAGCTTCTTTTGCAAGATAGCCCTTTGCTTTCCCTCGATTAAGTGATGGTCCCATATTCCTCCAACTTCTTCTTACTTGCCAAGATCTTTTTCATGAATTTCACAAAACTTGGCATGTTCTCCAGTGCCTCCATAAAGGGTATATTAATATGTAGTTTCTTGAAGATATTAAGAAACTTTGCGAATTGCTTCTCTAACTTACCGCTTCTTGACCGGCGGGATCACGGAATTGGTATGGCGGAGTTCATTTGTTCTTGTCACATTTCTCGGTCTCTTTCCTTATTGCTATTATCATTGGTGCTCGTATCTGGGCTACTCCCTTACATCCCGATCTTCAGGGATGACTGATCTTGCTCTTTAATTTCCGGGTTCTCTTAGGTTGTGGCCCACGATATTTCCGACTCTCCTCCTTAGGTGATAGCCTTGCGATACTCTTTCCTTATCCTCTTGGGTTTACCTCGGGTGCTTAGTAAGAACCATGTTGCCTCTCAGTCAGCCAGATGGCCATTTTGGCCCATTTGTACCTCTAAGTTTCTCCCAGTGTGCTCCTTGGTTTGTTCAAGGTAGCTGGTTACGCATGTTGCTTTGTCTCATTCATAAAGGTAGTATGAGAGGTAAGCAATTGGGCAAGGGCTTATTCCAAGTCCACTTTTTTCTTGGGAGGTGGTTCGCTCACTCGGGGTAGTGGCATGTTGTTCTGATTGTTCCTCCATCCATAACCCTGACTGCTCTGATTATTATGATTGTTACACCACCCTTAGCTTTGATTCTGGTTCTGATAGTTGTTGCTCCCATATTGACCCTATTGTTGTGGCTGATTAGCAGTTAAACCTCGTACATAACAGTGGGCATGCTCTCTTTGATTTGTTGTCCCAATGACATTACATCTTGTTGTCTTGTCCTCCACAAAATTCACACATAACTCAGTAAGAATTTGAGTGAATGGCATTCCACGATACCTTGCTGCACAGTAAGGTATTTATTAGTTCTGCGACATGAGTTACTGATTCTTCAGGAACCTCTTTATCTATGCCGCCCACGGCCTTCATTGGTGTAATCTTATCTCTAGGCCATTGATTAGTATTAGTAGCAGCATCCTCCAGGATTTCATATGCTTGGTCCGTGGTCTTCTTCGTGCCAGCACCTCCTGTGCGGGGCGCTCGATCAACGTTCTAGTCGCGTTCCTCGAGACCATTATAAAGTGGACTTGCATCATACGGCCGACTTGTGGTGTGGGCACTTCCTCGATAGTTTGTGAAATCCATCCCGTAAGCCACGCCCAGCTCTCTCCCTCCCCTAAGCTATCCGTCTGTTGATCTCTTGCACCAATTGTGCAATTTTTCCAGGTGGGAAGAACTTTGTCAGAAACTTCTGCACTAGGTCGTTCCATTCAGTAATAGAATCCGGTGGCTGACTTGTCAACCAATGCTTTGCTCTATCACCCAGTGAGAGCAGGAACAATCTCAGTTTGAGTGCCTCTTCAGTTACCCCATTATACTTAACCGTGTCACATACCTCGATGAAGTTGGTCAAGTGCATATTCGGATTCTCATTCGTGTCCGTGGAGCAGGATACGAAGCTTATAAGGTCAGACTTCAGCTGAGTTGTTTGCTTGAATAAGGTGGTCTTCGGATAGCCGTCCCGAACAAGTTGTAGGTGGTAAAGACAACTCTTCCTAGCATCATGAATGGATCATCGAGTGTATCGCGGCTGGGCTGATTCCTACCATTATTCCCATTGTGACCCCTTTGCGGCTCGTTTTGCTCTTGGTCATGATCTTGCTTTACAATGTCCTGCATGATTGATGGATTTCTAAGTTGTGCTTCTCTTCGTTCTTTGCATAAACAGTGTAAAGTTCTTTATGGATCAGGATCAAACGGACGTAGTTCAACTTGACCGAAGCCGCAGCCATTCCTGATAACCTTAATGCGAAATCACGCAGGCTAAAAGCAATTACGAGAACTTGTAAAAGCAAATAAAAATTAAAATAATAATTCTAGAGTAATATATAATTGCACTTTTTCAATATCAACACCAAAACACTCCCGACATGGCGCTAAAAACGATAAATTTGAAAGGCGTGATGTATGGAATATTATGCGCCTATCTTGGCGTATTACGCAGCGTCGCCTCAGTAATATAAGTATGCCTAAGTATGGATATCGATCCATGGGGAAGTCGTTGACCATTGAAATTGGTCTTTTAATATTATATGGACTTAAACTCTTAATTTCTATTAGCAACTTCGTGATTAAACTAAAGCTAAATTAACGTGTAAGAATTACTGCGCATAAAGACTAGGGATTTGTCTCCCCCTGCCACTTTTGATGGATCATTACCTATAGGAATTACTACCCAGTCTATTAATAACTTCTCGATGATAGGGTGATCGTGCCTACGAGATACCCCCTCTCGAGGTATATTCGCCTATCTTTCCAGTAGGGTTGGGTGCATCTCTGCCTCAACCCAATACTCCAAGAAGCTTAAATGAGCAAACCCTGATTGCCACACTCGGGATCGAGATATCTCTGTTACCGATTTAGCGAGGGTCGACTTTGTTCCAGATCCTGGGAATCCTTATCTCTCGATCCTCGGATACCGAGCGGGGATCAGGCCAATGTGACGAGACATTACCATGTATTTAAAATACGGATATAGAGACGATCGATGCAAATCATAAATAGCTGAATAATATATGTTAGAAAAAACTTTAATCCATTCGATTGTAATGAGGTTTAACAAAAACCACACAGATAGAAATCTAGAACATCTTTGGGCCCGAATATACACATCATCAATCTAACAAATCATCAGTAGTTTATCAGAGGAAATACAAAAGGAAGTGTCTTCTCGATAATGTCATTCTTTGCTCTGTTTTACCTTACCAATCCTCACATTCCTCGATACCCTCGAAATTAGGTCTCCCCTTGCTTTTAGTGATGCTGGCACAGAAATCATGGTGACGTCGCGATGTTGGGTCACTTGTTTATTTTCCTCTATTGACCGGCGTCGGCGGTGTTCTGTGTCGCTGACGTGGCGTGGTATTTCCTTGCTTCTTGTGTTTAGCTCAGGCTCGCCCCTGAAGCCACCCCCTTGACTGCTGGGTTCTGAAACTCCGGCTCGGATCTTGGGCTATAATGCGCTTATTTAAATGTAAAATCAACTAAAAACTTAAAGTGGACGCGGGTATAATCTGAGTGTTTTAGGCACTCATCAGGAACCTTAGTGGATTATATCCTTGTTGATAACCTTGCCCATGTCTTGGGCCTTGTGTTGCTCCTCCACCATATGAGAAGTTCTCATGGACCCTTAGTACTGGTGTATAGTGTGCAGGCAAGTTGGGGTTAGGCTTGTGAAGTATTTAGCTTCTCAGTTCATTCAAATGCCCAGCCTCCTTAGCAGTAAGGATCCTCATCAATTGGTCCCTTAGCGCCTTACATTCCATCTCTTTTCAACTGCTCCAATTTCATGAGCATAGTGCATTCTTTTCTCTTGATTCCCTAACCTGTGCATGATTGCATCAAGTTTTGCTTCCATAGCAGTCATTTTATTGAGCTCAATGAGCCTACTCCCCTTTGTTTTGTTGTTGCTCCCTGAAGATTCAGATGGAGCTTTCATGTTGCATTTGGCCAGGTCTTCTATCAGCTGCTTTGCTTTCTCTACACTTTTTCGCTTAAATGCCCCACAACAAGCTGCGTCTATTATGCCCGTAGAGGCATCATTCAAGGAGTGGTAGACAATGCCCATATGAGTCTTTAGTTTTATGCCATGCATAGGACATCTCTTCAACAACCTTTTGTACCTCTCCCAAGTAGTATACAAGCTTTCATCCTCCGCCTATTGGAACACAATGATCTCCCTTCTTCTTTCAGTTGTGAGAGATGGGGGAAAAAATCTGCCAAGGTAGGCTTGCACCAGCTCTTCCCATGTATTAAATGATCCATATGTCAATGATTCATACCATGTGGTTGCAATATCTCTTAAGGAAAATGGAAAGATATGTAGATTTATCACCTCTGGTATCACACCGTTTAGTTTAACTGTGTTGGCCATCCTGAGGAATTTGCCCATGTGCTCATTAGGATCTTCAGTAGGATGGCCTGTAAATTGATTTTGGCTGGGCACCATGGTGATCGCTTGTCGTTTCAGCCAAAAATTACTAGCCTCTATAGCAAGTTGTCTAACCGCTAAATATTCTTCTCGATAATCGGGTCTCTAGAAATCCTCCATCGTATCTCGGTGACGGAGGCCTTTCAAGGTCGCTTCTTATTCAACAACCGTTTGACCCATTCTTTCATCTTCCATAATTGTTGTTTCTGCACTTCTGACCTTCCTTAAGTTCCTCAATGTTCTTTCCAATTCAGTATCTAAGGGAAATATATCTAAATCTGGCTTCCTGTGCATAAAACAACTTCTTGAAATGGAAATATATTGAGATTAATTGGAAGCAGTGGTATTAAAAATCATATATACTTCAAGCTCTTTAAAAGATCGCAGTTTATATGTACCATTATCGTTAAAACTGTTTTTGTGAATTTCTTTTATAAAATAAAGAAAAATGTCCAAATTAGCATTTCTCTCTTTTTTCATAATATTGATTTAGTCAAATCCTTTCAATCCTCGGCAACGGCGCCATAAAACTTGTTTGTTTGTTAATGTATAGACTAAACCTTTCAATTGGAGCCTTACAATTCCCTTGCACTGGTACCAAAATTTGAGCTTGTTGTTTGAAACTTAGAAAATGGTCTTATGTTCTTGAAATTATAAAATGAGTTTAGTCTAAGACACTGCAAGTGCACAAGTCATACAAGTAGTAAAAATTGGATACAAGTCCAATTTTGGATTGATAAGAATTTTGCACCTCCTAGAGATTGACAAGAATTTTGAAATCAACTACCCTAACTACTCAAGATCCACACTATTTGCACCTCCTTGTAATGGTTTGAAAACTATAATTTGAAAGACAAGATCATCCTATATTAAGGATAAAATTCAAAATAAAACAAATAAAATAAACTGGACTGAATTAGTTCTCTGTGAGAAGTGAACACTATCAAGGAATTGTTGTGAAACAGACAATTTCTGCATTATAATCCATTGATTTTCAACTCGATTTCGATCCGATTTGTCAAAGATGCTTCCACAGCTCGATTTCCATAATTCACTACCAGAGGTCCCCGCTTCTTTCAAAGACATGGATATAATCGCCATTTGTATTTAGAACACTTTATATAAGATCTCGTATTTTTATTTTTCAATACTTCATACCCATTTCTTAAGGATCAGAGGATTTTTGAACTCCCAAGTCTCAAGGACAGAAACTTCTACAAATGGTTGATGGTTTCCTTCCTTTGAAGTCTCGATGGATTTTTCCTTTCCTGATTAGATCTCACCAATACAGGATCAAGATCTTCTCTCTTCCATCAAATTAAGGTGAGATCTTTGATTATTTAAAATTGATAAATAATCCCCTTCGACTTCGCTAACTATGAGTGAATTGGAAATTCATCGGCTAACTCTCGCAGCTCTTAGTTCTTCGAATAGTAAATTTCAACATCCACACAAGTTGAATGTTCAAAGCTCTCAAGAATCTTCATCTCTGTGTCACTCAGAGGGCCACCTGGAAATTAGAGCGGGATACAGTCCTTGAAACGGTATTCAATACTATTATTGGGAACAATGCAATTCAAGAACAACATCAATCAAATAGATCCCAAATCTAGGAAATTCCTTCTAATTTATGTAAAAAAGACTATAACAAACAACATATCCATTCCGGGAAGCCAGGCTTCTCAAATAATCGAATCACAATCCACAATGTGGGTATTGATGAACGTCCAGTATAAGCTGTAATAAGCTAGAAGAAGCTGAATTCTAGAAATTAATACGAACATCATTAATTCAAAGCTGTAATTGGAAAAGAGATTGAACGATTTGATCCAGCTGCAAAATTCAAAATAGATTGCTGGTTCAGATCCAGAAACAAAAAAAATCAAAACAATTCTAACTAATATATTTTAAAAATATATAAGTGAGTGTAATCCCAAAGGATGGGTTCCAAGAGCTGCCTTCTCTTAGCGATCTGAGTCATTATTTATACCCTTCCAGAAATTGGGCCCAATTCGAAGTTTCAAATGAATTTTCCCAATTCAATGGCCCGACTCCTTTGTTCGAATTAAGAGTGACACAAAGGAGCTTGTCGTGACTGAGTTCTCGATTATGAGGCTTCCTAAGTGCAATCGTGACTTATTACTTGTCATAATAACTTCTTTTGTTTTGTTTTTAATGACATAAATTAGCGACCTTGTTTCTTCTGTTACAACACTATTCTTTAAAACTTCTTCATTTCATTGTCGCAACCCAGTTTCTTTATCGCGACTTAGTTTGTTATCCCATCCCCTTGATTCTTGTTGCAACTGAGTTTTCAGTTGTGACCTAAGTTTTGCCTGGAGTTTCTTCTTTCTCTGGAATCTTTGTCGCGACATGAATTTCCTTGTTACGACTAACCTTTGACTCAACTCTTTTGTTTTGGCAGGGTGTGTCGCAACTTGGAATCCTTATTGTCTTATTTTACTTAGCATTTTTCCTGACAATCATCATTTTTCAGTCTCAACTTGGATTGCTACGTTGTGGCCAAGTTCAGTTGCCAGCAGTGATGACTCTTGTTGCGATAATGTTTTCTTGTCTCCAAGCATTTGTGTCGCGACCATAATTTCATGTCACGGCCAGGCTATTCTTTACTTTACTGAGTTCCGTGTCGTGACCAAGTTTCCTTGTCGCGACACTATTTTTGTTGCCAGCCACTTTATCCCTGGTCGCAGCTTCCCTTTTATGTTGCGACATCATTTGGTTGTTTGCTGCTTTCATTCAAATTGCAACTCAAAACTGCTGATCTGTTGAGTTCCTTGTCATGACATGTAATTTAGGTTGTGACCAAGTTGTTTCTTTCCTTGTTGCACTTTCCGCGAATTAAAAGGCAGGTTGTGACTTGGCTATATGTATTTAATTCCACCTTGTCGCAACCTCAATTCTCAGTTACAACAGTTTTTACTTAATTCAGCTTCTACTTGTGGTCGCAAAAAGTATGTTGCGACTAAGTGGTTACCCTTCTCACCTTGTCTCTTGTCGTAGTTTCTCAAACATAGTTGCAACCTGCTTTTAACTATTCAGCGTATTTTCATGTCGCGACATGAAATCAGTGTCGCGACCTCAACTGGTGTCTTCAGCTTGTTTTTTTTTTCTTCGCAACAGTAAATTCCCTTGTGGAGACCTTGTCAGTTCATTTAGCAACCATTCCTCGTCGTGACATCAATTATCTGTTGCAACCAAAGTTGTTTTCTTTCGATGTCACGACATACAGAATGGTGTCGAGACAAGAACTGTCTTTGAAACTCTTTCTCTGTTTCAGCAATTTTTCTCTTGTCGCAACAACTTTCGTTTGTCTTAGACTTCTTTCTTGTTGCGACCTCGATTCTCTGTCGCGACCTGAGGTCTTTGTCTAACAACTTTGCAGCAACATTCTCACTCAGGTCGTGACTTAAAAACTACTTATACGAGAATCCTTGCCAGCGACCTCCACAAGTGCAGTAGCGACCTATTTGCCTTGACCATATATATTTTTTTCTTACTGGAATTGCCAATTCATCAGTAAAAATCAGCAAAACATAAATTTGGTAAGGTCTCCATATTTCTGTAGAATAATAAGCAATTATATTGTAACACATGTAAGAAAAATTGATTAAAAATCAATGAGTTTTTAACTCATCACCCGGTCCAAGTAGTGCCAAAGAAAGGTGGGATGATAGTGATTAAAAATGAAAACAATAAGTTAATCCCAACAAGAACAGTAACTGGCTGGAGAATCATCTTTGACTATAGGAAGTCTAACAAAGCCATTAGTAGAGATCACTTTCCTTTGTCATTCATCGATAAGATGTTGAATAGGTTGGAGGGGTCATGAGTTCTATTGTTTTTTAGATGGATATTCTTGTTACAAACATATTGCTATCACTCCTGAAGACCAAGAGAAGACAACATTTACATGCCCCTACAAGAATTTCACATTTAGAAGGGTGCCATTTGGGTTGTGCAATGCTCCTAGCACATTTCAGCAGTGCATGATGGCAATATTCTTGAACGTGGTAGAGAAGCTAATTGAAATTTTTATGGTTGACTTTTTAGTGGTAGGAGCCTTATTTGATGATTGCCTTAGCAATTTAGAATTGGTCTTGAAGAGATGCAAGAAGATTAACCTTGTCCTTAATTGGGAGAAATGCCACTTCATGGTGAAGGAAGGCATTGTCTTAGGACATAAAGTATCTAGAAATGGAATCGAGGTGGACAAGGTGAAAATTGGGACAATTGAGAAATTGCCACCCCCTACTTTAGTGAAAGGAATTAGGAGTTTCTTAGGCCATGCGAGTTTTTATAAGAGGTTCATTAAAGATTTCTCAACAATAGAAAAACCTCTTCCAAGCCTATTGATGCATGGAGTCCCATTTTTCATTGATGAGAAATGCATGACCACTTTTACGACGCTCAAAGATAAGCTTACCTCCATGCCTATTGTTATAGCTCTGGATTGGGAACTTCCATTTGAGCTAATGTGTGATGCAAGTAATTATGCGGTTGGAGCCGTTTTGGGGCAACGAAAGAACAAGGTGTTTCATGCCATATACTATGCTACAAAAACTCTAAATGAATAACAAATGAATTATGCCACCACCGAAAAAGAGTTGCTAGTGATAGTCTTTGCTTTTGACAAGTTCCGGCCTTACTTGATTGGTAACAAGGTCTTTGTCTTCAAGGATCACTCGACCATAAAATATCTAATGACAAAGAAGGACGCCATGCCTCGCCTTATAAAATGGGTCATTCTTTTACAAGAATTTGATGTGGAGATAAAAGGCAAGAATCGATCAGAAAATTTGGTGGCCGACCACCTTTCAAGACTAGAATTGGAGGATAATGAAGCTTCACAAGTTCACATCAATGATAGCTTCCTGGACGAGCAATTGCTAGCTATTTCCCATGCCGATTGGACTCCATAGTTTGTAGACATCGTGAACTACCTAGCCACCGGAATCTTCCCCTCGGACTTTACTTGGCAACAAACGAAAAGGTTCTTTGCTGAATTGAGGCATTATTTATGGGAGGATCCCATTCTCTATAGGCATTATGTTGATTAGATGATTAGAAGATATATCCCAAAAAATGAAATGAGATCCATCCTTCTCCATTGTCATTTTTGGAGTGTGGTGGACACTTTAGTGGACAAAAGATACTTGCGAAGGTGTTTCAATCAGGATTTTATTGGCCTACCTTATTTAGGGATGCTCACTCATTCGTGAAAACCTATGATAAATGCCAAAGAACAGGAAATATTTCAAGTAAAAATGAAATGCCCTTGAATTCAATCTTAGTATTAGAACTATTTGATGTTTGGGGTATTGATTTCATGGGCCCATTCCCTTCTTCTTGTGGAAACAAATACATACTACTGGCAGTGGACTACGTATCTAAGTGGGTGGAAGCTATCCCCACATTATTTGTGATGCCAAGGTGGTGCTGAAATTTCTCTGCAAGCACATATTCTCGAGGTTTGGAACTCCTAGAGAAATTGTGAGTGATGAAGGGACACACTTTTGTAACATGTTGTTCGAATCACTTTTGTCCAAGTATGGAGTAAGACCTTTGACTCTTACTTTATCATCCATAATGTAATATGGCAGTGAAATTTCAATAGGGCAATTAAAAGGATTTTAGAGAAAATTGTGAATGTATCTCGGAAGGGATTAGTTGGCAAAGATGAATGATGCACTTTGGGCATACAGACAACTTTCAAAACTTTGATAGGGACCTCTCCCTATAAGTTAGTCTTTGGGAAAGCATGTCATCTCCAGGTGGAACTCGAGCATAGAGCTTATTAAGCAACAAGGAAGTTGAATATGGACTTCCAAGTAGTTGGAGATAATAGGCTATTACAACTTAATGAACTTGACGAAATTCGGCATGAAGCCCATGAGAATGCCAAGATATACAAAGAAAAAACCAAGGCATGGCCTGATAAGCACATAATGAGAAACTAGTTTCAACCGGGGCAACAAGTACTTCTCTTCAATTCAAGGTTGAAGTTATTTGTGAGAAAACTTAAATCAAGATGGTTAAGACCTTTTGTTATTACTAAAGTATTCCCTTATGGAAGTATGGAGTTGTCACATCTGGAGAAGGGAAATTTCAAGGTTAATGGACTCAGATTGGATCCGTATTTTGTTGGAGAAGTAGACAAGTGAAAAGAAATCACCATTTTGAAGGCACCCTGAGAAATATATTGGAAGTTTTACTTATTTCATTATTGCCCGAGTATGTGCAACATTGAATGTCAAGGATGTCGAGCTAACGATGTTAAACCAAGCACTTCTTGGGAGGTAACCCAAGTTTGTGAGGATCCATTTTTCCTTTCTCTTTTGCTTATTTTCTTTCAAATAATTTAGTTTTTTTTTTTTTTTTTTTTAGAGTTAGGGATCCTAGTTGTGTTTGAGGTGTTTGTTGTTTGTAGTGTGTTATAATTGCATATTCAAAAGAGTTGAAAGTGCAGGAAATTGGATTGAAATGAGAAAAAAGTTGTGTGCTTATGGAAGAATTAAGTTTTGGACCGATTTACGAAGCGTAAAGGAAATTGAGTAATTTTGAAATATTTGAACACTTTAATTAAGGATGCTGAATGTGGGAAGATTCAAGGAAGAAGAGAATGAATTGTGTTGGTCGGGAATGGATCCAATGGAGATTGTTGAGGTTGAAGGTATGTTGGAGCAGTAATTAAGAAAACCTATTGGTATGTCGCGTCATTGCACTCACATGTCGTGGCATCAACCTAACTTCCACTGAAGAGACCTAATGACATGTCATGGCATTGCACACTAATGTCACAACATCAGTCTCTTCGCTTGCCTACTTAGCCATTGGTATGTCGTGACTAAGTAGCCTTCCTACCTTGAGTGATTAAGTCCGAAGGGGTGTCTCAACACCTAGTACCCTAAGACCAATTGGTATGGGAGCTATTGACCTAAAGCTCGTTAAGGGTAGGTAGAAAGCTTAATGAGGTCAGACATTGCATTGCTCCACACATTGTACAAAAATAAAGAGCATTTGGATTTCTTGAAAGGATGATGAAACATTATTGTTTAGGGGTTTGCTACGATAGAAGAAACCAAACAAGTTTTGGGGTTGCTTGAAACTAGTTCAAAGGTGAAGATGAAATGTATGTAAGGATGATCCATGAGCATTAAAGCATAGCATGTATGTCCGGGTACATATGAGCCTAAATGACCTATTCCTGTACCTTTACCTAAGCCATACATTACAAGCTTGTAAAAGACCTATTTGATCTTAAGAGTTGTATTGCCTACATTAGTAGAGATTGTTATCATCAACAAGCTTATGGAACCTAATCACTTAATGTAAGGAGATCATCATCGGACTTGTTCAAGTCTCATAAACTCATTTAACTTGCAATTGTATGGATTTGGGAAGATTGCACACACACAAAGAATTAAAGGCCTTGATCTAAATTTTCTTGACTCGGGGTTAAGTCCTTATTATTTTAAAGGAATTGTCACGAAGTATTCTCCATGTTCTTAAGGGCAACCCTTGAGATGAATATCATGCATACCTTCATGAAGCTCATCTATTTTGTTTAGATAATAAAATTTTGGGGAATAACTTTGTTTCTTTGCTCGAGGACGAGCCAAATGTTTAGTTTGGGGGTGTTTGTTAGGCGTGAATTTACATAACATTTGAGCATGTTTTATACATTCATTATGACCTTTTGATGCTAAATTCACACCCAGATCATACAAATTTATCATAATTTCTCTCTTTACACATTTTGTACAAATCATGATGAAGAATAAGCATTTTGGAGTAAGAAACAAGCAATGAAAAGGTAAAGTGTAGTTGAACATTGGAATACCACGACATTGGAGCTACATGTCGTGGCATGGAAACAAGCACCTTAGAGCATAAGTACAGACATGTCGTGACATTGGAATTGGATGTTGTGGCATCCCAGAGAACCCAAGGTGATCACACTGACATGTCGTGGCATTGGATTGACATGCCACGACATTAAAGCAGAGAAGAACGTAGCATTCAACACTAGTATACCACAACATCCAGTGAATTTCTGGACTTTCAAGCCTAATTCAGCTGCAATGTCGTGGCATTGGATTTACATGCCGTGGAATCGCGGCCCAGATTTGGAAATTTTTCCATTCTCGGCCCATCTTTTTAGGCCCATTTCTCAAATTCCTATATAAGCTCTTCTTTCTTTGTTTTTAGGATTCTAACTTCAAGGGAGAGCACACTCTCCTAGGGTTTCTTTCCTTTTAGTTTAGAATTAACTTAGGGTTTGCTTTTTATTGAATTTTACCTTTGTTATTAAGAGCTGAGGGGTTTTCTTGAGATTATTCTGGAAGAATTGAAGATTGGAAGGAGAGGGAAAGCAAGGATTGAAGACCATCATCTCTTTAGAGTTTCTTCTTCTCATTTCCTCATTTTTTCAATTTCTCCTATTTTGTATCAGTTCTTAATGATGTTCTAATTCAGTAACCTAGGATTTTGATTGTAACTTGGATATGAACCTTATATTAATGTGTTGATTTCTTTCTCTTTGGTCTATTGGTTGTAAATTTCTCATTGATTAATGTTTGTGCTAATTCATATTGATTCTAGATCACCTTCAATATGTTTGTGACCTGTTACAAGATCTAAGAAGTGCGTAAGAGGTTAGACCTAAGTGAATCAACTTAATTTGTTGGGTAATAGAGATATTAACAGGAATTATAAGGCATATGAGTCTCTCTTTCGTTAGTGCATCACTAAGGCCAGGGGTTGTGCTGAGAAGCAGCATACCTGGTATTAGTTGATAGATCATTAGCTTTTGAGAGAGGCTAATGATTAATTTTGTGAGACTTGCCTTGAGCATGTGCTCTAATTGAGTTGATGAGAGAAAGTTCATCTTAATATTTGGGGATTATCCATTTACATCAAAATCCTAGGGCCTTTTACTTAGTAGCTTTTTCCTTTTAGAGATTTATAATCTTGTTTTCCTCTGATAGTCATTTATGTTCTTGTAATTCTTAGAGTTCTTCTATTACCTAGCTTGGATATAAGAGAGAGCATCTCAATTTCAGTAGTTAGCACCCAAATCCTTGTTGTTCAATATCTGGACTCCTCGAGTCCACAATATTACTTATAGGTCCGTACACTTACGGATAGAATTGCATAGCATTATCATCACATAAATAGACCAACATTAGGGTTTATAGAAGTGGAGGAGAAGATCGGGAGAGGGAGAGAGAGAGGAGATGGATTTGAAGAGTTAGCCAAAATGAGAGAGAAGGGGAGGGTTTTATTTTAAGAATTAGACCCATGTCGTGACATGGCCGAGATTGCTAAAAGATAGGACATTGAACACTTTTCATGTCTCGACATGGAAAAAATATGGCAAAAACGATGATTCCAAAATGGGTCCATATAACGACATGGCTGAGAATTTTCAAAAATAGGAATTTGGATTTCAAGCTCCATGTCATGACATGAATGTCCATGTCACGGCATGGCCAAAACTATAAGAAAACAAGACTTTATTTTGGTCTTCATGTTGCGACATCATGTCACGACACAAGTGAAATTTTTCTCAAAAATTCCTGATTTTCTATACATTTGAAACTTCAAACCCTTTGGTCATGTCACTTTCAATCCCAACATTGGAAACCTTCCCGACTCATGTCAATCAACATCTTAATTCTCGAAACTCTTCAAATTTCTCATTTCTTTCTTAATCTTCCTTAGTATCATTCATTTAGTCCTCTGAATCGATTTTCTCTATACTTGGTCTCCTCTTGTTTCACTATGAAACCTGAAATCAAAACACACTAAAATAAAAACATAAACATATCTAGGATCCCAAAATAAAAAATAAACAAAAGGAAATGTAATTAAGAAAAATAAACTAAAAGAAAGAGAAATGAGATCCTCACAAACCTTGGGTTGCCTCCTAAGCAGCACTTAGTTTAACGTAGTGTGGACCCTACCCGTTCCATGGGCCTGCGCGACTCGCTACTAATTGAAAAAAGAGAGATTATTTTTTGAGCTTTGGAAAATCCGTCCCCAACGGAGTCGCCAATTTGTGGACCCTACCCGATCCATAGACGGGAGCGACTCATTATTAATAGAAAAGAGAGTTGATTTTTCGAGCTTTGGAAAATCCATCCCCAGTGAGGAACGATTTTGTTTGGTGTCGCTAATTACTTTTTATTTTTATTTTTTTAAAATGTGGAAAATGAAGTAAGAACAAAAAACCTCTCATTGACTCCAATAAGGAAAAAGCGGTCCACGAAAACTAGATTCCTAGGTTCGAGGATCAGGTTACTTATTGGGAAGGTACCTCATGCGAGGTAACACCCCTCTAAGCCTAGAACTCGGTCTCTACTAATAAATTGAGTACATGGGAGAATATGGGTCAAAGATCGATTGACCTTAGGCTATGTAGATTATATGAATCCACATAGCTTGATTCGGTATCTACTTGTACATATAAACTCAGCAGTCAAGAAAATGGTATGTACCTAGGTCCCCGAAGCCATGTGTTGTGAGAAGAGATTAGTCCGACACATAAACATATGAAGCATTCAAGATTGAGCACCATGATATATATGAGTCATGATCCTAAATCAAGTGCATACGTGGTCATAGCCATGCATTGCGTGAGGGTGAGTCAACCATCTGACATGCATTGAGAATCAAGCACATTAAAGTTTGCACCAAGAGGGAGGAAAGCTGGTTGTGAGGTAAGTGACTCCCCCGAAAGTCACTTTAAATCAAACTAGACTTACCTAGATCACAAAGCCCATAACTCCAAAATGGGCCCACGCTAACTCAAACCTTTAAGATGGCCCCCAAGTGCCCCATAGAAAATGGGTTTGAGCCTTAATGGATTCGGGCTTGAAAAAAAAAAATCCAAAATTTAAGGTTGCCTATAGTCCTTTTGCATAATAGGATGAACCGGTTTCTGACTAGTAGTTCGAATTTGAGGTTGGATAAAATTTAGATTTTTTGAAGGAATTCTCGATGAATAAGGAAACAAAAAAAAGCAACGGTACTCAATTACGAACCTAGATGAGTGAGAACCAATTGAAACAAGCCAAGGTGTTCCTCATAGATGATAGAGTCAGTGAGTTGTAGTGTAGAATTAGTTGAACCGGTTGAAAACCAGTCCAACCAGTTGAGAAAAATTATGAAATCTTCTCATAAAAATTCTTAAAGAGCAAGGAATCCAAAAAAAAAAAAAAAAAAAGTGTATAATTCTGAGTTTGGATGAGGAGGCCCGAAGAGAGGCCGAAACAATGCAAGAAATTACTGGCCCGCTATTTACAGAAAACATAACCTAATGAGCTAGGACGTCACGGTTCCCCGACCTTTAGTCAAGGCTGGATTTGAGAACATTTCTAATTTTTTTTTTCCAGAACATTCCTCATAGATTAAGGAATCTAAGAAAAAAATAACAGTGTACAATTCCGAGTTCGGATGAGGGAGAATTGACCAAAACAATGAAAAGTACCCTAACTACTATTCCTGAAAACATAACCTAATGAACTGGCTGATCCAATTCCACAACCGGTTGAGTTGGTAGAGAAAAGTTCTAAAAAAATTTCAAAACATTCCTCATAGAGTAAGGAATCCAAAAAAACAAACGGTGTATAATTCCGACTTCGAATGAGTGAGAACTAACAATTCCTAGTGCCCTAACTGTTGTTTTTGAAAACAAAACTTAATGAATCGGCTGATTCGATTCCCCAATCGATTGAGCTAGTTCAAAACAATTCTCAAAAATTTTCAGAACATTCTTTATAGAGTAAGGAATCTAACAAAACAAACAGTGTACAATTTCAACTTTGAATTAGTGAGAACTGACCCAAACAATGCCTAATTACTTTTTAAGCGAAGGTTATCAAAGCATCAAAGGAAAGACAAGCGCAAAAGAAAGCGGAGAAGCATACCACGTTCATACCTGGGATTCAGCTACTCCTTTTGTCTTCCTTCTTTATGCCTCGAAACCTGGTATCCACTCCCTCGAAATTTTAGGAAATCCCTTGAAATGGACTAGACCACTCTGGATCTGAGATCTCTCATCCATTTATTTTTCTTCCTTTTTCCTTCCTTCCCTTTTCCTCCTCTCCTTTCTCCCCTTCCTTCTTTCAAGTTTTTTTGCTTGTATTTTTCCTTCATAAACATCTAAGCTCAATCCATTTTGCACACCTTTAGTCATGGGAACTCATGATGGTCGAACTTCACAACTGCATAGCATCTTCTATTCACGAGGTCAAAAATTTGTACATTTATCCCTTTGCTTAATCACAAAGAATCCAAATGGACTCAAGGTGGGTTGCAAGCAACCCCCAAAATGGCCCATAACTGAGCCCAAACCGTGTCCAAGACTGATCTGGAGTGGATGGGCCTAAACCACAAAGGTTATTTGCTCCAAAATCATCGAAATAAATACTTCATACAAGTTGGCGTGGTCGAAACTAGCGGATTACCAACCAATCGAGCAGTTGAAAAATGTTGAAAATTTGAAATAATGTTCCTTAAAGAATAAGGAATCGAAAAAAAAAGCGAGTTTGTTCAGGGTTCGGATGATGAATATGATCGAAGCAATGAGCTAAGTGCTCCTAGTCGACATACTCCGATAAACTCCAGGTTGAGCCTGAAGAAATCACCGGGGCCCACTTGCTTCCTCTGGCTCATCCCGATAACTAAAGAAAGCCCGTGGATAATAGAGAACTACATATGCACTCAGTGGATACAGCCTCTGCCCTTTGAGGCTTGAGGCCAGGCTAAACACAAAAGGGCCACTAAGGTGCCATGAAATATGATGAGTGTATGACACCCATAGGATAAATGCAAGTGTTAAGGGACAAAATTGAGGGTCTACAAATATGCCCCTCTTTAGTAGAGTGAATGAATGAGTGAATCATGGGTAAGAAGTGCAAGCAATGCAAGAGTGAAATGAGCTCTAGTGAATAACCCGGATAGTCGACAATTTACCCTTACCCGATCTCTGAAAGCTAACGGAACTAAGTCATCATGTATTTGAAGGACTAAGAGAAATAGGAGCACGATGCGGAGGATGGTGATCCAGATATGATCTTGAAGGATAAGAAAGGCAGACGTGATCTTGAGAAAAGATAAGTGATGCTGGGTCATGATCTTAGAGGAAGATGAGGAAAATCAGGACAGGTCAGGAAGATAATGTAAATCTAGGCACGATCTTGGAAAGAACCGAAGCAAAAGAAGGGATCGAATAAGACGCGATCTTGGGGAACTCGAAAAAAAATGATTGAATATAGGCACGATGCTGAGAACCTAAGCAAAAGAGGATCGAATCGGGGCGCGTCTTTGAAGAACGAAATAAAAAGAAGGGTAGCGCGATCTAGAACCGGAAACAAAAGCAGAGGGATCAAATCCGGGTGTGATGTTTGGAAGACGAAAACCAAGAGGATCGAATCGGGCGCGTGCGGAGAACTGAGAAACAAAACAAGGGATGGAGTTGGGCTTGCGATGGGAGGGCTCCAAGCGAGAAAGAAGGGGGATCGAATCGGCGTGATCTTCTGGAGGGCACAGAAACAAAATGAAGGATCGGGTCTGGGGCGAGATGCGGGAACACTGAATCCATGAGGATAGAATCGGACACGATGCCGGGGGCTTCGAAGCAAGCGAAGGATCGAATCTGGGCATGATGCTAGAGAACTTGAAAAAAAAAAAAAAAGGATCGAATCAGGGCCGCAATCTTGAAGAACCAACAAAGAAGGGATCGAATGCAGGCACGTCTTTGGAAACCCAAACAGCAATGAGGGGTGAATCATGCGCGATGCCGAAGAAACCGACATAAGAGGATCGAATCCGGGCATGATCTTTGGAGAGCAGGAAACAAAAGAAGGATCGAATCTGGGCATGATGCCTGAAAGAACCTTCCAGCAAAGGAAGGGATCAAATCAAGACATGATGCCGGAAGGGCCGAAACAAAGAAAAGTCAAATCTAGGCACAATGTCGGAGGAAATTAAAAACTAAACAAGGTTGAATGCGGGTGCGATCTTGGGAGGGAGCCCAGGCAAAAAAAGAAAGAAAGGAAGGGGATCGAATCCGGGCGCGATGCTCGAGAACCTGAAACAAAACGAAGGGATGGAATCTAGGCGCGATGCTGGAGAACTTAAAATAAAACGAAGGGATCGAATCTGGGCACAATGTTGGAGAACCCAAAACAAAACAAAGTTAGAATCGGCGTGATGTAGAGGGCCAGTCCAAACAAATGGATCTAATCAGGGCGCGTGCTCTCGAAAGGCACACAGAAAAAGGAAGGATAAATCGTGCGAGAACACAGTCAAAAGAGGATGAAACATCTTAAGGGTGTAAAAGAAGGGCTGCCAGTCCTAAAAGCATCAATACCATGTCGGAAACCCACCCTTTACATAAAGTCAAAGTCACAAAGCTTGAAATATTTACAAGCATTGTTTTCTTTAGGAAAAGTATCCTTACTGATAAACATCTGATATCACTATGACTAATAGGGGTATGCACAATATACATTTAGAAGTTCAAATTTCGATGAAAACAAATACATCCTTGAAAACCAACGATCGTCACAGCGAGCAAATGGGACATAAGGAAATGCCCCCGGTATGCATCCTCTTTGGGTCGATAGATACCATGAATCTTATCCCCGGTCAGCTCTCAAAAGCGCTCTATTATATGAAGAAACCAAGTTGAATACGGGGCTTACTCAAACTCTGATGCCCAAAACGTCTTTAGACGAAATGGATTGCTTGTGTACATGTGTAAGAGCTAAAGCCAGCATGCAAGGATGGGGGTATGCCCCAGTGTGAACGTGTCAAACAACTTATTTAAGTGTCATCAGTCCCGACTCTTTGTATCCTTAATGTATATGATCTCATGGACTGAGGCGAGCAGCTGAAGGGAAAGGCAATATAGCGACACCGATGTTCCTCGAGGAGCGAGAGACGCTGGCATTCCGGTGCTCCATTCGATGAAGCGGAACTTTGTCATTATAAAATGTGTCGAAGCGAGCAAGATCTCTCATGGCCTTATGGTGGTCTTATGAATCGGTACATCTGGGCGGTGAAAGGTGAATGAAATGATGGAAGCAAAAGGCTGAATGCACAATAGATAATGCTAAACCCTTATGTGCGCAATGCCAAATGTTGGAGAATCATGTGAGCAAAGCAACTCGACCAACACATAAGTGAATAATGCCAAGCAATAGGTGATGTACACCAGGCCGTCATTCATGAAGCGAGGGCGACAATCGATGAGGATGGAAATGAAAATGGATGCGAAGAAGAAGTAGGAAACAAAGGTGGGATAAAGCGTACTTGATAGTGGCGATGACCAAACCACTCATCTCTCAAAATTCTTAAATCGAGGCAAGTCACCATAAGATAGGAATGAGTGATTAGTGCCCAAAAAGATGCTATTTTGAACCTTTATTTATTATAGGTTTTGAGTGCTTTTTGTATACTAATCATTCTAGTGCTAGATTTACACATTAAGGTCCCTACTATTCTCTTTGATGCTTTATTTTGTGGCAAATTTTGCGATTTCTGAGTTAAATCATGCCAACATTGTTGAGTCGATCGAACATGAAGAATTGAGTCAAACTCGACATCATAGATCGAGAGACCCAGAGGAAGAAACGAAAATGGGAAAAATGAAGCGAGGGCAATGGAGCAGTGCTAGTGAGGAGCAGTCTTGAAAATTTAACCCTCTGACTGGAATTTTAAATATCATAGCGAAAAATTACTATGCATAACAAAATGTCGATTTTTGCTATGACTGAATTTTACTGGCTATGATAGCAAAATTTTGCTATCATAGCGAATTACCATATGATGGCGAAAATCAGCGTATAAAATTACTTTACTCCTGTTTTTCTCATTTCTACCCTCCTTTGTAATTATTCACAGTTGGATTTATTTTGGTATTTCCACATGTTTGTAGGCTACTATATAAGCCATTGTAAACCTTGTTGACCTAAGTTTTAGTTTTTGGAAGGAAATATACGGGCCCTGTTTTTGGCCCTCATTTTCTCTCTTCTCTCTCCTCTTTCTCTCATTTTCTTGGTTGCCAAACACCCTCCAAGGATGACAACTTGGAGGATGAGTGGCTAAAACCATTTCCTCCTTGAAGTGGAAGGTTCTTTGGGTGCGAGATCGAAGAGCTGCTGGTGGTTCCCACAATTTTTCACCGCAATGAGTTTTGACATTTTGGTTCCCAAATTTCTAACTCTAGGTTTAAAGCTTTTTGATGTACTTTCTTTGGCCAATACTTGGCAAGCTTTTAGGGTTCGGTGTGATGTAGCTTTAGATCTGCGATATCCGTGTGGATTGCTCTTTATGAACCCTTTGGAGTAGGTGGTGATAGATTTTCCTTTGTGAACCATAAATGTTAAATGTCTTTCTATCAAAGGAAAATTATTAGGGTTTAGTTTTAAAGCTAAATGAAAGTCTAGGTTAGGAAGTGACTATATGTCATCCTCCCAATGCGAAATGAAGGGGACCTCCCAAGTTGCCTTAGGACCTAAAACGATAGTGATGCTTTGAGGAGTTCTTTCTTATTTTCTTCATTTATTTTCGGTTTGCAAACCACCCGACCCCTGTTTTATCACCACCTTAAAATCAAACCAAATTAAGCATTTTGAGCCATACATCCGTTTATGCGAAGAAAACCCATCCTTGTTCAACCCCAGACATTTATCTTGCAGTGGTTTGACTACGCGTGAGGAAAATAGGAAACAAATTTTGTTGATTCTGAATCACCCTACCGTGGCACGAATCAAATGCTAAAAGCTTTCCAAGTATTGGCCAAAGAAAGTACATCAAAAATATTTAAATCTAGAGTTGAAAATTTAGAAACCAAAATGTCAAAACCTGCTGGCATTGTAAACGGGAACCAGCAGCGATAGCCCGGATCCAGGCAGCCTTGCCGAGGAAGGGTTTTAGCCGCTAAATCCTCAGGTGTGTCATCCTTGGAGGTGTTTGGCAACCAGAAAATGAGGAGAGAAGAGAATGAGGCGAAAACGAGGGCGTATATTTCCTTCAATCAAAAACTTAGAGTCCAACGGTGTTTTACAATGGCCTCTTAAGCCTTCTGAGCATGTGAAATACAAAAAATAAGCAATTAGAAGACTAATTACCGGTGAGGGTAGAAATGAGAAAACCAAAAGCGGTCGTTTGGATCAAAACGAGGAGCGGGCAATTTTCGCTGTACTGATGATTTTCAACATCATAGCGAAATTTATTTATCATAGCGAAAATTCAATCATAAGCGAGTGAAATTTTCGCTATGCACGATAATTTTAGCTGTTAGCAAAAATTCAGCGTGGCGAAATTTTCATGCGTTCCTCATGACTCTTGTTCATTGCTCCTGCTTCATTTTTCTTCTATTTTACGCCCCTTCTTTCCTCTTGGTCTCGATGCATGATGTTGAGTTTGACTCAGAGTCTTTCATGTTGGATCAACTCGACAATGTTGGCATGATTAACTCATAAAAACTGCCCAAATTGCCACAAAATGCGATCGATGAATAAGTAGGGACAGCAATGTGTCATCGGGTTAATTAGAATGATTAGTATACAAAAAGCACTCAAAACCTATAATAAATAGGGTTCAAAATAGCACTTTTTGGGCACTAATCAAATGGTGATGCAGATAATGATCTAGGATACCAAAGAAACCCAAACCTCACTCCTAATGTGTCTCTTGGATCCATGGTGAGAAGGATCGTATAATGCTCTCACCTGATTCTCAAAGGAAAAAGAAATCTCTCAAACCCAAAATGACCTCTGATAATCAAGCCATGATACCGAAGACAAACCATGCTAATCCCAAATACCAATGAAGTGAATATCGAATGAACGTAACTCTTTTCTTTTTTTCTTTTTCTTCATTCTTTTTTTTTTTTCGTCAAACAACCAACAAAATAAGATGAATGCCACACTAGCACAATCTAACCAATTAACCTCAAATCCCCAATCCCAAATGGTCCTCTCAACTTAAGAATCCTGGATCAAAGCCTATAGGCGGAACGAAGGGTGTGACAAGCCTAACATGTAGCTTTGGGACATGAGTGTGTTATTATCACACAAGGGGAAATAAAAGTGAAAAGAAACAAGATGATAGAAACAAAACACAAATGCAAGCAAAGTGAAGATGCAAAATGGAGAAGAAAATAAATAGGTAATGATGTAAGAAAGAACAAAGGAAGAATGACACAATGCTCATAATGCTCACATATCCAATTAATAAATACAAAGCCCATAGGGTAGGCCTGGCACTAGGTCGAGGAAAAAGAAGTATGCAAGATAAATGAAAAAAAAAAAGGCCCATTAAAAAACCGCGTGAGGCTCGAAAATTTAGCAATAAGATATATCAATGTATGGGTGTGCAATAGGGAATATGGCAACTCGAAGTGATGGCCACCCATCCTCTAACCATGATCTCACGCATAAAACATCTTCAGCTGATCCACGTTGATTGGCTTCGTGAACTGATTTCCGTCTAGGTTTGTCAGTCAGGCTTCTCCCTCTCGAGTCAAATCTCGAATAACCTCCTGACCCATTCAAGTCGTTAAGCTTGCCTCTAAATTCCACAGTCAAACCTTAAGACTTTCAAGACTAGGTTGCCTTTTTGAAACTTCCTAAGCATGACCCTTTTCTGAATGAACGGGTCATCTTCCTCTGATAGGCTTGAACATGATCCTTTGCTCTCAATCTCCTCTCATCCAAAAGGTTAAGCTGATCATAATGAGACCGGGTCTACTCGGCCTCGACTATTTGCTGCTCTAGTGCTACTCTCAGAGTTCCCATCTCAATCTCAATAGGTAGCACTCATTGCATTGCTTAAAGAATACAGGGGTGGCTACAAGTGAGGAATCACGAAAAGATGTCTGATAAGCCCGTAATGTGAAGGGCTTCTCGACTAATCCAGAAGTCTCGACCATCTTTCTCAAATCCCTCTTGATGTATTATTTGTAGCTCATTGCCCCATTAGTACGCGACACATTACCTGGCGATACGCGATCTTGAATGCCATACTCTGCATCCAGCGTATCGCACTTTAAATGCACCCCTCTTTGAAATTAGCTCTTGAGGATACATGTGTAGGATAGTAATGCGGTCGATGAATTTAGCCACCACAGCGGTTGTCAATCTAACATAGGATGTAGCTTCCACCCACTTGGTGAAATAGTCGATAGCAGCAAAATGCACCTCTGCGAACTGGAAGACCGGCGAGATCTGCCCAAATGTTATCGATACCACAGTATTGAAATGGCAGGGGATGTGAGTGCGTACGGCTTCGAAGGTGGAACATGTACCAAGTCTCCGTGTATCTGACACTTCGGACATCTTTGTACAAACTGGCAACAATCTGTCTCCATTGTCACTAAAAGTAGCCAGTTCTCATGATTTTACGTGTTAGCATAGGATCTCCCATGTGTGGGTCACAGACTCCTACATGACCTCTCTCATCACTCGATCTGCAGAGCCATGGTCTAGACATAATAATAACATGCCATCGGGCGATCTCCTATACAATGCATCATCACAAACAAAAAATATGGAGGCTAAATGTCTCAATGCTCTCGTCCTTAGCGAGTTTGACTTTGGTGGCGTCGCATAATGACGGTAAATATCTTGGTCTTAGGGTGGCTTTCGTCTTGATCCTCAATATTTCCAATCAAACAACAGTGGAAATTTGGTGCGAGACATAGTCTCGATCCAATAATGGTCGCACAATCACTCTCGCGGGAATCTGGTCTGGTGGCAAGGTGGCTAAAGCGTTATGAGCTAATTCTACGCTATAGGCAGTTATCTGACTCATCAAACCTATCCAACCCCGACAAATCCTAAGTAAGCATGGTAGGGCTTTGGCTTCTACCCGTCTCGAGTCTCTAAATACTGAGTCTGTTTGAATAACTAAGTTGGAATCCACAGTGGATCTCATTGTCTAACTCAGTTGAGTGTGGAAAGTCTGGGCACGTAACACATGCTGTTGAATAACATCTCTTGAATATCAAACTCTATCGAGCGAGTACTAACCATCTCATGAGCCTCTTTAGTCGAAGAACGAAGCCTATCAAATAGATACCTGTGGATCTAATCGTGAGACCAAGTATGGAATACCTAAATCACATAATGTCTTAGTCTCCTAGTGGCCCAAACCAATGCCAAACAGAGGTGCTTAATCATAATGTATGTGCACTCATATTCTAACATCCTCTTACTTAGATAATAGATGGCTCACTCTTTCCCTAAATCATCGAGTTGAGCTAGCATGCATCTTAAGGTCATGTCTGAAATTGACAAATATAGAAGCAAAGGGCGCCTTGGTATAAGAGGCACTAAAACTAGAGGAGAAAGGAGACACTTCTTAATCTTCTCAAAAGCATGATGGCAATCATCATTCCAAACTATAGGCTGGTTCATCCTCAAAAGACGGAAGATAGGCTCACTTATGCCATCAGCCCAACAATGAAGCCGAGCGGATATCTGTAATTTGCTACTCGACCTCTTATCTCTCTGTAGTCTCGGGCGGGGAGGCATGCCAGTATGTCTTTGATCTTTTCGGGATCGACCTCTATGCCTTTCACTAGCAGTGTCTAGCAATTCCCATAAGTTAGCCCAAAGGTGCACTTCTTGGGGTTCAACCTCAGCCTGAAACGTCTGATCCTCTCAAAGAATTTTTGTAAGGTTGCTAAGTGATCTGTCATGTCTCGAGACTTCACTATCATAATAGATCCACATATAAATCTTATCTCTGCATCATGTCATGGAGCAATTAGTAGCGGCTCTACGATAGAGTGGCTCCTGCATTCTTGACCCGAATCGCATAACCGGTATGTCGCTTTGCTCGGTAATGAAAGAAGTCTTCTCCATATCCTCTAGGGCCATCATAATCTGATTATACCTAGAAACTCCATCCATGAAGGACAACATCGAATGTCCTATAGTGCTGTCAACCAACATATCAATGAGTGGGAGGGGAAAATCATCCTTAGGGCTGCCTTTGTTCAGATCACGAAAGTCTACACAAAATCTAACCTTGCCATCATTTTTAGGAAGAGGGACGACTTTAGCCAGCTACTCAGGATACTCAACCATTAACAAGAAGCCAACACTAATTTGGTTATGAATTTCTTCCTTAAGCTGTAAATTCCATCGAGGGTGTAGTCTCTTGAATTTACATGCTTGGCTATGTCACGGTAGAATAGGCGGGTGATCGCGCACTATAGAGTCGAGGCGGCATGTCTCATGACCATGCGGAAATACATCAGTATGGCCTTAACTTGGTCGATCAATCTACTTCTCTCATTAGAAGATAGGAAAGAGCCAATCCTAATCTCCCCAGGCTGATCTGGTGCCCCCGAAATCTATATTTATGTGCTACCCGGTAATGGGTGTAACCATGTGATGCATGAAATAACACTCCCTAATGGCCACCGGGTGGGTCATGTGTCTCCGTATCATCAACATCATATATGTGATGTGGGTCTTTGGTCAATTATGTCGAAGGAAAATGCTATGACACGAGGCGAATACTTGAAAATACTTCGTATCATTATTACCATCGAAATATCATCGAGCTGGGTGTGAGCAGGACATAGTGTCGAAAGAAGAGGTGGGTCCAGCGTATTTTGGATGCTTCCTCGATAGAAACAATATTATAGAATAATATCGGTAACAACAAAGTCCATCATCATCATTTATCTCTAAAGCATTAGAAATCCTAAACATATAAAAGCGGACGGGGCTGAGTGGGTACGCATCAGTGTGGCTAGTGCGATCATGTCCCGTTGCATCGGTGTGACGTATAAAATGTCACATCCTCAAAATCAATAACAGAAACTCCAAACATGTCAAAAGCAGAATGGGGCTCGTGTGGGGCTGCATCAAGGATATGGCCTATGCTGATCATGTCCATCTCATATATGTGAGTATCAGGAAGAGTCAATCCATTAATATCATCCCCCAAATCCATAAATAGGTCATAGTCAAGGACCTCCTCGGGGAAACACATAGAGAACACACTAGCTCGCCCTGGTGATGAGGATGCAACTATCATGGCACTAGGTTCCTCAGTAATCTTTGAACTAAAACACATCTATCCTAAGGCCTATTGGATGCCTTGGATCCCATCTGTCTCTAAAGCATGATTAGTACCCCCTATGCGGGGTGCATGCTCTGATCCTCTAATAAAGTAGTCAGCTAACTTAAAGGTATACTGGTGGAGGGGATAATCGAATGGAATCCCAAACAGGCGAGCCCTCACCCTATCTCGGCGCAGCTACGCTATGTGACGTGCATCGTTCTCTATAGGAGTGTAGCCTACCCATAGAGTATGTCATGATCAACTGTAAAAGCAAACTCGTGCGGCCCATACTGACGGCGACCCAACCCCAAGCCAGGCATAGAAGACATGCCTCTCATCATACTAAGTACCAAAGTGCTGCTGTGCGAATCGAAATACATAGGCACCAGGTCTCTGCTATCATCCTCTAAACTGACAACCTGACAACCTGAACCTCATCGAAAGTAAACCGAGTCAAATGTAGGTCATCCTCATTGTGCCTACTGAAATGTAACACGGGCTCAAAAGAAGTAACAACATCTTTGTCAGACTGTATCATGATGATGCACCCCTCGTGTATGAACTTCAACTTTTGATGAAGAGAAGATGGTATAGCACCCGCCTCATGAATCCAAGGGTGGCCAAGAAGCAGGTTAAAGGATGACTGAATCCTAAAAACCTAAAATAGTATAGACATACATTAGCTCAATCTGACATGTTGTCTTGGTGTGCTGCGTAGCGTCCTCTAAGTCCATCATAAGCTCTAGCGATTACGTGAAGAGGACTAAAAATTAGTTGGCGAGATCAGGCGATGGCAATAACTAACGGATATAGACATTTAGGGGCCCGGAGAAGCCAGTTGTCGATAAGACCAGGCGACGCCGACTGACTGAGCGAAATATCGATGGGTAAGGGTCAAACATGATCTAACCCCTCGGGAGGTAAATCATCATCAAAAACGCAATGCATGTAGCTCTATTGGTTGTTAGAAAGTGAAGAAGCCCCTTAGGGGTAGTGGTAGTGTCAACTATGATCTGACTAAATGCTCTTATCAATGCATCTCTATGAATAATGGATGAGGCCAATAGCCTCCAGATGAACATACAAACCTATGTAGTGCATAACTGGCGTAGAATCTCATCATCCTCTCTTTGAACATCCTCTTTAGTTGTTGTGCCAACAAATGACATCCTTGGTGGAGAAATTTGTTTGCCCTCACTTCGTGTAACATTAAAACATCCACTGTGAATAGGCCCATGCTCCTCGGGGAACGAATGAAGGGTGTCATGGAGTAGAACATCTGAATTAAGCTGGTGAAATTGAAGTTTGTTTAGAGACCTCATCTTGGATAAGTTTGGTCTTCAGGATCTGGCTGAATTTAGAGAGTATCCACTAAAATACGGAATCTATGTATAAAGCGATCGGCTATGGAGCCTCTCCGCCCACATCCAGTCATAAATATCGTCCTCACAAAGCTTCAATAGAGATCTTCACCGGTAGTGGGTTAAGGTACAACTCTAGCATCATGAGTGGGGAGTGGGCCTGTAGTCATTGCAGGGCGTCCCAAATCAACCAAACCCTGATCAATCAAGTCTTGAATGGCTTGTCTCGGCATTGCACAACTATCTATATCATGTCATGCTCTCTGATGGTAGGCATAGTGAAGATTTGTCCTGAATCCTAGTGGGGCAGGATGTGGTGGTGGTCTAGGTGGTAGTGGAAGCGAAACAAGCCCCCTTAAACTAAGTACTTTGAAATGTTTGGCTCGTGGCATCTCATTGTGTAAACTACCTGGCCAGGCCTTAGTGGAGCGATTGCTTTCTATCTTGTTGATGGTCTTGTCTGAGTGGAATCTGAGGTGCCTGTATAGCATATACTAGTTGTGGTGGGGGATGTAGATAAGTAGGCCCTGTCGGCCTATAGAGAATGCTTGGTTTTGTCTTGATCTGTGTACCATCGGTAGGAATATTTGTAGGTATGCATAACTCGATGGCTAGCATTGTTGAAAACCTATGGCTCGATGCACGATGGCACCCGACATCGGCGATGCGGGGCTGACCTAGCTTCTTCCCCTTTGAATCTAGAAGGGAAGAGTCACCCCCATAATCCTCTAGTTATGCCTTCCTCAATGACATAGAGGGTTTAAACTAATGATCAAGAAAATGCCTTGTGGAAAGCGTGAGATACTAGCAAATCGGGGCTAAAGAGGCTACAGCATAATCATGTTAGTGGTAATTGCTCTGAAGTCTATCTATAATATGTGCTATCTTCTCCCTCCAGTGAGAGATAATTGAAGTGACTGACTCATCCAGCCTCTACCTAAGGGCCTCCAACTCCCTCCGGGATATGCCCACTATAGTATTAAAAGAATACTGTCTGATAAACTTTTGTCCCAAATCAGCCCATGTCCTACGTCTCGAAGAGGCAAACCAACGTCTAAACCAACACTAAGTACTGATAGAAGGAATAGCATAATCCATTTTATGCACTCATCCGATCCATGCCCTCGCATAATAGCCTTCTTTATCTTTACAATTAAATATTGGGGCACCCTGTCTGGGGTGTATCTCTCGATGTCCAGGCATGCGAACTCAGGTGCCCAGGGCTTCCATTTAGAAGGTCATCATGCGAGTCCCGACCTATATCCATCGAAGCATGTGGAGGTACAAATCCTTTGCTCGATCCTTGATGTAGGCCTAAGTGTCATCAATAATCTGGGCGGGGCCATAGAATGTGGTGCCTGATCTGGTGCAGTAGTGGAATACAAATGCTCCCGGCTGTGGGGCTGATTGAGCAATCAGTGGTGTGGGGTGAATTGCTTATGGATCCTCACGATGGGCGGGGTTCATGGTGGTGGTGGTGGTGGTGGTGGAGTACAGTGATGTAGAGTCATGCGCGGGGTGCTCTTCAGTCGTCAATGTAAGGTTGGATGATGCCACGTGATCCTCTATCCTAGTCCCAATATGGCATCCCAGAATGCACGTGGTATCGACAATCTCGACGGTTGGTCGATAGTAGCGCGTCTTGAGGGTCCGTATCTCTATGATCCTGTTCCACTCTTAGCCCTATTTGAATTGTGTGAATACGATCCTCTAAAAAGTCTACCTCCTATCCAGAATCAAGCTCGGGAACCCCGAGTTGGTCTCGATCAACAATCCTTGAAAAGGAAGGGTATGTTTGTCCGTGACTATCAAATCACGAAATCAAACCGATGTGTTATGTATTTAAAATCTCTAGTGAATGAATTGACATGTGATGTCAATAGCTAAAGCAGTATATGAAAGCTTCACCAAACAAGATGGGATTACGACATGGTGATACCTCAGGGGTAATGTGGCTCGAAACTAAAGTGGGAAAAGCGAGTCACAAAGCTAGATGGCGTACCCGGATGGGATCGTAACCTAAGATCTGACTTGGCAATCCATGATGACACATTGTCCGTACATGCTATCCATGATCCGGCTAAGGGCTATCTGGTCTTCATTGTTCGGATATCATCATCATCCATAATTAACTCCCGAACATCGATATAGCCTACGCTAGACCTTGCTCCTAACTCTTATCTTTGTTGAAGGCAAACAATTGGGAATGACTCTAGCGACTCAGCTTGATGTGAGGAATAATCGACGAGACTAGTGATTAAACGAGGGGATAAGCGGCGCCTTGTAAACACAAACAAATCGAAACAATCATTAGAAATCGAGGTAGCCATCGTGTCAGTCATCTTGTAATGTCTACCGCAGAACCTACACACAGGCTAACTATACATGCGATCCACGAACGCCTTAGCTAGGTACGATCAACCATGAGCATGCATGCTAGAATCTAATAGGTGAACACACAAGCACAAACAAACCACAAGTGTATGTCAAATACTAACCAGGTAAGTGATTATCAATCATTTGTGTAGCTTAAAAGTCTACTTGTCAATGAACCATGTGCTCCAATATACCTAACTCAAGTTAAGCCTTGATAGCCCTCTTATGGCTTGGAGATTCTAGGTTCGATTCCCCCGATGGGTTACTTATTTGTGGACCCTACCCAATCCACAGGCCGGCACGACTCGCTATTAATATAAAAAAAAGAGTTGATTTTTCAAGCTTTGGAAAATCCGTCCCCATCGGAGTTACTTGATTTGGACCCTACGATCCACGAGTGGCCTTGACTCAGCAGTAATAGAAAAAAAGAGGATTGTTTTGTGACTTTGGAAGAATCGAGTCTCTAATGAGGAACGATTTTGTTTGGAGTCACCACTTACTTTTTATTTTTATTTTTTAAAATGGGGAAAATGAAGTAAGAACAAAAAACCTCCTTATTGACTTCAGTCAAGAAAAAGCGATCCACGAAAACTAGATTTCTGGGTCTGAGGATCAAGTTACTTATTAGGAAGGTACCTCATGCGAGGTAGCACCCCTCTAAGCCCGGAACTCGGTCTCTACTACTGAATTGGGTACATGGGAGCATATGGGTTAAAGATCGATTGACCTTAAATGATGCTCGATAATCATGAATTCACCTGAGCCAATTCGAGTATCTATTATCTATAAACAGCAGTCAAGAAAATGGTGCATATCGGAGGTCCCAAGCCATGCGCTATAGAAGAGATTAGTCCAACACACATAAACACATAACAAGCATTCAAGATTAAGCACCATGCATGCATATGAATTTCGTAATCCTAAATTAAAGTGCGTACATGTGGTCCCTAGCCATGCATTGCAGCGGAGGGTGAGTCAACCATACAACATGTATTCATAATCAAGCATTAGAGTTTGCACCAAAGAGGAGGAAAGTTGGTTGAAACGATGTAAGTGACTCCCCAAACGTCATACAAATCAAACTAGACTTACCTCTAGACCACAACACCCTATAACTCCAAAATGGGCCCACACTAACTCAATTCAAACATAAACACAAACCTTTAATATGGCCCCAAAGTTCCCCATTGAAAATGGGTTTGAGCCTCAATGGATTCGGGTATGAAAAAAAAAAGAAGCCAAAATTGAGGGATGCCCATAGTCCTTTTATAGAACAGGTTGAACCGATTACCAACCTGTTCAACTAGTTGAGTAAAATTCCCAAATTTTTTTAGAAAATTTCTCAATGAATAAGGAATCTAACAAAAGCAATGGTGCTCAATTACGAGCCGGTGTTGAAACCAATTGAAAACAATCCAAGGTGTTCCTCATAGAAGGTAAATTGATTGTTTGTAATGCATAATAGGTTAGAAGCGGTTGGGAATGGAGTTGAGAAAAATTACGAAACGCATGGAAAATTTCTCAAAAGTAAGAATCGAAAAAAAAAAAAAACGGTGTCTGATGCGAGTTCGGATGAGGGAGAAGCCATTGAAACAATGCAAATACATAACCCTATTGTTTCACGAAAATAGAACCTAATGAACAAGTTGATCCAGTTTCCCAACCAACCGGTTGAGATTGTCGAGAAAAGTTCAAAAAAATTTTAGAACATTCCTCACAGAGTAAGGAATCCAAAAAAATAAACAGTGTACAATTCAGCAGATAGTGATAACTTGCAAGACAATGCCTAGTGCCCTTAAGCGTTTCACGAAAATAGAACCTAAGAACCGGTTGATCCTGGTTCTGACGTCAGACAATTGAGAACGATTCTCAAAATTTGTCGAAAACATTTCTTATAGGTAAGGAATCCAAAAAAACAAGCAGTATGCAATTCCGACTCGAATGAGTGAGAGCCGGCCTAAAGCAATGCCTAGTGCCCTAAAATGAGAACACATGAAACATCAAGGCAAAAGACAAGTGCAAAAAGAAGCAGGAGAAGCAGACCCATTCATACAGCCCAGGATTCATGGCTACTCCCCCTTTGTCTTCCTTCTTTCCTGCCTCCAAAACTAGGTATTCACTTCCTCAAAACTTTAAGAAATCCCCTTCAAAATGAGAGAGACCACTCCTACCCAGATCTAGAGAATCTCTCCTCATTTTCTTTTTTCTCATTTTTCCTTCCTTCCCTTCTCCTCCTCTCCTTTCTCCCCTTCCTTCTTTCACAATTTTTTTCTTGTCTTTTTCCTTCATAAACATTTGAGCTCACTCTATTTTGCACACCTTCAGTCCCGGGAACTCCCCCAATCAGTCTCGGATTTCCTTAGCTCCATAAACACTCCTCAATTCACAAGGTCAAAAGCTAGCCACATTTATCCCTTTTCTTAACCACAATGAATCAAAATGGACTAAGGTGGATTACCGGCTAACCATGAAATGGTCCATAAATGCAGGCCCCAGGCGAGTGGCTAGGACTGATGCGGGTGGATGGGCCGCAGACAAGGTTATGGCCTCGAAATCACCCAAAATCAGTGCTCCATTACAAGTTGGCTAGTAAATCTAAACCTTGGATGCCAGTAGATTGAGTTGGTGAGAAGATTTGAAAATTTGATAGAATGTTCCTTGAAGAATAAGGAATCCAAAAAAAAAAAAGGTGCACAATTCTGGGTTCGGATGAAGGAGATATGATTGAAACAAGCCTAAGTGCTCTTAATTCAACATACTATAATAAACTCCGATTGAGCTAAACCTCGGGGGCCCCCACTTGCTTCCTATGGCATGATGCCAATAACTATAAAAAAGAAGCCACGATGACTCTCCGAAGTGAACTACATACGCACTCAATGGACATACAATGCAGAGGCTCGAGGCAGGCTAAGCTTCAAGGGCCACCCCAATGGTGCCATGTATGAGCGATGGTGAGTGTGACAACCATTGGATAAATGCAAGTGTTGAGGGACAAAAGTGAGGGTCTACAGGTAGGTAACTCGACTTCCCTAACACTCGATGTTGTACTTACTTAGCTATGATGAAACAAATACTCAAACTTTTAATAGATCCTTCATGGTGTCTTCAACATGGCGATTTCCTTGCTCTTGTCAACATCTCCACCAAAATACGGCTTCAACCTTTGTCCATTGACTTTGAAATTTCCCTTCTCTTGGTGTGACAATTCAACACTTACATAAGGGAAAAATTGAGTAATAATAAAGGGTCCAGACCATCTTGATTTGAAGAGAAGTACTTGTTGCCCCGATTGAAATTATTTTCTCATTATGTGCTTGTCATGCCACGCCTTGGTTTTTTCCTTGTAAATTTTGGCATTTTTATAGGCTTCATTTCAGAATTCATCAAGTTCATTGAGTTGTAATAGCCTCTTCTCTCCGGCCATTTGGAGGTCCATATTCAATTTCCTTGTTGCCCAATAAGCTCTATGCTCAAGCTTTACCGGTAAGTGACATGTTTTCCCAAATACTAACCTATAGGGAGAGGTCCTTATCGGTGTTTTGAAAGCTGTTTGGTATACACAAAGTGCATCATCCATCTTTGTCGACCAATCCTTTCGAGATACAATTTTTATTAAGATATTTTTTATTTCCCGATTGGAAATTTCAGCTTGGCTATTACATTATGGATGATAGGTGAGAGTTGTGCAGTGCCTTAATTCATACCTGGACACAAGTGATTCAAACAACTTATTACAAAAGTGCATCCCTTCATCACTCACAATTTCCCTATGAGTTCCAAATCGAGAGAAGATGTGCTTGCGGAGAAATTTGAGTACCACCTTTGCATCACAAGTTACAATGGGTATAGCTTCTACCCACTTGGACACATAATCCACCGCTAAGAGTATGTAATTGTGTCCACAAGAGGGAGGAAATGGGCCCATGAAATCTATTCCCCAAGCATCAAATAGTTCTACTTCCAAGATTGAGTTAAATGGCATTTCATTCTTGCTTGAAATATTTCTTGTTCTTAGGCATTTGCCACAAGTTTTCACAAATGAGTAGGCATCCTTGAATAAGGTAAGCCAATAGAACCCCGATTGCAACACCTTTGTCCACTAAAGTGACCAACGCACTCCAAAGAATGACAATGAAGAAGGATAACACGCATTTCACTTTCCGGGATGCATCTTCTAATCATTTGATCAACACAATGCCTATAGAGAATGGGATCCTCCCACAAATAATGCCTCAATTCAGAAAATAACCTTTTCTTTTATTGAGAAGTTAAGTTCGAAGGAATGATTCTAGCAACTAGGTAGTTCATAATGTCCACAAACCATGGAGTCCCATCAATATGGAGACCAGGCTAACGGTTCTCGATGCAGAGCCTATCATTGATGTGCGCCTAGGGGTACTGCACATCAAAATTCTAACCTTGAAGAGATGGTCTACTGAGTTTCCCCGATCCCTTCTTATCTTTTATTTCGACATTAAATTCTCGCAATAGAAGAACCCATGTTATAAGGAGAGGCTTGGCATCTTTCTTTGTCATTAGATATTTTATGGTCGAATGATCCATGAATACTATGACCTTATTACCAATAAAGTAAGGCCGAAACTTATCAAATGCAAAGACTATCACTAGAAACTCTTTCCAAGTGGTAGCATAATTCAGTTATGCTTTATTTAATGTCTTGCTAGCATGGTAGATGACATGAAACACTTTGTTCTTTAACTGGCCTAAAACAGCCCCTACCGCATAATCACTTGCATCGCACATTAGCTCAAATGGGAGTTCCCAATCCGAAGCTATGAGCATGGGTGTGGAGGTGAGCTTGTCATTGATTGTTCTAAAGGCGGTCATGCATTTCTCGTCAAAGAAAAATGGGACGCCATCCATCAATAAGTTGGAAAGAGGTTTTGATATTGTAGAGAAATCTTTGATGAACCTCACAATAAAAACCCCCATGGCTTTATGAAACTCCACGATTCCTTTCCTTGATGCTCGGATGTGGTAATTTCGATTATTCTTTAATCTTTTTCTTTGTCCGCTCGATCCACTTTCGGATACTTTATGTCCCAAAACAACGCTTTCCTTCACCATGGAGTGGCATTTTTCCCAATTAAGGATGAATTTGGTCTCCTTGCATCTTTTCAAGACTAACTCCAGATTGCTAAGGCAATCATCAAATGAGGTTCCTACCATTGAAAAATCATCCATGAAGACCTCAATTGATTTATTCACCATGTCCGAGAATATTGCCATCATGCATCGCTGAAATGTGTCGGGAGCATTGCATAACCCAAATGGAATTCTCCTAAATGAAAAAGTACCATAGGGGCAAGTAAATGTTGTTTTCTCTTGGTCTTTAGGAGCAATAGCAATCTGGTTGTAGCTATAATATCCATCTAGGAAGCAATGAAACTCATGGCCTGCCAATCTATCCAACATCTGATTAATGAATGGCGAAGGAAAGTGATCCTTCCTAATGGCTTTGTTCAGCTTCCTATAGTCAATACAAATCCTCCAGCCACTTACTGTTCTTGTTGGGATTAATTCATTATTCTTATTTTTTTATCATCGTCATCCCACCTTTCTTTGGTACTTCTTAGACCGGACTCACCCAAGGGCTATCAGAAATGGGATAAATCACTCATGCATTAAGCCATTTTAAAACTTCTTTTTGCACCACTTCCTTCATAGTTGGGTTAAGTCGTCTTTGAGCTTTAATTGTGGCTTTATTGTCATCATCTAATAGTATATGGTGCATGAACATTGACGGTCTAATCCTCTTTATATCAGCCAAAGACCATCCAATTTCCTGTTTTGTGCTCTCTAAGCACTCTCAACAACTTCTCCTCTTCCACTTGAGACAAATAGGAGGAGATAATGACTGTTAAAGTAGAAGAAGTACCAAGGTAGGCATATCTAAGGTGAGATGGAAGCGGTTTCTCTTCAACAACTAGGGGCTTCTCAATTGAAGGGCTAGGGCGGGTAGGACTAGATCCTAGGTTCTCAAAATATTTATGTTGTTCACCCCGAAAGAGTCCATATACAATATCCCTTGTTTCCTCATCAACAATATCGGGAGAATCCCCATATACAAGGCTATACTCCAAAGGAACAATGTGACCCTTTTGGTTAGACACTATAGCCTCTACAATATCCATTCTAAATCAATTTTCACTCTTTATTGGATGCTTTATGGAATTGAACACATTGAAGGTCACCTCATCATCTTGAACTCTCAATTTGAGTTCTCCTTTCTGTACATCAATAAGAACCCGATCGGTAGCTAAAAAGGGCCTTCCTAGTATGATGGGCACTTCCTTGTCCTCTTCCATGTCGAGGACTTTGAAATCCCTCAGAAAGATGAATTTGTCTACTTTCACTAGCATGTCCTCTATAATAACTCGAGGGTGAGTCAGAGATCTATACAACAATTGAAGAGTAATAGTTGTAGGGTTAGCTTCTTCCAAACCAAGTTTCCTAAAAATAGACAAGGGCATTAGGTTAATACTAGCAACAAGATCACATAAGGCTTTTTCAAAAATTGAATTGCCAATTGAACAAGAGGTATAGTAAAACTCCTTGGATCCTTTATCTTTGGAGGCAATTTCCTTTGAAGGAGAGCACTACACTCCTCGGAAAGAGCCATGGTCTCATAGTCACTTAGCTTCCTCTTATTTGCAAGGATGTTTTTCATGAATTTTACATAAGAGGGCATTTGCTTCGATGAATCAGCGAATGGAATATTAATGTGGAACTTCTTGAAAATCTCCATGAACTTGCCGAATTGGTTGTCCAGCTTGTTCTTCTTCAGTCCTTGAGGATATGGAACAATTGTAGTATCTTCTCTTGAAGGAGCCTTTAACTCAATTTTTCTCGAATCCTTACTTGCCGAATTTTTCAATAACTTCTTAGAATTTTCAGCATCTCTAGCACTATTTTCAACTTCTATTAGAATTTATGCAAAATTCTTAGCATTATCCTTTGATTTCTCTTTATAATTGGCTTGGACTGATTCTTCCACTGTTTTCCCACTTCTAAGAGTAATGGCTTTTCAATGTTCCTTCCCATCTCTTCTCGGATTCACCTCTGAAGCATTAGGCAAGTTGTCTCTCATTGAACATGGTAGCCATTTTACCTACTTGACCCTCTAAGTTTCTAAGTTGGGTGGCTTGATTGGTGAGAGAGGTTCTTGTCTCATTAAGAAATTGAGTTTGAGACTTTCTTAATTCCATTTGGAACTTAGCCAACTTACACGTGGTGTCTTGCAAGCTTGCTTTCTTTTTTTGAGGGGGTGGAGGCTTAGATTGCTCCACCGAATGCATTACATTTTGATTATTTCTCCAAGAAAAGTTAGGATGATTCCTTCACCCCTCATTGAAGTTATTGATGAGTATACTTTATACTCATTTTATCCCTATATTTTGGTTAGTTTTTGGAATGTTTTTATCGTATAAATAAGTGTTATGGTGTCCTATTTGGTTTGTTTTTCATCAGGTAATCATTTGGATGGTAAGGATGGGCGATAGTGAAAGGCATAAAGTGAGGTTGTACCAGAATGACCTTTTTTGTTGGAGAAATTAGAAGCAAGAGGAGCCCACATTAGTGAGTCCTAAGCTCATCTATTTTAATCCATTTTCTGGCATATTTTTAGCATTTGATATATATTTTAATGCTAAATTATGGAAAATTCATAAATTGTGTTTACAAGTTTTTATTGAAAGAGAGATAATTCCAACCAAAATAAGGAAAAAAATTATGAAATAGGGATTATCGTCGCGACATAGTTTTTGTGTGTCATGATACAGTACGTGTGTCATGACACAATTTCAATAGGAATAACAAAAATATGTTGCGTGCTTGACTTTATCATCATGACAGATCTAATTTGAAATGAATGAGAAATGAACTTTGTCACGACAAAAGAATTTTAATCACGGCATTGCTGAGGAAAGTGTGAATAGTCTGTCGTGACACTCTTTGCTCCTACTATCGAAGTGACCCAGCTGATCAAGGCAAATGGTAAGAGAGAGAACTTTTGCTCAGCGACATTCCATACTTTGTCGTGACATAAAAGAATTACGATTAGAAAATGAACTCTGTCGCGACAAAAGGCAACTTTGTCATGACAAAAAATGCCAAGGTATAAACACAAGTCAGTTTCAACAAATGTTTTTATGTTGCGACAAAGTTTTCAACATGAGACCAGCTCAAGGAAGGATTTCTGTCGTGACAAGAAAAACTCTATCGCAACATAAAATTCAGAGTTTACAATAAAGAGCAACAAGACTTTGCCGAGACAAGACGGTTTCTATCATGACAAACAAAACATGAGGTTGAGATGAACTTTGTCGCGATAAAGAAATCCCTATTGTGACAAGAAGTTGAGAAGCGATATAAGAAGACTATTACGACAAAGAATTTTATATTGCGACATAATGAAGAACTGAAGGCAGAATCTCTGCCGCAACAAAGAAGTTTTCTGTTGTGATAATAAAAGCTATAGAGTGATAGAATTCTGTCGCGACAGAAGAAAATTATGTCGCGATAAACATTGAAAGATAATTGAGATTAGCCAAGTCAAGTCTATCACAACAAGGGTATTATGTCGCAACAACAGTTCAACCTGAGTCAAGGACAAAAAGAGGAAAGTTTGTCGTGGAAAAAAGAAACCTTTATCGCGATAAAGTTTCTGAAGAACCAAAGAAATCCTATCGCGACATTATCAAGGTCTGTCACGACAAAATCTAAGAAAAAGCTCAAAGAACTGGTGGAGGAATTAGAAAATTGTGCTATGACAAAAGCTAGCGAGCAAGAGACTAAACACTCTAATCGCGTGAAGATTTGATTGGGCTATAATATTTGGGGATCCATGACGTAGCTTTGAAGTGCGGCCCAACATTGGAAAGTTTATAAATAGATGCATCTAAGGCACTGTGCACAACTTCCGCAATTCCAGGACTTCTAGGTAATTGAAGACTCTTTGTATATTATTTTTTATTTTATTTCCTTTTTAGTAGATTTAGTTTGAGTATAGTTTTTAGTTTTCTTTTGATTTTCTGGAGTTGAGTAATGAAATGATGTGTAGCTTCAAGCTGGAATTTCTTGTAAAATTTTCTTTTTCATTATTGTTTTGAATAAAATGGAGTTTGGAAAATTTCTGGAGTTCATTTAAAATTTCAGTGTATTTTCCTGATTAGTTAGTCAATGATTGGTATTATTTTTTAACTTAATTGTTCCAAGTACTAGTATCGTGTACCCAAACAAAGTATTGTATCTTGCTATGATTTCCAGAAGGCCCTCTGCATGACACAGAGATGAAGAATCCTAAGGGTATAGAGCAGTTCTTTGTGGGTATAGTAGACTAATTCTTCAGAACTAATGAACTACGAAGTGCACCCGGATAGATCACTTGCTACTCTTGGTTTGAGGATAGTTTAATGAAGCTCAGTTTAATCACTCGGGGAGTTTCTCCTCTTTCTAATGAGAGATTCCGATCCGTGTTAAGCGAAATCTAATCAAGGAGATAGAAATTTCATCGGTATTGAAGGATGAGGTGCCATATAAATTGGAGAAGGCTTTGCGATATCTATACATGGGCGAGAATTCTTGAGTCTAAAATTTGGATGTAGTACAAAAGAAAAATACTGAAATCTTAAAAGATGATTATATTTACAAGTAGCGATTAGATCCATGGTCGAAATGAACATGAATATCTAATTAGTGAGAAAATTATAGTTATGGGAGAAATCAAGCTATACCCTGATGCATCTTTGACAAATTCACCTTTCTAACTTATGGCTTAGCTATGATTCTAAATGATGTAGAAATTGCCAATTATTCATTGGTCTATTTCCTAGTGAACTCTCAATTCCATTCTTATTAATATTTTTTTATGTATACTAGTTAAATTACTTTAGTATTATTTTTCGTTCTCTATCTGTATTGGAGTTCAAATAGTAAGGAACTTGAGTAGTTAGGGGTAGTTAGTCTTGTGATTTATCATCAATCCTCGTGGGAACGATATCTGGACTTAAAATAAAAATCCACTTTTATTACTTGTACAACCTGTGCACTTGTAGTGATTTAGGTCAAACACAATTTTTAATGAATCCAGTTTACAAAAAGAATAAACACATATTTTATGGAAAAATCATACGATTATAGTTTTTATAATATTTGTTCTTTGAGAATAGATAATAGTCCTTTAGTAGCAGTGTCATAAATTTGTATATACTTCATCATTTGGTCTCAAATATAGGTTTTTTGGCGCCGTTCTTGGGGATAGATTGATGAATTTAAAGATGTTTACAAAAGCTTCAAAAGGAAGAGAATTTAATTTTGAAAATTTTCTTATTTTATCATAGATAAATGAAAAACACAAAAATAGTTTTTAACTGTAGTAGCTTAATAAGCTAATGAAAATATTTTATGAGCCAAAACTGTCATAGCTGTTTCCCACATATTTAATTTGATCTCAGTGTGTTTCTATTTCAGGAAGATAATAAATGCACAGAAAACTAGAAGCATATCTATTGCCTTTGGATTCAGAAATTGAGAGAACATTGAGGAATATGAGGAAGAGTACAAGTGCTGACTCTAAAAGTATGGCAAATCAAGGAGAAAGACTGCAACCTATTCTAGAAGAAGCATAAACAAAAAGACCTCAAAGGCAAATGACTATGGAAGACTTTTGGAGGCCTATTATTCAAGATGAATATTCTATTGTGAGATAGCCAACGGTTTTGAATTGAAGCCAGCTTTGATCACTATGGTACAGCAGCACCAGTTTACTGGTCATCCTTCTGAAGACCCCAATGAGCATATGGGAAGATTCATGAGGATGACCAATACAGTCAAGTTAAATGGGGTGAGACTAGAAGTGATTAGGCTGTAGCTCTTTCCCTTTTCACTGAGAGATGTGGCAACAACTTGGTTTGAGTCACTACCTATTGGATCAGTGAAAAATTGGGAAGAATTGGTGGAGGCCTATATGGGCAGATTCTCCCCTAGCCCTAACTCCTAAAAGAAGAGGAGAAATTATAGTATTCAAACAAGGAGAGGATGAAAGTCTCTACAATGCATGTGAGAGATACAAGAGACTACTTAAAAGATGCACTATGCATGGAATAAATCTGACCACTTAGATGGATATTTTCTTCCATTCCATGAATTATGCCTCAAAGGGTATAATTGATCACGACCTGCGTAGAGGATTTCAAAATAACAAGAAGTGTTGAGGAGATGACGATTAGTGAAGACCTTGCCAAATGTAACTACAAAGCTCCATCTGAATCTTCAGGGAGTAGCAGCAGACTAAAGGGGAGTGGTGTAATTGAGATTAATTGAATGACTGTCATAGAAACAAAGTTGGATACATTAATGAACAGGCTTGTAAATAATGAGAGAAGAATGCACACTGCACTTGAAATGGGGACAGTAAATGAAGGAGAGAAAAGAAAGAGTGTTGATAAGGGACTAACCCATGAGGGTCCCTACAAAGTTGAGGAGGCACAATACCTTAATGCAAATAGGAGCTACACTTTTAAGCACAACCTTAACTTACCCACTCACTACACACCAACACTCAAAAACCATGAGAACTTCTCATATGGGGGAGGAGCATAGCAAGGTCAAAGACTTGGAAAAAATCTGCAACAATATCATGCCTCACTTGGGTTCCACCACAAACAATAACAACAGCAACAGCTAGCAGGACAAAGAGTAGAAAATAAGGGGCAAATGAGATGTAATTCCTTTGAGGACCAGATGCTTGCTTTCATGGGGGAAAATAAGAGGTTGTTGAACATACATAGTGAAGTTGACTATGACATTCGGGCAAACATAAGCGTGATTTTCGGGCTAATACCAATGCCTATTTGAAGAATCTGGAGACTCAGGTAGGGTAGCTGGCTCTAGCCATGCAGAATCAACCAAAGGATGCATTCCCAAGTGACACAAGGAAGAATCTGAAGGATTGAATGGCTGTGATCCAGAAGAGTAGGAGTGAATTGGAGGAACTTAAATGTAGTTGAGATCCAACTTTAGAAGAAGATAAGAGAATTTTGCTAAAATGAAGATATTATGCAGAAAATGTCTAGCTAAAGACATTAAACTAAGCAGATTCTTAGGAGGCAACCCAAGCATGATTTTAATTTTTATAGTTATATTAATTTTGTTAATTTTGAGTGTTTGAAGTACTAGTTTTAATTTTACTAGAATTTTCTTTATAATTTTGTTTTATTTTCAGGATAATGAAGCTATATTAGAGATAAATTTTAGTGGAAGCATTCTTTCTCAAAAATCACTATGCGAAGTATTCTGAGGCTCTTCTTTAATCACCCCAACATTTAATGATAATGCACAATTGAAGTTTGTTTTTGAGTAGAAATTTTGTAAATAGCTTCATTTTGCTCATTGCTTGGATGCATTTTGAATATCTTGGTGAATGATAGTGGGTGAAGAATGAGATTTGTTGTTCATATTTGAATAGAGATTGTTTGATGATTATATGTGGTTTTACAAGTATGAAATGAGTGGAAGGATTGTATTGCATAATGTCATTTGTGTTGAATGGACCAATAAATGGTAATACCAAAAATTTGAAGTTAAGAACATAAGATTGTCTAGCAGAGACAATCTTTTTGTCATGTTTTAAGGATGGTTCTATTCTTTAATATTACAAGAAAAACTTTGTCACGACAAAGTACACATGAACATCAAAAAATATGTCGAGACATTTCTTACTCAGTAGTGACATAAGACTGTCCTAACTTCCAATTGATTTCAAAACTCTGTCGCGACATTATTTCTATATGTATGACATAAATCGCAAAGAGCAAACCACTGATGATTGTTGTCTGACATTTAATAATTACAAATAAAACAATTAGCTTATAAATAGAGAAAATTTGAAAAAAGTCTGCTCATAAACCATCAACACTCATATCTGTATCAAATCTCTCTCGTCTTACATTCTAAAACCCTAGAGTCCCAAAACCCTACTCTAACCATGTATGAGCCGTCAAACCTTATTATGAACCTGAATGAAATGATGGAAGCATATGAAGTAGAAGATATTAAAATCATTTAGGGAAATGCAAGAGGAAGAAGGATTGAAGCTAGAGTAGAGCACGAGCAAGCAGAGGAAGAATCAAAGAGAAAAATGAAGGAGAATTTGAGAAAGCCCAGAAATAGAGTAAGTATGAAAGAGTAAGAATCTTAATCTCAGACAAGGCCTCTGCTTTAATGGAAAAAAGTCTGAAGGATAGGGGTTTCATAGTGGAAAGAGGATTCAACAAACTCATCTCTTCTTTCTCTAAAATGCTTTAGAAAAGAGGATGGCAATCACTAGGAGAGCATAAGGCCCCTAGTTGTGCTGAATGGGTTAAAGAATTTTTTTCTAACATGGTGAAAGAGAAAGGAAAGAAGGTATATGTCAAAGGAAAATAGATAGATTTTAGCAAAGAAACGATAAATGAATTATTCAATCTAAAGGTGCAGAAAGATGGGTCAAAATTCAAGAGACTGTTAAAGGAGCCAGAGTACCAAAAAATAGTGGACCTACTAACAGCCGGAAAAGGAAAGTGGAAGGCAAAAAAGAAAACTTTATATGAATCCATTGCTAGAGGTGATTTAACAAAAGAAGCTAAGGTATGGTTCTATTTTTGTGCTTCCATTCTTTCCATCAACACCTCGACTACAGTGAAGGAACGAAGCAATCCTCCTTTATGCATTACTGAAGGGGTACAAAATCGATGTGGGGAAGATAATAGAGAATTCTATCATGAGTTGCTCCAGAAGAAAATGCAGGGGCTTGATTCCTCACCAACTACAATCACAAGCCTTTGCCTTCTTGGGGGAGTAGATGAAGAGTGGGGAAATGAAGAAACATACCCCAGGGCATCTCCTCGACGTGCTTGGAGTGATGAAAGGTCCTAAAAACAGAGGAAAAGAAAAAGAAATAGAGATAGAAGAAGAAGGGGGGAATGAAATATGCAATGAGCCAATATAGTGGAAAAGTCCACCCCAAGAGCAGCAAGAAATTCAGAGAAGCCAAAGCCCCATCTGGAATGTATCTCCAAACATAGAAAAACTGTCGGGAATAGTGAAAGTTGAGGGGCATCGAGTAATAACACGAACCGTGGAAGTCTTTGAAATCTATGAAACAGGAGATGCAAGAGAGGGACAACCAACTAAGAATCCAACTTCAGCTCAAGGATTTTAATATATGGATGCAGAGCTCAGAATAAGGGATCAAAATCTGGAGGAGGCATTAAAACAAAGAGATGAAGAATGGAAAGTAGAATTTGAAAAAAGGGATGCAGAATGGAGAACAGTGATAAGGAATAGAGATAATGCCTTAAAGGCAAGCCTGGAATCAAGGGACAAGAATTGGTTGAATAATCTTGCACATTGCAGAGAAAGTTTTCGCTTAATGACTTATGAGCAAGTCAACAACAGGACACTCCTGGAGTCATTAGCTACAAGGCAGTGAGAATTGACGGAAAGCAATGCGAAGATTCTAGATTGGACTATGAAGACAATCTCAAGCAAGAAGAAAGTGCCACTACAAGAAATCAGAATTTCTTACACAATAGTCCCTCAAGGTGTAACAAACCCACCAATACCCTTCTCTAACCCGAATCCAGAGGAAGAAATACCTTCTAAACCTTGTAAAGCACCAGTTCAAAAAAAAAATCACTAGTGCAATAGGAAAGAAAGAACAAACCCCAATAGAGGAAGTTGAAGAATATTTAAGAATGGAAGCAGCCAAGGAAATGGCCTCAAAAGGAAAAAAAATGAACATTGTCTATTCCCATCTTCCCTCTTGTACCTTGTCACATCCCACTTTTATAGGCTGTGACCGGCTCTAGGGAATGGGTAGGCTTAAGGCCACAAAAACCCGTAGCAAGCCTAAGTCCCATAATTTCTCACAGAAAATTCGACAAGACCTATTCGTTTCTATAACAAATGACAAATCTGTTATTCTACAATATCAATCTAAAATCTACTAATTAACTCAAATCTCATATCATGATATTATCTCCAAATAACATAACAAATAGACCTCAAGTCCATCCCTTAACAAAAGCAACCTCATGGTCTCTCATAAAATATCAATAAGGTTTCATCAAAAGCAAAATTTATCCAACTCAACTATTCAAAATTTATCGATTAAACCAAATAATTAACCCAATAACCAAGTTAATTCACCATGGAGCCTTCTGGAAACTTAGACTCTCATTCACCAAATAAACAAAATAATAATTCATTACATGTTTCAATAGAATCCAGTGGTCAAGAAATGCACAGATTCTCCTTTCTCTATCTACCACGAAGGAAATCAGGGGTGAGATAACTCTGTGAGTAAAGATATATCTCCATACTTGTGAGGCTAGGTGTTTTTCGAGGCCACCTCGCGAGGATGGTTATCTCAAACAATCACTCACTAGTACATAGGTTATGCAACAAATAGCGGCAATATGAACAACAATATCAAATGAGATTTAGAGGTTTTGAAGCTCTGAAATATAGTTTACCCATTCAGGAATCCGTACATTCCTTTTTACCTTTGTATTGGAATCCGTACATTCCAACCCATATAGTTTACCATTCAGGAATCCATACATTCCTTTTTACCTTTATACTGGAATCCGTACATTCCAACCAATATAGTTTACCATTCGGGGGAATCAGTACATTCCTTTTTACTTTATACTAAATCCATTACATTCCAACTAATATGGTTACCATTCTCCAGGAATCATGCATTCCTTTTTACCTTTATCTTTGAATCAGTACCCATTTCGACCAAGGTCGATGAGACGGGCCGGGTTCTACGCCTAGAGAGTTTTACCACCTCTCTAGGAAGGCAGCTGCCGCGCAGAGGGTACCAATAATGCATAGCCTGATGACCTTTCCATCAGTTAGGCACACTACGAGATTCCTACCATCAGGCAACGTGCCGATTACAAGTTTGACTGGCCAGTACCGGCTGACAACAGAATAACACCAAATACAATAAGAGGTTAGGGCGACCGTGCTCGGCGTGAATATTCAATCAAAACACGTGACTTGTGGCATATGAGGCAAATTCAGTTATTGAGTGCTCAAGAATAAGGGTCTTAATCAGTCAATTACTACGATCAAGTCAAGCAATGAAAACACCGCTATACATTTCGAAGGTACAAAATGCGTTGATATAAATTTACTCACCTCCCTATTAGTCGGGCTCAGCTAGGCTGTCACCTGAACGTGTGAGCCTTCCCCAGCTTCGTTTTGAGACTACGGATGCTCGATTACGCTCCTCGATGAAATATTTCTCCTAAATTAATTCTTCAAACCCTAGTCAGAAAGTCGTCGTCCTGCGAAATTCTACCGGCCGAGAGAAACTCAAGAAGAATAAAAGGATTTCCTTCTCTTATTCAATTTATACTATGGTATCTATTAGGAAAATTACCTTTTACCCCTCTTTTCATTAAATTAATTAGGTAATTACTAATTGAATTACCATTATTATTTCATAACGTCTTTTCATTAAGGCCGTTAATTAATTACTATTTGAATTACCATTATTATTTTCATAACGTCTTTCATTTAGTGAGAAAATTTCCCTGAAATTATTATAAATTCATGATGGACCAACAAAACACCTAAAACTTAAATTCCGTAAGAAAAATCATTAAAAAAAAAAATTGTTTGAGATTATTTACATTCTCCCTTATAAATTCGTCCTCGAATTTTATTAAAGAGTGTGTACCTTATCACTCGAAGAGTTGAGGATATTTGTCCTTCATCGAACCTCGCTCTGATACCAACTTTGTCACATCCCACTTTTATAGGCTGTGACCGGCGCTAGGGAATGGGTAGGCTTAAGGCCGCAAAACCCATGTAAGCCTAGAATCCCATAATTTCTACCGAAAATTCGGCAAGACCTATTCGTTTCTATAACAAAATGACAAATCACACATTATTACATAATATCAATCTAAAATCTACTAATAATTAACTCAAAATCTCATATCATGATATTATCTCAAATAACATAACAAATAGACCTCCGTGGTCATCCACTAACAAAAATGACCTCAACGGTCTCATCAAAAATATCAATAAGGTTTCATCAAAAGCAAAATTTATCCAATAACTATTTAAAATTTATCGATTAAACCAAATAATTAGCAATAACCAAGGTAATTCACCGTGGAGCCTTAAAACTTAGAATCTCATTCACCAAATAAACAAAATAATAATCCATTACATGTTTCAAATAGAATCAAGTGGTCGAAATGCAGATTCTCGGCTCTCTGTCTACTGAAAGGAGGAAATCAACGGGGGTGAGAGACTTTCACGTGAGTAAAGATATATCTCCATACTTGTGAGGCTAGGTACTCAAGGCCACCTCACAAGGATGGTTATGCTCAAACAATCACTCACCGTACATAGGTTATGCAACAAATAGCGGCAATATGAACAACAATATCAAATGAGATTTAGAGGTTTGAAACACAGAAATATAGTTTACCATTCAGGAATCCGTACATTCCTTTTTACCTTTATACTGGAATCCGTACATTCCAACCCATATAGTTTACCATTCAGGAATCCATACATTCCTTTTTACCTTTTATACTGGAATCCGTACATTCCAACCAATATAGTTTACCATTCAGGAATCCGTACATTCCTTTTTACCTTTATACTAGAATCCGTACATTCCAACCAATATGGTTACCATTCGAATCATTACATTTCTTTACCACTATCTTTGGAATCAGGTACATTTCAACCAGATCAGTAAATGATTTGGGTTCTCGCCTAGAGTTTGCACCTCTCTAGGAAAGCGCGGCTTTGCACACTAGAGGGTACCATGTGCACATAGCCTGATGACCTCCCCATCAATTAGGGTTTCTGAGATTCCTACCATCAAATGACGTTAACGATTACAAATTCTGACTGGCCAGGTACTGGCATTCGACAGAGATAACACCAAATACAATAAAGAGTTAGCGACCGTGCTCGGCATGAATATTCATCGGGACACGTTACTTGTGGCAGCCTTAATCAGATTCAATTCAATGAGTGCTCAGAATAAGGGTCTTAATCATAGTCAATTACTACGTCAAGTCAAACAATGAAAACACACATACATTTCGAAGAGTACAGTGCGATGATATATAGAATTTACTCCTCCCTATTAGTCCGGGCTCATTCAGGCTGTGTACCTGAACGTGTGAGCCTTCCCCAACTTCGTTTGAGACTACAAATGCTCAGTCCTGCTCCCCTCAATGAAATATTTATCCTAGAGAAATTTGTTCTTCAAACCTAGATCAGAAATTAAATCGATCTTATAAAATTCTACTGGCCAGAGAAACTCGAAGAAGAATAGAAAGGATTTCAATACTCTTATTCCAATTTATACTAGGGTATCTAATGGAAAATTACCTTTTACCCCTCTTTCCATTAAATTAATTAATTAATTACTAATTGAATTATATTTATTATTTTCATAACGTCTTTCTATTAGGTAATTAATTAATTACTATTTGAATTACCATTATTATTTTCTGCGATCTTCTTTTAGTGAGAAAAATTTCTATGTTAATATAAATTCATGATGGACCTTAAAACACCTAAAACTTAAATTCCATGAAAAAAATCATTAAAAAAAAATATGTTTGGGGTGTTACATACCTGATCTCTCATACTAGAAAAATTTAATGAATTGGAAAAAATTCTTTGCAAGAATTGGTGTTCATTCTTATTTGGCATTTCTTGTGTGTCTTATTTGTATTTTCTTTCTTTTACTTTTAAATAGTGGAAATTTGGCGGTTATTCGTTGAATGATTTTTAAATAATGGAGAAGCAGTTTCTTCAGGTGGAAATACTTTATTGTTGTGCATTGTTTGGTAGAATTGAATAGACCGTGGAATTGAAATGTTGTTGTGTTAACTTCATCTAAATTGAATGGTTACTTTGAATGAGCTATTAACTTATAAAAATAGCATGTCAACATATCCAAGAACCAAACAAAAATTGGATAGATGAATTGGGGTAGGAATAAATGAAAGGGAAAGTTGTAAGGATGTTAATAAATGTGTTGAACTTCAAGAATAAAGAAGGTAGAAAGCTTAGGAGCATGCTTTAAGCTTTCTACCTCCCTTAACGAACTTTGAGCCAGTAAGGGTTGTGCATCAATGTTTTGTCTTGTGGCCTTCCTCTCTTGAACAATTAAGTTCTTAGGGGTGTTCAACACCTAGTACCTTAATGCCAACTGGTATGGGATTTATTGACCCAAAGTTCGTTAAGGGTGGTAGAAAGCTTAAAAAGACAAAACATTGCACATTCCCAGAAACCTTGATAAAAGATGAAAAGTGAAAAAGCTACCATAATGTAGAATATGCAAAAAGATGCACAAAACTAGATGAGGAGGTTAGAAGCTTGATATCAATGATGCATAATGAAGGCAAGAGGGCTAAGTTGTCGGTGAATAAAATTGAAATTGAGCCTGGTTGTCAAATTATCCATCCAATTACCCAAGCCACACATTACAAGCCTAAAAGACCTATTTGATCCCGAAGGTGGGGATATGCTAACATTAGTGGAGATTAATATGACAAACAAGTATATGGGACTTAAAAAATGTGGGAGAGATTATTACTTGGCCCAGGTATTATCCTAGAGATTAACTAATATGCAGGAAAGAAGACCATCACACACTCACAATTCGGGTTAGGATAATTGAATTGTTGCATTATGAATTATTTGGTTGTTTAGTGAACTTAATTGAAAATCTTCCCGATTCTAGATGGGAAACATGTTTAGAAATAATTTTATAAATGGCTTATGTTTACTGCCCAATTCAGGATTCAACTGAAAAATGTCCTTATAAATAAAAGCTAAATAGTTTGAGGACAAACTAAATTTTCTTTTCTTTGCTTGAGGACAAGCAAAACTTTAAGTTTAGGGAATTTGATGAGTCCTCAACTCATCTATTTTTAATCCATTTTTTTGACATATTTTTAGCAGTTGATATATATTTTTATTGCTAAATTATGGAAAATTCACCAAATTTGTGTTTTACGGGTTTTTTTTATTAAAAAATAGATAATTCCAACAAGAAAAGAAGAAAAAAAGTGGCAAATGCATGATTCTCTATTGCAACATAGTTTTGTGTGTCGCAACACAATTTCAAGGGGAACAACAAAAATATGTCGCAACCAACAGCTTTATGTCGCAACAAAGTCCAGGCTGAAATCAAGGAGGAAATAGAACTTTGTCGCGACAAAGAGTTTTATGTCGCGACATTGCTGAGGAAGAGTGTGAAGTGCGTAGGTCACACTCTTTGGTACGTAGATTACATTGATACAGGAAAATAGCGAGGAGGAACTTTGTGGAATAGATTCTTACTCTGTGTAACATAAAAGATTAAGATTAACTGGATATTCTGTCGACGAAGACAACTTTGTCGCTCTGTGCAGGGTATAAACACAAGTCAGTTGCGACAAGTGTTTTTATGTTGCGAAAAAGTTTTCATTATGGGACTAGCTCAAGGAAGGATTTCTATTGCGATAAGAAAAACTATGTCGAGACATAAAATTCAGAGTTCACAATAAAGGGCAACAAGACTTTGTCGAGACAAAGACAATTTCTGTCGTGACAAACAAAACATGAGGTTGAGATGAACTCTATAGCGACAAAGAAATCCCTGTAGCGACAAGAAGTTGAGAAGCAATATAAGAGAATTTGTTGAATGAGGTGTTGACATAATGAAGGCGAAGCGAATCTGCATTAGCGACAAAGTTTTCTTTTGCGACAATAAAAGCTGTAGAGTGATAGAATTTTGTCGCGACAGAATAAAATTATGTCGCAATAGAAATTGAAAGATAACTGAGATTAGCCAATTCAATTCTATCGCAACAAGGATTTTATGTTGCAACAACAGTTCAACCAGAGTCAAGGACCAGAAAAGGAAAGTATGTCGCAACAAAAAGAAACCTCTATCACGAAAAAGTTGCTGAAGAACCAAAGAAATCATGTCTCGACATTGTCAAAGTCAATCACGACAGAATCCAAGAAAAAGCTTAGAGAACCGGTCACGACAAAAAACTGCATGCTACGACAAAAGCCAGCGACAAAGGCTAAACACTCTATCCCAACATAATTTTCTATGTCGTGATAAAGCGACCAATTTGGGCTAGAATATTTAAGGGATCGATCTGACTTTGAAGTAGATCCAATGGAAAGTCTATAACTAGACGCATTTATGGTACTATGCGTAGCTTCCGCAATTCCAGGACTTATGGGTAATTGAAGACTCTTTGTATATTATTTTTTCTTTTATTTTTATCTTTTATTTCCTTTTTAGTAAATTTAGTTTGAGCATAATTTTTAGTTTTCTTTTGATTTTTTGGAGTTGAGTAATGAACTGATGTGCAGCTTCGAGATGGAATTTCTTGTAAAATTTTCTCTTTCATTATTGTTTTGAATAAAATGGAGTTTGGAAAATTTATGGAGTTCATTTATTTCAGTTCGTTTACAATTTCAGTGATTTTTCCTGATCAATTAGTCACTGATATGAGTGAACTAGTTTTGAAAGGTTGAGCTCCCTCTAGGAATGGGTCGATGATGATTGTTATTTTTCTGCACAAAGTGGAAGAACACCTTAGTTAGAATTCTTGAATTTATTTGATTGGTATTATTTTTTAACTTAATTGTTCCAAGTACTAATATCGTGTACCCAAACAAAGTATTGTATCTTGCTCTGATTTCCAGAAGGCCCTCTGCGTGACATGGAGATGGAGAATCCTGAGGGTATAGAGCAGTTCTTTGTGGGTATAGTAGACTAATTCTTGGAACTAATGAACTCTGAAAGATTACTCAGATAGATCACTACCTTGCTCATGGTTTGAGGATAGTTTAATGAAGTATCAATTTAATCGCTCAGGGGTTTCTACTATTTTTTATGAAAGGATTCTGATCCCGTGTTAGCAAAGATCTAATCAAGGAGATAGAGAATTTCATCAGTATTGAAGGATGAGGTGCCATATAAATTGGAGAAGGCTTGCAATATCCTATCTATGGGGGCAAGAATTCTTCAGTCCTAAGATTTGGATTTGAAGTACTGAAAAGGAAAAATACCCAAATCTTAAAAAGATGATTATATTTTACAAGTAGTGATTAGATCCATAGTGAAATGAACATGAATATCTAATTACTGAAAGGTATGGTTATGGGATAAATCCAAACTATACCTGACCATCTTTGACAAATTCAACTTTCCAACTTATGGCTTAGCTATGATTGAAGCTGATCACGAGAAATTGGCAATTATTCATTGGTCTATTTCCCAATGTTGTCTCATTCAGTGAACTCTCAATTCCATTCTTATTAATATTTTTTTATGTATACTAGTTAAATTACTATAGTATTATTTTATAAGTTCTCTAATCATCTTAATATTGGAGTTCAAATAGTAAGGAACTTGAGTAGTTGGGGTAGTTAGTCTTGTGATTTATCATCAATCCTCGTAGGAACGATATCTTGACTAAAAATAAAAATCCACTTTTATTACTTGTACGACTTGTGCACTTGCAGTGATTTAGGCCAAACACAACTTTTAATTAATCTAGTTTACAAAAAGTATAAACACATATTTTAAGGAAAAATCAAACGATTAACAAGTTTTTGGCGTCGTTGCTAGGGACTAGATAATAGTCCTTTGGTAACAGTGTCATTGTGTGTATATATATATATATATATATATATATATATCATTTGGTCTTAACACCTATCACGTAGAGGCGTGAACGAGTGATGAGTAGCTATAGGGATTTTTCCGGGGCTCCATCTCATGCAAAGCACAGAGGAATACAAAAAGTTACAAAAAAAATCCCATCCTTGGATCATCTTTAATCATCAAAGTCGACTAACCAATTCAAGGGGTGTTTAGAAACTGTTACCTTTGTATTGTCTGGCCTCCTTTGATGTAGATGACGCTTCCTTTGGAGAAGATGTTCAGCAAACCATGAGTGCTCCAAGTGCAACACCCCCAATGGTGATGCACACAAAGGTTAGAGAAGAAAACCTTAAAGGAGATGGCTAAGGCTTGATCTATGTTGCTAGCCAAGATCAAGCCTTTTGAGAGAAGACTAGAAGAGATGAGAGAAACATGAATGATGACTCTTTGGTTAGGGTCCAGATGCTTGGCTTAAAAGAGCCAAACACATGGAGGAAATGACTCATAGTGCCCTTATTAAAGAGGGTGGGGCAGAAAGGTAAACATGCATCCCTATGTGGCTAGTGTGTAATTGCTGGGCTGAAATTAAGAATGAGCCCAATGACCTATAGTTCATCCAAATGACCATGGGATTCTGCTAATCCCTAAGCATCCTTGTTCAATTCGAATCTCATCCAAATTACTTTCTCTCAACTTGGATCCTATCTAAGACCATTTTACTCCTTCAAACCTTCTAAGTGTGTGACCCATTAGGTGTCCGATTATGTTGGCCACTTGAATCAACCTTTTGATTGAACCAAGTCAAGAGCAATATCCAGCAACACATCATGACCCCTAATTGACCAGAAGAGTCAAGGGTTTGATTGCGAACCTTTCCATATGCAATATATTGTGCAATGCTATCCTTTCACTCCATACTATACCCGACTTGGTTCAAAGCATGGATTATGATATGCCCTACGGCGGATGAACTCAGCCTGAAGTGTATTTATCTTATCTCCAAGATCCATTATCACAAAGCAATGCCATTGAAGACTCTTCTTCAAGACATGAATACCGTCGTAGATTCCAGTGGTACGATCTTACAAGATGGCCTGTTGTATACCCTTCTTCTATCAGGAGTGGTGAATCCTTTATTGGCTACTCAATTACCTTCGAATACCTCAATCTATACCCAATCATCACCCCACTAGTAACCTCTCTTAAGGCAACAAGGATCAAAGTCAAAGTATAAAATTAGTATCCAAGATACCATTGAGCACCTCAAATCTAAGGATACTTGCACCATTGCTATGATGAGACTATCATTGATGTTATAATAGATAACCCATATGATTGTCTCATAGTGGGTCTTCGATGAACTTAGCTACTAATGAGTGCCCAAAACACTCATCATATACCCATGTTTTATCATGTTTTCAGTTTATTTTACTTAGTAATAAGTGTATTTATTGTTGTATATCTAATACTCGGCTTCTTCTACAATTTAAGTGAAAAAGGCGGCATTTGGAGGCTGTGTGGAGATTTGAAGAAGGAGATTGGAGGAGAACTGATTAGTGTCCAAAAAGTGCTATTTTGAACCCTATTTATTATAGGTTTTGAGTGCTTTTTGTATACTAATCATTTCACTAACCCGATGCATACATTACAACCCCCACTAATGATCACATTTTGTGGTACCTGCAGTTTTTACGAGCTAATCATGCCAACATTCTTGAGTCGATCCAAACATGAAGAATTCGAGTCAAACTCAACACCATAGATCAGAGACCAAGAGGAAAGAAGAGAAGAAAATAGAAAAATGGCAAGTCAGCAGATGGGATGCAGGAACAAGTACAATGGAACAAAGAGTTTGCAGAGGAACAGAAATTCGGTAGCTGGGGCTGTACTAAATTAGGCTAATGAAGCCAGCTAGCCAGCTTAAAATTATCAGAGATAGCTAGCTCTTCATTTCTTATTCTGTGATTTTCGCTACTAGCGAAATTTCTCGCTACCTAGCTTAAATTTTCGCTTATGTGATGAGTGCCTAAACACTCATATTATACTCGTCAGCTCTACATTTTACCGCTTATTTTAGAGTAATTTATAGTTTTGTGACTAGAATATTGAGTAGATGCCTTTGTGGAATGCGTGAGCATTGAGGTGAAAAGAGCAAAGAACGAAGCAGATTTTGGAGCAAATGGAACAAGGCGATGAGTGACTGGCCGCCACTGCCGCGACGCCCCCATCGCCGTGACGCCCACGCCGCGACGCCCCCACGCCGCGACGCCACCACGTCGCGACGTCGCCACGCCGCGACGCCGGGCCGAAATCATAAGCCCTCATTAAAAGCAAATTAGGCCTAAATCGTGGAGATCGAAGCACTTGAACAGAGTAATTCAAGCTCGAGAGCAGAGTGACACTGGCTTCGAGGAAGTGCCCGGAAATTGTAACGCTTTTCATTTTTCGGATATTTTCGGATATTAGAACAATGTTTTCTTTTATTAAACAAAGTTCTACCTTTTTATTTCATTATGTTCTAGATTCTTCTAGGCTACATCAAACCCTTGCCACATCAATGGATTAAAGTTTGATATTTCATGTTATTCAATGCATAATTGTCATCTACTCTATAATTGTGATTTCAATTATATGATAAATATTCGGGCCAATGTTAAAGATAAGCACAATCGAGATCCCGAGATTCAGAGATGAGGGTGGCTCAGATCCTGCAGTAGCCTTTAGTCGATTCGGTTAATAGAGATATTCAACTCGAAGGGTGTAGTATCCTGCTGTGACATTTAAAGATTTCTGAATACCGAGTGAGATAGAGATATACTCGATTCTATTCACAGATAAAGTGATATACCTCGAGAGAGGATATTCGTAATAAGATCAATTCTCGCCAATTGACATATTACAAATATATTGGAGTAACACTATCTTTAGGAAAGTAACTATCAACGGATAGCGTATTTAACCCTAGGCGCCAACACCATTATTCAATAGAAATCCACTACTTAGTTATAGTTTCCTTATTTGATTTTTATCCTAAAATCCTTTATTTAGATATTGTCTGAAAAGCAGAACCTTTGTATTCAATTTACCTTTCCCTGTGGATCGATATCCGTACTTTAAGTACACTATATTACTTGGGGCTACGCGTGCACTTGCGCATTTAGGGCATTCATTTTATATAACGCTGGCTGCCCGGCTGGGTTTTGGAGCCATTGTCAGGAAAGTGTTTAAATTGGATATAGAGAAGTGAGCACATAGATAATATTCGAATTTTTCTTTACTTTTGTTATTTTTACAAGTGTCGGTAATCGGGTTTTGTTAGTTTGTAGTTATCATAGCACGCTTTCGCACACGCGACAAAGAAAAATCGACCAATCAACACTTGTGTGACCCCGAGCCAGAAAGACTTCTACACGTATCAAGCTCAGAACAAAAAATGTAACGTAGAACTTCAATAGTCATGGAAAACACTAAGAACAAGATTTTGGCGTTGAACAACCGAATCCACAGAGAAGGTAAATAGGAATCAAGCGCCGTGCCATTTATACAACCGCAGACGATCCTTACATGCTATTAGATGATTTAGTTTACCACCAACAATAAGTCAGACAATGATCGACTACCGCCAATTCAAGCAAACAATTTGAACAGTCAATACAAGACAGATGTCTAAGAACATATTTGCTCCATGGACTACCCCACGAACCCGAATATGCATTTGACTAACTTCCTCAAGTCTGCGATACCACCAATACAACCTGAGTTACTCGAAGAAGCCTAAGATTACTGCTATTCCCACTCACCTCTGTGGATTGTGAGCCAAACATTGGCTAACTAGTCACCCACCGTGACCTACTACATGGAACGAAGCTGGTACAAAGTTTCGACCAAGTTCTTTCCACCTTCAAAGATTGCACACAACTTGTGCAAAGAGACTCAATACGCTCGTCAATTAGAGGGGGAGAACTCGCAGAGGTAATGGGACAGTTCCATTAAATTATCATGGTTATCCTCACCACCACTAACTGATGGATGCAAGTCCACACTTCTGCACGGTCTGAGAAATACAACCCGAACAATGATATGCCTCACCGGAGGATCATTGATGAAGAAAACCACAGACCAAGCGTGATGAGATATCAAGATGCCGCAACCAACACTTTAATCACACTAGAGAGAAGCAACACCAAGAACACGGTGGTAATACAATTAAGTCCTCAACAACCGTAAATCATGGCTCACCACCAAACAACAATGAAAAGAGGGAACAAAGACATGCTATACACTCACCCCATGGGAAAGCATGTGTAACTGCGGGAGTGACAGCATAGGCGTAGAATGTCACTGTTGAACCCTGCCAAAGTGGAGCGCTTTCTCAAGACTTACCCGAGGTTTAATCAGATCCAATCACAGCAAAGAAGGACCGTATGGGGGGTACCTACCGTAATCGAATCAAAGACAAGGATGGCGTAACAATCGTAATCCTAATAATCAAAACAACCAAGGGTGGTTGGATGGCGGAAGAATCGCAACAATACGCAATCGAATCAGCTTAATGAACCACCCCAAAGAAGTTTCGATTAGAGCCAAGTTTCAAGACAGAGGTGCTAATCTCATTCGCTATGAATGAGATTAAGGCGACATGCAAAGAAGGTAAACAACCCAAGAACAATCAAGCAAGATGTTTAAGGAGTTTGAGGCACAAATGGCCAAATGGCGCTTGATTACGTAGCGCAACCGGTTCTCCGTCGAGCAATTCGCAGGTAAACCTAAGAAGAGATGGGAACGAGCACGTTAAAGCAAATACTGGAAGTGGGAGAGAATTGGAATCACAAGTGCAACCCCACTTGTAGCGCTTAGAGATTGAGGAGATCATACGCCAGAACAAAGATGATGCACAAAGAACAAATACAGAGTAAAATGACACTGAGACCTCTAGCCGTTAAAAGGCCATGATAATATCCCTTACCCATTAACGTTCCCAAGAAACATAAATCGACAAGCAATTCCACGGTTCATGGATGTTTTCAAAAGTCAAGATATAAACATTTGGTCGATGCCCCAGAGCAAATGCCCGCTTATGTAAAGTTCATGAAAGACATTTTGTCTCGTGAAGAGAAGATTAAGAGACTTCGAGATCAGAACTTAACCGAGGAATGCAAGGCATCCTTCGCAGGAAGCTACCGCTAAGCTCAAAGACCTAGCGCTTCAATTATCCCGCACAATTGGAATGCATTTGAGAGAGCGCCGGTGATTCGTGCCATTAATCTATGCCCTTATCAATCTTTAAGCTGGGATTAGGAGAGTTCGTCCGACTACAAGCCACTCTTCAATATGCACAGCATCTTGAAACACCCGAGAGGGATAATAGAAGATGTCTTAGTAAAGGTCGACAAGTTTATCTTTCCAGCAGATTTCATAGTTTTAGACATGGAGGAAGATAAAGAAATACCGATTATCTTGGAGACCTTTTTTAGCAACTCCAAGTGGTGGCAAATGATTGATGTGCAGGGGCGACCGAAACTAAGAGTACAAGAAGTAAAATTCAATGTCTTCGAGGCAAGTAAGACACCCAAAGTTAAAGTGATACGTGGCTAATGGTTGATATAGTAGAGGCTATAGTGTTCAGCCAAAGTGGTCTCACCGACTTTGAGACTAGCCTAGTGCTAATGATCCGAGAACCCGAGTGACGAGGCGTAAGAAATACGTTAAGTGGATGGATTATTTGGGACAATAGAAGGAAATATCAATCGCTTAGGCGAAGGGGTTAGAACAAATGGCTCCATCAATTGAGCAACCACCCAAGATGTGGAACAAAACTCCTACTCTAGCCATTTGAAGTATGCATACTGGGTAGAATCTACACTACCCGTAATTATCTCATCATCCCTAACTGAAATGGAGGAAGAGAAGTTATTGAGGGTTCTTCGCGATCACAAACAAGCACTCATATGGTCTCAAGCTGACCTAAAAGGGATCCGCCCTTCTATGTGTATGTTATTAGAAGATGGCCACAAGCCCCTCAAGAAGCTACAGTAGGAGGTTGAATCCGACAACGAAGGAAGTAGTTCTGAAGAAGTTCTAAATGGCTAGATACGGTGATTTACTCCCATTTCGCATAACAGCACGTGGGTAAGCCCAGCCTAAGTAGTGCCAAAGAAGGTGAAACAACTGGCCATCGTGACTAAAATAACATCCTATTGCCGCGAGAATGCTGACCGGGTGGAGAATTTTATCGACTATAGGAAAGTCGAACAAGGCCACTTAAAAGCATCACTTTCCACCGCTTATCAGATCGATGTTTGATCGACAGCCAGGTATGAATATTATTGTTTCTTGGATGGATATTCGTTACAACCAACGCTTATAGCGCCCGAAGATCAGAGAAGACAACTTCACTTGCCCTTATGGTACATTCGCCCTGCCGGATGCCCTTTGACTATGCAATGCTCCCGGTACTTTCACGATGCATGATGGCCATATTCTCCCGACATGGCAGAAGACGATTGAGATTTTCATTGACGATTTCTCAAGAATGGAAATTCATTTGACAATTGTCTAGCAAATTTGAGAGTCGTATCATAAGATGAAAAGACCAATTTAGTAATTAATTAGAAAAAGTGCCATTTCATGGTACAAGAGGGTATTGTCCTTGGACATCGGATCTCAGCAAGAGGGATAGGAGGCAGATAGTATGTAAGATCAAAGCACTGAGAAGTTACCTCCACCTTCGAAAAGGGATCTCAAGTTTCTAGGCCATGCTGGATTCTATAGAAGGTTTGAAAGGATTTCGCGCATTGCTAAACCATTGTCTAATTTGCTAGTCCAGGATCCCATTCGAATTTGACTCCCAATGCGTACATGCTTTACATCAGACAAGAATAAGTCGATCTCGCCCCTATTGTCAGAGTTCGATTGGTCTTTCCATTCGGAAGCAATGTGTGATGCAAGCGACTATGCAATTGGAGCAAAGATTAGGGCAAACGAGAAAATCTTTCGTGTGATTTATTATGCAAGCGTGACTTTGAATGACGCTCAACTGAATTATGCCACTACCGAGAAAGAACTATCGGGCTACTGGTTTTTGCTTTCGATAAATTGTTAAGGCCTGGATGGCAAATAAAGTCGCAGCACACCGATCATTCGCCATTGTTCTGATGACCAAGAAAGATGCAAAACCCAGATTGATTCGGTGGGTCCTTTATTTGCAAGAGTCCGACGTAGAAATCAAGGACAAGAAGGGCACTGAAAATTTAGTGGCAGACCACCTTTCGCGACTGGAAGGGGCCAGAGATGATGTTCCGGTGAATGACGAATTTCCGTACGGAAACTTTTGCTATTAAGGACAAGAGGCGCTTCCTCGGTTTATGACAGGAACTATTTGGTGGCCAAGGTGATTCCCCCAGAGTTTAACTATCAAAAGAAGAAGAGGTTTTTCGCACACCTTAAACACTACTATTGGGAAGAACAATTTACGTATTAATCTGGCCGATCGTGCAGGATAAGGAGATGTGTGTCCGAAATGCATAGTATTCTAACCATTGTCACACTCTCTACCGTGTGTGGACACTTTGTACAGAGAACAACACCAAGGTTCTACTACCGGTTTTTATTGGTCTTCCTATTTAAAGATGTGCCTCACCAATTGCTTCCATCATGGCTAAAATGTCAACGAACGGGAACACTTTCTAGAAAGGACGAGCCACCCATGCATCCCATCTGAGGTAGAGTTGTTTGATTTATGGATCGATTTCATGACCATTTCTCGCATCGTACAACAACTTTTGCATTTTGCTGGGTGGTAGATTATGTCTCAAAGTGGGTGGAAGCAATTCACACGATCATCGATGCCAAGGTGGTGGCTCAATTCCTCAAGCAAGTAAAGAATATATTCGCATGTTTCGAACTCTCGAGCTTTAATCACAGATAATGGTACTCATTTCTGCAATAAGGTAATCGATAAGGTGTTGCAAAAATATGGGGTACGCCATCGTACATCTCTTGCATATCACCCACAATCAAACGGGCAAGCAGAGGTATCCAATCGCGAAATCAAGTATATTCTCGAGAAAACTGTCAACAGTTCCAGGAAAGATTGGTCTAAAAAGATAGACGATGCGCTCTGGGCATACCGCACCGCATTTAAAACTCCTTTGGGCATGTCTCCGTTCAGACTCGTATGCAGGAAGCCCGTCATCTTCAAAGGAATTGAGCATCGGTTTATTGACCCACTCGATAACTAAACATGGACAAGGATGATTGGTCAGAGAAATCAATACTCCAACCTGAGCTGGGGAAGGAGTTTCGCAACGGCGCATATGAAAACGCCTCAGATCTATAAAAAGAAAGATTCAAAGCTTGGCACCAAACACATCACTAGAAAGAGTCTGGTTTAACGACAACAAGTCCTTCTATTCACTCTCGATTGAAGATTTTTCCGGGGAAATCGTCTCGATGGTCCGCCTACTTCAGAATAAAGGTCTTTTCTTGGTGGTGGAGCGTGTTTCACATCCCGAAAAAGATCTACAACGCCACACAACGCTGTCGCATCATGGAGGCTAGTTTCCGCACGCGACAATCATCCCTTTGACAACTGCACGAAGTGTAATCAATGATCACATGCGTTTGGGTTCCCGAACACATCAGAATCGTATCGCCGAGCTAACGACATTAAACATAGCGCTTCTTGGGAGGCAACCCAAGTGTTCTAAAATTTTGTTTTTCAGTTTTCAGTTCTATTGTTGTTTTCAGCAATTCTTGATTTCTAGCTGTATCCATGATCAGTGTTTCTGTTTGTTGGTTAATTTCAGGGGCCGGAAGAGTAGGTACGAGGCTTGCAGAGTGTTCAAAGTCCCGGCGGGAAGTTGCGCGGAGAGTTCTCGAAATCAGTGTTCTATATAAAATCTCGATACCTTCTCCTACCGCCGCGACGCCATTTTTTGAAGTTTCCGCCACGCCGCACAGATTTCACGTCAGCACGTCATTTTTGAAGTTTCGCCACGCCGCGACGCGGATTTACACGCCGCGACAAAATTTCATCTTCCCGCCACGCCGCTGACGCGGATTTCCTACCGCGACGCCATTTTAACACTTCCCGTCACGCCGCGACGTATTCTCACGCCACGCCAAATTGTAAAGTTGCCGCCACGCCGCGACGGAAATTTCACGCCGCGACGCGTGGGATTAAATATACCGCCACGTCGACGCGGAGACACCACGCCGCGACGCCGCTTGGTTATATCGTCACGTCGCGACGTTACCCCGCACGCCGCGACGCGACTCGCTTTTTTAGCCCAAGAATGGTTCACTTTCATACTCACTGTGACGACTTTACTCAAACCCAGAGCCCCCAGATCCCCAAATTTTCACGGACTGGTTGAGCTTCAGACCACTTGCCATTTGAGACTACCATCGTCACGAACATCGTAAGTCACCCTCATCGCCAATTTTGGGTCATAGTGGCATCCCTACTACTGTGTACCCGATTCTAGCTTGGCATGCAGTTCAGGTTCAGCCTTGTTGTCAGGCGTGATCAGGATTCTAGCTTGGGGAACAAAAGAGGCCTTTATTCTTGAGTTAGCTAGATTCCATTAGGGCTTTGAGTCTCATTTAGGTGTTTTGAATCCTTAGTAGTTATTAGTCGATCGGGTCAGGTACACAGTGGTTCGAATTTTTTTGGGCTTAAGTTAATATGTTCATGCAAAGAGGCAAAATTGTACCGCTGCTTTAGCCCCGCCTGGCCAGACCTGATCCCACATTCGATGCCTCGAGGTTTGCAAACGCGTCGCTGGACGGCTTAAGACCATTTGCAAAATCGCTCCTCATCAAGGAAAAGCGGGTTTCCACCACCCCACGATTTCCTTCAGAAGACACTGCATTGCTGATGGCGAGCTTATGCCAACCCCCTGGTCCAGCTTAGCGATGAGCGAGGGTGCGCGACTTATTTTTCAACCGCCTCCCATGTCCCTCAAAAAGGTCAGAGCGAGGTATTGGCCGACTCTGAAGGCGGAGTCGACCACACAGCTTTTATGGCTCTAGAACATGTCCCACCGACTTTGATCAGCTCCGCGAGCATCCCGACTACCACGAGCAGGTCATTCGCAGATCACCGTCAGGTGAGTGGAGGATCAATAAAAGCGGCCATGCGCAGAATTTCAAGGCCAAGCATTTGGCCTATAATTCCCAAAGTTTGGCACCATTTCACTCGCCTTATCCCGACGACGCATCGTGCGTGAGGCGACCGCCAAACGCTCCTCGCTTAACTTCGCCATTATCCGGCACATACCATTCGATGTAGTGGCGTTATGTGAGGACGCATCCTCCACAACCGAGATGCGAAATGAACCCGGGGGCACCCTTTCGATATTTGGCTTCTGTGCAACAAGCCGGGTGCCTCGACGATGACCGACACTTGGCTCCACCCACAGCGATGACTGGCCAAGCGTGACACACCTGTGTCCCGCAACCCGGAGTGTGGGACCTAAGGATTCAGTCACGAGCCCTGACGAGGATCTAGCTTTACGGAGACCGGCTCATATGGATCCGGGCGATTCCCTGTGAGACCTGCATACCCCTCGTCCCAACCCACTTCCACCACTGTCCCACCCACCCATCCCTATCCCACACCTGACCACCTACCCGGAAGAAATTACATGCTGCCATCCTCCTAGTCCTTCACTCGTGATCTTGAGGACTGCTCGCGCTTCATCGAGCGCTTTGACGCTTTCGATGAGACCTAAGAGTACCGAGTCCCTACATGATACGAGGCGCTGGGCGCGGCCGATATGGCGGACTGCTTCCGCCAATCAGCCATCATTCTACGCAGCAAGAAATTACGAGGCTCACTGGTCAGCTTTATTTCTTTTCACTATCCAATTACCACGCTTAACGCAGTTGATATTCAGGAGTTCCTCTCTCTACGTTATCTTGCCAAATGGTCATCGATATTTTGTTCGGGGAGGTGATGATCGGGGTATTATGTTTTGCGGTTTCGCTTATTAAGTTTCGGGTTTTAGAGTGTCGATTTTTTATTGTGTTTCGATATTAGTGTGTTTTGTTTTAGTTTATTTTACATCGTACTTTCATGTTCATGAGTCATGTGTTAGTTGTTTGATTATATTTTAGGACATTTTTGCATGTAGTAATCGTGATACATTATATTTATGTTGAAAATCGCAGGATCAATTTCTTGATCGAAGTTCACTATAAACTTGTTCAAATGCATACACTAGTTGATGTTCGTAATTAGATTGAAGAAGTTGAAAAGGGCTAGTGAATCAATCCCTGCAGTCAAGAAACCAGTTCTCAAAAACTCCCATCGCACCTGGCCAATAATTCAGTGACTTTCAGAGGCGCACAAGCGCCGAACCAACTACCAGTTCGACTAACCCAGTGGAGATTCGAACCATTCGGCGGATGGGAGACCTAATCAAAAGAGGATTGCCATTGAGCCCAACCAAAAAGAGAAAATACAAAAACAATAAAAGAGAAAAAGTGAAAAAGAAATATGACAAAAAATAGGTACATGCACAGAATGCTGGATCATCCAAATCGAATCCGCACACCGAGGGGCCTATCAAAGCTTCCAATGTCTCTGAGCTAACTCGGCCGAGTCATTGACTTCCCCACGCCCATTATATGATTTAAGATGGATCATCTCACGCAACTCAGGGCCGCTTGAGCTTGGTCGAGGTTCTGGTGAAGTTTGAAGGAATTGAATGCCCGGTGCCCTTTAATCAATCGGGTGGGAGTCACCAATGGATACCCGCCACGAACACTCCTGGCCAAAACTTCGCACTCAGTCTTCTTCCATGTTTGTTTTTGGTACACAGATATTTCTAGGTACGTGAACATAATAATGGGTGCCTTATCCTCGGTTTAGTCTACTTTCCTAACAGTGGGTCAGCCAAGCCTGGGGCATTTCCAATCTAGGTATATCCCGGAGGTCATTCACTATAAGCACATAGGATTTCTGGGAAAGGCTATTGAACACCAAGGGATTTGATGCACTAGTCGGCCACCCATCTCAATCGACCACCAAAGTCAAATATCCGTATGTCTTCAATGAACATCGAAAGAAACAAGGGGTATGTGAGCTTTGTCCAATTTGATCCCCATTTTCAAAGATGCGCACTACCGCCTATGTTCGCATGGTGGGTCGTGTGTCTCGTCTAGAGCCTGCTCTGTCTCAGGACAAGCAAGAAACTAAGTTTGGGGTGTGATGAGCGCCTTTAACACTACATTATACTCACACACATTTTTACTGTTTATTTTAGAGTAATTTTATAGTTTTTGTGACTAGAATATTGAGTAGATGCCTTTGTGAATGCAGAGTATCGAGGTGAAAAGAGCAAAGAATTTATAGCGCATTTTGGAGCAAATGGGGAACAAGGCGATGAAGTACTGGCTACGTCGCGATCCCACGCCGTGACACATCTCACGCCGCGACGCCGCCATCGCCGCGACGCTACCAAAATCAAGGCCTCATTAAAGCAAATTAGGGCTCGGGAACTGAGACGGAAGCCGCATCGGACAGAGGCACTGGCTCCAGAGCAGTGACACCGACCAGGAAGGTCGGAATTGTAACGCCATTTTTCAGATATTTCTGATCTTAGAACAATGCTTTTTTATTAAATGCTTCGACTTTTATTTCATTATGTTCTAGATCTTTCTAGGGTTACATCAAACCTCTCGTCACGATCAATGGATTAAAGCTCTTGATATTTCCTTGTATGTTATTCAATTGTTATTAATTGTCATATCACTTATACCCGTATTTCAATTATATGATAACATCCTGATCCGGGTAGAAAGAATTTTTAGTCGATTCGGCTAATAGAGATATTCAACCTCGAAGGTATCCGGTTAGACATTTTAAGCATTTCTAATACCGAGCCTAGATAGAGATATACTCCGATTCTATTCACTAGATAAAGCAGATATACCTCGAGAGAGGATATCTCGTAACAAGATTCACCCTCGCCAATCTCTACACACATAAATATATTGAGTAACACTATCTTTAGGAAAGTAATCCATTGAACGTGATAGGGGGCGATTTAACCCTAGGCGCCAACACCATTAATTCATTAGAATCAATTACTTAGTTATAGTTTCCTTATTTGATTTTTATCCTAAAATCCTTTATTTAGATATCATTCGGTGCGTAACCTTTGTATCTAATTTCGATCTTTCTCGTGGATCGATATCCGTATTTCTTTAAGTACACTATATTACTCGGGGCTACGCGTACTTACGCATTTAGGCATTCATTTTATACACTGTATGCCAAATGCCACATGCTAGCTAAAATTATCATTTCTATGATTTTCGATATATTTCTTGATTCCAAACGCATTCATGCCTTTGATCAATTACCATTTTTATTCCTAATAATCTCTACATTTGTGTATTTTTGTCATTTCACACATTCGCTGGCTATATAAGCCACCTTTATAAGTTTGTAACCCTAACTTTACTCTTTCAAAGACGCAGCCTTTTATTTTGTCTCCACTTTTCTCTTCTCTCTCCTCTTTCTCTCACTTTGGTGCCAAACACCTCCAAGGATGACAACTCAATAGGGGCTAAACCCTTCTCCTAAGTGGAAGGTTGCCGGGACCAAGAGTCGGTGTTCCCCGTTTTTTCAAGCAGGTCTTTGTCATTTTGGTTCCAAAATTTTCATTTCTAAGTTTAAAGCCTGATGTACTTCTTCACAATACTTGGCAAGCTTTGTGGTTTAGTGTAATTCAGCTTGTATACACTAATATCCATTAGCTGCCATTTACGAGCCACCGAGGTAGGTTAAGGGGCCAGGTTTCGATCAAGTGCATCCACTTTGATCAATACTTGTAATTCCTTGTGGTTATGGATTCTTATTTTTAGATCAATGAGACTCATTGGGGCTTTACCTTTACGAATCATCAGAGGATGAGTCAAGATAGATTTTCAACGTAGGGAACCATAAATGTTAAATAAATGCTTTCTATCAAAAGGAAAATTATTGTGGTTTAGGCTTTAATGCCAATGAAGATCCGGGCTCGAGATGATCAGCGTCATCCTTCCCCACGAGGAAATTTAACCCGGACCCTCGCTAGCCTCTCAGATCTTAAACTCAAAGGGCCCAATGCTTCAAGGAGTTCTTTTTTACATTTTATTTTATTTCTTTTCAGTTTGTAAACCCACTCAACCTACTATTTTATCACTACTTAAAATCCAAATTTAATTCACTGGCTTTAGTTTTCACTCAAATTATTTTGTACTAAGAAACCCATCCCCGTGTTCGACCCTAGATCATTATGCGTGTCACAGAGCTTAATTACGCAAAGAGGGAGGAACTTAGGATTACAATATTGTTGATTCCTATCACCCTACCGTGGCACGAATCAAATGCAGCGCCGCTGCCGGATGGTGCCTTAGTGCGGACGAGTCAGGGAACACCTAGATCCTCTATCACATCTTGGTGAATTTCTTTTATCATTTTACGCTCATTTTTCTCTAGTCTCATTTCACCGTTAAAAAAAAAAAAAAAAAAAAAAAAAAAACAATGTCACAGGTGGATTGTTGTTGGTGCTTGGTCCTGCCTTAGCTGCAGGAGTTCATTTTCCAGCCGGATAGAGTTCTAATCAAGGTTGAATTCCAACCCAACGGAACAGGACAAGATAATGCAAGTGCGGTAAGTAACTTAGTTCATATATGTCCATGAGGGACTACATAAACAAATTATGGCAAGGTCAGCAGCCCGTGGAAAGGAACCCAAGGAATATAGGTCCATGAGGGACTATAGAAACTAATGGCTGGAGTTCACTCATATGGTAGTGCTTACAACCAGGCAGTACTGGGGGAATCACCAATTCCTCATGGGGAAACTAAGATACATCCACAATATGCTCCTTCGAACTCCCATTTTATGCCTCGACCCTCACTTCACTTCACTACAGTCAATCCTCCCATTTGTGCAAGCCATTTTGGATCTTACCCGATAGTGGATGACTTTGTGGAAGAGAATAAGAGATTTAATGCCCATTCGAACTTAAAATCGCCACCGTGGAAGACAATTTGAACAAGCAAAATAGATGGGCTGAAAAATGACTATGAGCATAAATGACAACTCGTGATTCCACCGAAGACCTAATCAATCGCCAGCAAAGGTTCACCAGAGAAGAGATGCCAAAGTGACACCATGGCAGAACAAAGGTCAACAACAAATGCATGAATGGAGAGCGTATGGGAGGATTTTAATAATTATCTGAAGGATCAATAATCCTCGCTATGTGTATGTTGTTTTCCAAGGGATAACCAAGAGGAAATCATTGCCTTGTTGATCTGAGGAGGCGCGAGAAACAAAGCAAAGAAGTGCCTAAAAAGAATGTCCTTCAACCACCTCTACAGACCAACCCCACCGCCACGCCCAAGATAAATAAATGCCCACCGCGGCAGAGTCCCTCCATCGACTGGGCGTATATTCTACCTCCTCTTGCAACACAATTCACACCAAACACTCCACCACAAAGGCCACCCCATCACCGCCATTCTACAAACCTCAAGAAGCCAGTGGCCATCGTCATATTGCTGCCACTACATCGAAAAAATTGGCAGCCGCTCACATCGCATGGCACAAAGGGTTGGTTCGGGTGTTTGGCTCTGGATTCGGATGTCTAACCCCCATTTCCTCAGCCCGCGCCCAAAGAAACTTCCAAAGGCCTAAGGAGGGTTTGGGGAGCACAACCTCCCCCACTTTTTGTTTTAATTTTTCTTGGCTTATGTTATTTTATCGTATTTTATTTTGATTTCATCAATTTTTCTTCTTAGATTTTCTCTAATTTTTAGTTAATTTATGTTTTTAGATTAATTTTTACTTTTCTGCAATTTTTCTTAATTTTTCTAGCATTAATTTTTGCAATTTTTGTGCAAAATTTGAAGCTCGATTGAAAATCGCTGAAGCATAAGATTTTCGTTAACTATAAACAAAACCCAAGTAATTCTAGTGAAATGCTAAAATTGGCTATAGATGGAATTTCAATATGCCGTATTAAAAATTTTCGCTAGAACAAAGGCATTTCGCAAATAACAAATGACAAGATAATAAATCAATAAAGGGTCTCCAATGCTGTAGACAAATAAATAAGATTAAAGATTTCCATTTTTTTTATTTGATTATATAAAAAAAACGTTTTGCTTTCTTTTTTTTTTTTTTTTTTATATATTATTTTTATTTCAAAAAAATATTTTTATTTTATTTTTCAATAAATTTTTATATATTATTATTATTATAGATATATATATATATATATTTATTTATTTTATTTTATTTACTTTAAAAAATAAAATCAAATCAAATCAAAAAATCAAAAATTTTCGCTTATTAGACATAGCTTAAAAATTCGCAAACATACGAATTTTGCTTATGTCAAATTTTCGCTAGGTTAGCTAATTTCGCTTAGCCTAGCGAAAATTATCAGAGTATAGCTAAAATTTTTCGCTATGGGTCCTATTTTGCTTCCAAATTTGCTTCAGCCATAACTTTTTTCATCCGAACTCCGTTTAGCGTTTGGTACCAAGTGAAAGCTTAGAGAGTGTATAATCCAAATATGGCCAGAAAGAACTTTTTTGAGATTATTATGAAAGTGTAATTTAAAAATTCTCCAACTGGTCACTTTTCTTTCCTCTCCTAACTTGTTTGTCAAGCCCGACCTGAGTGAATAAGGTGTCAATGGAAAGCTTACTAAGTCTCCTATCCATAAACAGATCACATCTCATCAAGGAGGTACACTTCCTTCTCTAATCTTCCAATCCGAGCCCCATTTCTAGACAATTCGTGATATTCTGGGTCAGGGAGAGCTAGTGCATGAAGTGGCTTTTGTATTTATGTTTTGTTATTATTTGTTCAAGCCTATTTCATGATGTTTAGTGGTCATTGGTCCCCTTTCTATAAAGCTTCATATCACATAAAATTTTACTTTTTTCAAAAATCGACCCAATTTTGTAATCAAAATTTTTGTGGTTTTGGCTTAACCTCGCAAGTTGGAAATGTAAACTTTGTCCAATTCTATCGATGTTGCATTGATTCCATGCTCGGGTTGAGTGAATGATTAGTTGAATTCTTATTGATTTCATATTTTTCTTCCACCTTTAGCTAACTACAATACAGCAATTAATAGGTTTCAATGATAGGCTGAAAACTGCGCAACCTCCTTTACTTTGCACAACCTACCCTAGTTTACTGACCACCTTGTTGTGCGTTAAGGACCCCTCAGGGAAAGAAGAAGAAAACAAGAAAAGAAAAGAAAAGAAAAGAAAAGAAAAAGAAAAGAAAAAGAAAAGAATAAAATTGCAACGCTTTGCCTTGAAACCCGAGTACCTGGCCCGAGGGGTATAGAAAGCCTTTAAAGCCCGTGGTTCTAAACCTTCACTCGGTCACCAACTTAGTGTGTTCGCATGCGGATGGGTGGGAGTTTAGTGTTGTAGGTGCTTGAGTCCTTTAAAATCATTCGTCCGGTGAAATCAAGAGTTTGTGGTCGAAAGATCCTTATGACTTCAGCCCTAAGCTCTAATTGGTCAGGAGTCATCGGTAGATCCCCCTGCTACATGGACTTCGTGAGGTCGAGATTCTCTAAGATTGCACCATACAACACAAAAAATTGTGGAATAAGAGGCGGGTCCCGATATATTTAGGTTGGTTAGCATGCTAGGTCGTGGTAGTAGCTAGGTTGGGGGAGAGTGCAATTTCTTAGCAATTATTGCCGAGGAGCCGATAAAATAAACACATAGATTTTGGTGGGAAGTTTCTAGTTGACTACTCAAGAAGGATGCTCTTTCGATACTCAATTTTGTATGGTCATTCTCTCATGATAGTTATTGGACATGGCATTGATGACTTTTACTTTAGTTAGGCATTACTCATTCACAACCTTTGAAATATAATTTTTTGTGAACATTATTTTGTTATCATTTTGTATGCATTTCTTTCTTTCTTTTCTTTCATTGCTATGAATTAGCAATGTGTAGGTTGTGGTGGATTAGTGTCCAAAGTGCTATTTTGAACTCCTATTTATTATAGGTTTTGAGTGCTTTTTGTATACTAATCATCTAATTAACCCGACATACATTACGGTCCCTAATTATTTTAATGATCAAGTATTTTGTGGAAAATTTTGCAGTTTTGCGAGCTAATCATGCCAACATTGTCAAGCTCGATCCAAACATGAAGAATTCGGGAGTCAAACTCAACACCATAGATCAGAGACCAAGAGGAAAGAAGAGAAGAAAATAGAAAAATGGCAAGCTGCAGGATGGGATGCAGAACAAAGGGCCAATGGAATAAGAGAGTCGCAAGAGGAAACAGTAGTTTCGCTAGCTAGCTAAATTTCGCTAGTTATTAAATTTCTAGCTGTAATAGGTACCACCGTAGATAATGGTTTTCCATTTTCGCTATTCGTGATTTTCGGGCTAGCTTAGCGAAATTTCGCTTAGTTAGTTAAATTTTCAAGCATAGCTTAAAATTCCTCGTATACGTAAAATGGCTGCCCTGATTTGATATTTTGATCCTAAACGTATCACTTTGATCAATTACCATTTCATCTATATCAGAATCTCACATTTTAGGCAGGCATTTTTGGTTATTTCATATCTGCTGGCTATAAGCACTTATAAGTCTCTGAACCCTGAACTTTGAATTCAGCACGCAGCTTTATTTTGTCTTCCACTCTTTCCTCTCACTGGGTGCCAAACACCCTCCAAGGATGACAACTGGGATGAGGGCAACCCTTCTCCTCAAGTGGAAGGTCATTGTGGACCGCAGGTCACGGTGGTTCTGTTTTCAAGCAAAGAAGTTTGTCATTTTGGTTCCCACTTTAATTTCTAGGTTTAGAGCTCTTTGATGTACTTTCTTTTAATAATACTTGCGTAAGCTTCTTTAGGGTTTAGTGTATTCTTAGTTTAGATACACTAATATCCATTAGCTGCCATTTACGAGCCACCGAGGTAGGTTAAGGGCTAGGGTTTTCACCGTAAGTGCATCCACTTGATCAATACTGTAATCTTTGTGGTTATGGATTCTTATTTTTAGATCCATCAGACCTACAGTTACCCTTACGAATCATTGTAGGATGAGTCAAGATAGATTTTCAATCGTAGGGAACCATAAATGTTAAATAAATGCTTTCATCAAAAGGAAAATTATTGGGTTTAGGGTTTTAATGCCAAATGAAGATCCTGCCTCAGAGATGACTATATGTCATCCTTCCCCACGCCGGCGAAATTAACCCGACCTCTCAAATTTCTTAGGATCTTTAAACTCAAGTGGGTCTTAATGTTCAAGGAGTTCTATTTTACATTTTATTTTATTTCTTTTCAGTTTGCAAACCCACCAACCTACTCATTTTTAGTCACCACCTTAAAATCCAAATTTAATTCACCGCTTTTGTTTCACCAAATCATTCAGACGAAGAAAACCCATCCCCGTGTTCTAATCGTAGGATCGCTATGCCAGAAGAGTTTGACTACTTCAAGTAGAGAGGGAGGAACTTAGGACTACAAATATTGTTGATTCCGCATCACCCTACCGTGGCACGAATCAAGAACCCAGCCTCAACGTCGCAATGTTGAGGTCGTACGACGTTCAACCCTTCATCAACCAACGTCGTCAGGACTCAATCAATGAGATTTTAGATATAACAAAATGAAATGACGAAAATGGGAGAGGGGAAGGAGGAACAAGATACGAGACAAAGACGACTACACAAGCATGACTCGAGAGATTATGTAATCCCTGTATTTTGTATTTTCTTTCTCGAATTCCTATTGATTAAAACTCAATTATTGTAATGACCAGGATGATGTTCTAGTTTTATTTATAGGGTTTTGTTGTACTCTTATTACATTCGTAAGGATTAGTTATTGATTCAGTTTTATTCAGTATATCTATGGATCCAATATCGACTTGCTCTATTTTCTATTAATTAACTACATGGTGGTGTTTGGCCAACATCAACATGCTATTGCCGAGAATCTGAGATCGAGAGATAAAGGTTCCCAGAGATCCCGGTAGAGTGACACTTGGTCAATCGGAGAGTAGAGATCTTGTGGTTCCAAGTGTGGCAGAGATGTGATAAACCCTACTAGGGAGATAGGCGAATATACCTCGAGAGAGGATTCCTCGTAGGCACGATCAACCTACCAACTTGAATCTGTTAATGTACTGAATGATCAATTTTACCTAGATTATATCCATCGAATGTGGCAAGGGGAGGCAAAACCCTAGTCCCCATTAATTGAGTAAATAATTCGTTTAGGATCAACTTTCCGTCATCTTAGCCGTAATTCACTCGAATTTGAGATCCAGATAATCTTCAAGAGATGAATCTGATATTCAACACACTTCTCCTTGTGGGAACAACACTTGACAAGCCACTATATTACGTACACTCGACGCGTATACTTGAGAGTGTGGGCCTACGTGTTACATTAATTTTACATAACCTCTACGGAACCCGTCAAGTTTTTGGCGCCATTTTCGGGGAGAAGTTTCGTGTTGATATTGACAATAAAGTAGTTAGATATGACTCTGGAATTATTTTCATTTTATTATGTTTACACAAGTGCGTGTAATTTTGACTCTATGCTTGTGCATGTGATTGCAGTAAAGGTTAATGTGTGTGTATGCAAAGACGGGGTCAAGTTGAACTACTTTCGTTCGATCTTGAGCCAAAGAGAACCTTAAATTGATTACGCAAAGAACAGAGAGAAGCACACCAAAGAAATCTAGCAGTCATACAGAATCAGGAAGGGCAAGATAAAAAAGAGACACAAGGGGGATAAAATGGGAATAATGGTAGGAATTATGCCCCCAAGCCATTTATACAGCTAGATGACCCATTTATGATGCTAAAGGAGTTTGCTTTACCTCCTACGGTTGTTCTGTCTACTATCCGAAGACCATCTATTCAAGCGAACAATTTTGAGCTGAAAACAGTAACCCTGCAAATGCTTCAGAACATTGAGTTCTACAATCTACCAAGTGAGAATTCGAACACGCATTTAACAAACTTCATTAAAGTATGAGACACGGTAAAATATAATGGAGTAACAAAAGAAGCGCTTAGACTAAGATTGTTCCCATTCTCACTGGGTGATAGAGTTAAACACTAGTTGATAAGCCAATCACTAGATTCCATTACCTCATGGAATGATTCGTGTAAGATCCCCGACTGCCTTCTTTCCACTTCCAAGATCACACACAAATTGCAAGAGATTAACATGTTTAGACAATGATAGGGAACTTAATGGCTCGAGATATTTCATGAACTGTTAAGGAGGTGTCCACATCATAGGCTGACTAGATGGATGCAAGTCCATGCCTTTTACAATGGTCTGGGTGATTCTACCAGAACAATAATAGATGCCTCAACAAGGGGCGCGCTGATGAAGAAGACCACAAACCAAGCGTATGGAATCCTAGAGGATATGCCTACTAATAGTAAACAATGGCCCGTGATGATGATAATCGAGGAAGGCAAAGGTGGTGCGTATTACGCAGGTCCTAAGCAATTTTGTAAATCATGTTGCACAACTCACCAAATAATTACAAAGGCAAAGAAGGTGTCAGAATGCTATTCAGCTAACTGGGAGATATGTGAATAATACGGAGGACAACACAAGACTACACGTCACGACTGTATGACAAGAGCAGCCCGTGATGTTCAAGATTTTATCAAGGTCGGTCCAGAATCAACTTAACCGTGGTCGTGATAGGGGTAACACCTATCGTGAACTAATCGGGCGCGGCGCTGGCGTAATAATTAGAATAATCAGAACTATGGATGGAGGAACAATCAGAATAGCATGCCACTTCCCCAAGTAAACAAACTGCCATTAGAGAAAAAAGTAGATTTGGAATAAGCACTAGCTCAGATGCTTACTTCCCATACAACCTTTATGAATGAAACAAATGCAAATGTGCAAAATCAATCAACCCAACTGAATAATTAGGCAGCACAATTGAGAAACTTGGAGGTGCAAATGGGTCAAATGGCTAATATTTGGACTGAGAGAGTACAAGGTTCTTTGCCAAACAATTCAGAGATAAACTGGAGAGGTGAACGTAAGGAGCATGTTAAGGCTATCATCTTAAGAAGTGGTAGAGAAATAGCTACACCGGGGCAACCACCAGTAGTAAGAGAAGTGGAAACTGAGGTATTAGACCGGGGCCTAAATTTAAAGACGAGATGCAAGGGAGTGCTCCCAAGAGGAGAAGTCAAGAGGAGAGATCGATGAAAGGAAAGAGATCGAGAAACAGCGCTACAGATGAACCTCTACACCAGCCACCCAAGATTTGAGGAAGAATAAACTGGATAAGCAGTTTACCAAATTCACGGAAGTCTTTAAGAAAACTGCAGATATCAACATTCCGCTTATGCATGCATTAGAAAAGATGCCTAGTTATGTCAAATTTAGCAAAGATATACCCACAAGAAAAGAAGGTTATCGTAATTTGAGACAAAGTGAATCTTACCGAGTATGTAGTGCTATAATCAGAAAGGAAATTGCCAGACATGACCTACAACTTCTACAATCTCATGTAAGATAGGGAACTCGATCTTTGAGAGAGTCCTATGTGACTTGGGAGCCAGTATTAACCTCATGCCTTTATCCATTTTTAAATGACTGGGATTAGGTGAAGCTAGACCCACGACGGTCACCCTACAGCTGGCGGATATATCATTAAAACATCCTCGGGGAGGGATAGAAGATGTGCTAGTAAAGGTAGACAAGTTTATCTCACCATTTCATAGTGTTCGACATGAGGAACATAAAGAGATACCCATTATACTGCAGACCATTTCAAAGAATTGTACAAGGATTGATGCATGTGGAGAATTGAAACAGAGTGCAAAGACGCATGAGGTCCATCTATGTTGTATTTAATGTTATGAGGCATCCAACGGAGAGCGATGCATGTTTTATGATAGATGCAGTAGAGGCTATCGTATCTAGCCAAAGTGGTTTAACCGACCCTTCGAGACTAGCCTCTAGCAAGTAATGCTAAGAAGGAACTAAGTGAAGAGCCAAGAGTATGTATGGATTTGACTCCTTCCAAGCACCCGAATAAAATAAGTATTATGAGCCGTTGGGAGAGAACACCTAGACTTCAGTGCCTTCAATTGAACGACCACCATAGTTGGAGCAAAAGCCACTACCTAGTCACTTGAGGTATGCTTATCTAGGGAAATCCTCAACCCTACCAGTAATCATATTAGCATATTTGACTAAGAATAGAAGAAGAAGCTGGCGTTTCGAGATCACAATTATGCAATGTATAGTATCTGTACTGACTAAGGGGATCCACCCCTCCATATGTATGCACCGGATCCTATTAGAGGATGGGCACAAACCTTCAGTGGAAGCTCAGAAGACTCAACCCGGCACGAAGGAAGTGGTCGAAAGAGGTCTTGAAGTGGTTAGATTTTAGAGGATCTACCCCATCTCAAACAGCTCGCGGGTGTTTTAGCATAGTTGTTCCAAAAAAAGGGAGGGACCACATTGATAAGGACAAAGAATAACACAATGGTTCCTTCTTGAACAGTTATAGGGTGGAGAATCTTCATAGACTATCGAAAATTGAATAAGGCAACTAGAAAAGATCATTTCCCACTTCCGCTTTAGATCGATGCTGTAATTTTCACCGCACGCAGATTACTATTTCGACGTATTCGGCTATAAACTGTGATCACTATATCACTAGAGACCCGCGAGAAAACAACATTCACGCGTCTGCAGATGGTACATTTTTAGGTGAATACCCTTTGCGTTATGTAATGGCATTCGAACGCTTGTCGTGATGATGGCTATATCCTCAAACATGGTCGAGAAAACAATTGAGGTATTCATGGATGATTCCTATGTGCTAGGGTATTCCTTTGACAATTGTCTTGAGAACCTAAGACAGGCACTGATAAGATGTGAGGAAACTAACCTTGTGTTGAACTGGGAAAAGTGCCACTTCATGGTAAAGGAAGGCATTGTACTTGGGAATCAGATCTCAGAAAGAGGAATCGAGGTAGATAAACCAAGATTGAAACAATATAGAAGCTACTGACTCCATCTTTGGTGAAAGGAATAAGAAGCTTTCTGGGTCACGTAGTATTCTATAGGAGATTCATAAAGGATTTCTCCAAAATAGCCCCTTGTCAAATCTTCTTGTTCAAGGAGCGCCTTTTGAGTTTAATGATCAGTGTCTACAAGCGTTTGCTTTTGGAAAGAGAAATCGGGCATGACTTATCAGAAGAGCACCGAACTAGAATCTTCCTTTGAACTAATGTGTGTGATGCAAGTGACTACGCAATAGGGGCAAGACTAGGTCGAAAGGAAAGAATATTTAAGATCTATTGGTGCGAAATAAACGTTGAATGATGCACAACTAAATCATGCAACAACTGAAAAAGAACTTTTTGCAATTGTGTTTACATTTGACAAGTTTCAATCGTACTTGATTGGGAACAAGGTAATAGTGCACACTGACCATTTGGCCATAAAGTACCTAATGACTAAGAAGGACACGAAATCGAGACTGATAAGGTAGGTGTTACTACTGTGAGTTTGATATGGAAATTAAAGATAATAAAGGGGTTGAAAATCTAGTAGCCGACCATCTTTCACTATTGGAAGGGTCGAGTAAAGAAATTCAAATCAATGATGATTTCCCTGATGAAAATTTCTTGACGATTGAAGACAAAGCATTTACTCGTTTACTGATTCAGGAACTACTTGGTGGCAAGAGTGCTACCACTAAGGTTTAGTTATCAACAGAAGAAGAGATTTTTCACACGACTGAAGCATTACTACTGGGAGGAGCCCATTTTGTATAAGCATTATGCCAATCAGGTGATAAGAAGATGTGTCGTAGAGGAGGAAATGGAAAGTATACTAAATCACTACCACACTCTAGCATGTGGGGAGAATTCAAAATAGAATGTACCTCCAAAGGTACTTCAATCAGATTCTATCGCGTTTCCACCTTATTCAAGGATGCTCAAGCATTTAGTCTACCTATGAAAAATGCCAAAGAATGGGGAGCATATCAAAATGAGATGAGTCGCCCTTGCAAACCATTTTAGAGGTAGAGTTGTTTGATATATGGGGGATGGATTTTATAGGCCCCTTTCCTTCATCTTTCAAAGAACTCATACATTCTCTCAATGAGATTTTGCCTAATGGGTGGGAGGCCACCCCACCCAAACTAATGATGCAGTGGTAGTATGCTTCCTTCACAATCATATGGCTTACTCTGCACTCCAACTCTATGAGTGTTGATTATAGATAGAGGAACACATTTATGTAACAAACTTGCAGACAGCATGCTGAGAAAATATGGTGTTCGACATCGTATCGCACTTGCATACCACCCACAAACTATTGACTAAGTAGAAGTGTTAAACTAAGAAATCAAATCTATCTTAGAGAAAACAGTCAATATCTCGAAGAAAGATTAGGCGAAAAAGATAGATGATGCACTTTGGGCCTCTAGAATGAAAGATTCAAGACACCAAATAGAAACATTACCATTAAGGTCATATCCGTAAGTTTGCATACTGGCCGTGGAATTGGAACATAGAGCATTCTGGGCAACTCGGCAATTGAATATAGATAGTAAGATGGCCGGCGAGAAACGCATTTTGTAGCTTAGTGAATTAGAAGAGTTCCATAATGAGGCTTACGAAATGCTAAGATTTATAAAGAAAAGACGAAAGCCTGGCATGATAATCATATTGTAAGGAGAGAGTTTAAGCCGGGTCAACGAGTCCTCTTATTTAACTCTCGATTCAAGCTCTTCCCAGGGAAATTAAAGTCGAGGTGGTCGGGACCATTTACTTTGATTTAGGTTTTTCTGTATGGAGGGGTGGAAATTATGCACCTAGAGAAAGGGAGCTTTAAAGTTATCGCACAATGATTAAAGCCATACTTTGGAGGCAATTTTCATGCGAGCAAGCATGCCATCAATCTGAGCACGTCGGAAAAAGTGTCGTAAGAGTCTGTGCACCTTAGTCTCGGGAACATCGGAGATCCGTGGAAGCTCTAGGCTAATGACATTAAACAAAGCGTTACTTAGGAGTCAACCCAATAATTTGCTATTCATTAGTGTAGCTTTATATGTGTTTGTTTATTTTAGAGATGGAAATTTTCTGAGACTGTAATTTGGTGTGTTGTTCTCGTTTAGGCTCGTGGATCAAAGCAAATGAGTAGAGAGGTTGCTCTCAGAAATCTACTTTGGGGTTAGACAAGGATCGGAACCTCAAAGGGGAGTACTCTTAAACTTACAAATGTTTTTATCAAAAAGTTGAGTTACCTTCTCTATAACGTCGTGATGTTACATAACAACGTTGCAATGTTGAGAAAAAGTGAAATATCATCTCTTTGTAACATCGCGACATTAGGAACAACGTCGCAATGTTAGCAACCCGGGGCCAGCCATTCTCGAACGCCGTGATGTCGATCCCAACGCAACGCTGAAATTTGTACCTCCTGAACGCCATGATATCGACCTGAACGCCGTAAGGCCGCAAAGATTGAAGCCCGATCCTTTGGAATCGCCATGACATGAAAATCCCAACGCCGTGACGTTAGCCCTAAACGCCACGACATCAGACCGCTTTTACGAACATGAATGTTCAAGTATTCCGACACACGTGAATCAAACCTAACTTGTTATCTCTCGATTAAGTAGATGTTCCCAAATTTCACCTCTTCATCCAACATCGTCCCAACCGATCTTAGCATTTCACAAAGCCATAAGCACGTTCCTAAGTCCGAAAACTCTAGTATCCACCTTCATTTGGATATTCTCCATACGGTCTAGCTTTCGGGTAAGTTTAGGTCCAGATTCAATTTGTATTGCTGTTTTTGGATTGCTCGTGTTAGAAAAGGGACCCTATAAGTGGTTGGTGATTACAGAAGCCATAGGATAAAGCCAAGAACTTTGTCTCACGTAGTGCACACTAAGTGTTTGATTCGGGCCTAAGTGATTTAAGGACTAGATTAGTACTTCCGCTTGCCGCATCACAGGGTGTTAGGAGGCCTGGGAGGCCAAATAGAGTGTGATCAAAGCCTAGACGGCCATCCAAACCCGACCCTATCAAGTGCTTAATGTTGAGTAAAAAGCAGAAAATAAGCTCAAAAAGAAGTCAAGCAAGTGAAGAGCCTATTCATGATTACGATCATGAGAAATTGTAATGAGAGTGAAATGAAATTCTATTAATCTCAAGAATAGGTCCTTCATCATGAGAAGGGGCTTCACCACCCCGATGATTTCTTTTCAAAACCATTGCGATCAAGGGATGGAGGGCTATTAAACCTCCACAATGATCGCTATAATGGTGGAATAAGGGTTCTATGCCAATTTAGCCGCCCAATGCAGGTCGATAAGGGTTCAGAGTGGATTTCGCGCACTCTCGCGCTAAGTCTATCAATCGATACCAGTACCTTGAGCCTGCTTAACCCGAGGCCCATGATAACCCAAACTAACCTCAAGTCCTTGTGGATGTCGGGACTAATCCAGGCAAGTGACAGTGCACTTTAAGGCCAAACACTTGGCCTACATTCCTAAGGTATGGCATCACTTCATCACATCATGTCTCATCCCGACAACCAATGTGTACGAAGTGACAGCCAAGAGGGCCCTGCTCAACTATGCCATCATCCAAGACATACCATTTGATGTCGGTCAGTTATAAAGAATGCTATCCTCTATAACAAAGATGCGAAGATGAATCTCGGGCACCCTTTCCTTATGTACGGTCTATGCAAGCAATCCGGGGTGCCCTTAGAGGACAATGAGGCTTGGATACACCCGATCAAGGCGATCATGGTTAAGAAAGACAAATCCAGTGTACCAAGATTAGAGGAAGTGTACGATTCGGGCAATGAGCCCTCAGATGAGGATGAGCTTAGGGCATACCAATCTATGTTTGGGATCCTAACAGGTGCCCAGGGAGAAGTCGGGCAATCATGCACCCAACCCCCACCACCACCACCATCCCAGGAGAAGGACCCGGTCAGTCTTTCCACTACACTAGAGGACTAGGTATAGGACCTGACCGCCCGATTCGATGCATACTGGGATGAGACCCAGGAGTACCCAGGGTCTCGTCAACTAGACATGGACGACTAGTATCGACATGAATACAAAAAGAATGCATAAACTAAGCGACCATCCTGAGTAACCAGTAGGTCCATCTAGGAGTAGCTTGCCTAACTCCCTGCTTTTCACATGCCACCTCCACCACCACCGCAGTGATCCGAGTGATCACTAAGGGAGTTCACTCCACCTCACTCGGCCTTTCGTCGATACTGATGACACTATCTGCTTTTGCCTGGGAGGGTGTGGGTGATCGGTTTGATTTGTTTTTATGTGTTAGTTGGTTTTTCCGTGGTTTTAAATTTGTTTTACTTTGGCGTGGTTAGGTTGGATAGATTTGTTTCTTATATAACATGTGTCTTGCTTTTATATATACAGCTTTCTGCGTGTTTACTTGTTTTAGGTTGTTTTCGCAGCTTATGGTTTAGGTGTGTTTTAGGTAATGTGAGGATGTCACGTCATTAATGGGAGGTTAATTTGAGTCAAAAAATTTCAAATGACGAGTAGAATGAAATTAATTCCCAGTTGTTCCATGATCTATAATAAGAAAAGAGAAAGGTTGAGGTGACTTAGTTTAGTCACCCCCTATGTGTTTCAAGAAGCCATTTCCCGAGTAGTCTATTGATTTGTACCCAAAAAGTGCTATTTTGAACCCTATTTAAGATAGGTTCTAAGATAGGTCCCTTTGGTACTAATGATTGTATTTCGAGGTTGCTCAGGGTAGTTTTTGTGCTCGTGAGGCCTATTCTATCATGTCAAGCTAGGCATATCGGGGTTTCGAAATGATTTTACATCGAGTTCATATGATTTATCTTCGATTGCATCAAGCTAGGAGCGAAGAAATCAACGAGGAACAAGCAGAAATATCACATAGAGAGAAAATTTCGCTATCGCACAAATCTCACAGCAAGAGCTAAATTTTCTATGTAGCGAATTTCACTACCTATAGGAAATTTCACCACATGTGAGAATTTTCACACAAGATAAAATTTGCTACATAGCGACTTCGCCCAAGAGCGAAATTTCCTCCTCGCAACAAAATTCCCTCGTTTCTTTTTTTGTGTACAAACGACCCCGTTGTTGGTTAATTTCATTTCTACCCTTACTGTAATTATACTAGTTAGGTTAGATTATTTCACCTGGGTTTGTAAGGCTATAGTTTGTTTTCTAAACAATTTGTAACCTAAATTTTAATTTAAGCAATTCCCAAGTATTTGCCCTTGTTTCGCTCACTTTCTCTCTTCTCTCCTCTTTCTCTCACTTTCTAGGCAACCAAACACACCCTTTCGAGGATGACAACTTAAAGGATGTTTCGCTAAAGCCTCTAAACCTCAAGAGGAGGGTCATAGGTAGGTCAGATATGTTCACAGTGATTCTCCTGTGATTTCACGGCAAGGTGCAATCGAGTAGTTATGTTTCAAACTTTCAAACCAGTTTAAAAGCTATTCGATGTACTTCTCTTTGGTCAATACTTGAAAGTTTTTGTGGTTCAAGTATTCTTAGTGTTGTATATGAATTTATATCCATTAGTTGTCATTTACGAGCCACTGGAAGTAGGTTAAATGCTAGATTTCAACTTCAGGAACATTGAATGCTCAGTAAATGCTATGTTTCAAAGAGAAATGGTACTAAGGGTTAGTTTTTAAAGTTAAACAAAGATCCGGTTTTGGAAATGACTATAGGTCATCTTCCCTAATGCGAGGAAATAACCCAGACACTTTTGCAACCATATCATACCAAACTAAAATACTAAAACTGCCAGGACTTCTTTTCTTTACATCTTATTTCAAATTACCTTCAATAGCATAGTGAAAAACAACCACTATTGTTATACGAATCCAAAATCCAAACAAAAGCCTCACCATTATGAATCATTACAAAATCATTCAGGTGACGAAACCCATCCCCGTGTTCCACATCCCTAGAGTCGCTATACTGTAGTAGTTACGCTACGGCAGTAGGAGTAATTTAGGTTATAAATTTTGTTGATTCATAACTCCTACTGTGGCAAGAATCATCTATCGCACACACTCACATGTGATCTCTAGGGTATACCAAGGCCCTGGACCTTGTTCACAAGAATTCCACGAGCCTTGAGGGTTTCTAAACACCTAGGTGATGGGACACCTTTGAAAAAGAAGATTGCCATCGAGCCCCAAATATATATATATATAAAAGAACAAAAAAAAAAAGACCAAAAAGATGTGTGAGAATATACTAAGTGGGATTGTCCAATTGGAATCTCAAGCACAGTCTAAGGGGCCTTTCAAAGCCTAATGCCCTGAGCCTACTGACTATGAGCCATTAACTTCACTGACCGTTACATGGGATAGAGAATGGACCCTTTCCACGGTCTAAGGCCTTTAGAATTAGTTGAGTGTTTGGGGTGAAGATTGAGGGGAACTAAATGTCCGGTGCCCTTAACCAACTAGTGGGGAGTCACCAATGAATCCCCGCTACAGGGACACTTAACTAAAACTTATAGGCACTAGTGTTCTTTCATGCTTAGGTAGTATGTAAATAAAAGTATGCTCTATCCTCTCAGGGTTAGATTCTTCTGTAAATGGGTGAGTGGACTTCAAGTTTGGGGGTACTGGAATCGAGGTATATGTTGGAGATCATGCAGTACCACATGTAATTTCCTCGAAAAGGTCATTGAAATTTTTTTTTTTTTTTTTTATGGGAGAGGGGGTTGAGTTGGTGTGGTTAACTTGGTCTTGCTTAGCTAAGTTCTTATAAGTTATGTACAACTTTAAGGATCTCCTAATTTTGTGACGATAGCTCGAATTGCAAGTTTTGTTCATTTTGACTCTCCTTGTTGGCATCGTGTATAGCACACTCATGTCATAGGCGTTTTGGTGTGTCGATTTTCATGTGTGATTGCGTTTATGAGTCTGTTTCTTGCTTGGGGATAAGCAAAAAGCTAAGTTTGGGGGTGTGATGAGTGCCCAAAACACTCATCATATACCCATGTTTTATCACGTTTTCGATTCATTCTACTTAGTAATAAGTGTGTTTATCAACGTCACGACGTTCCAACGTCGCGATGTTAAGGTTGTACGACGTGCAACCCTTCATCAGCTAACGTCGCAACGTCGCCAGGACTCAATCAACGAGATTTTAGATAGAACAAAATGAAATGACGAAAATGGGAGGGGGGAAGGAGGAACGAGATACAAGAATGAGTTGACTACGCAGCGGACTCAGAGACTGCGTAATCGCCGTATTTTGTATTTTCTTTCTCGAACTCATATTGATTAAAACTCGATGATTGTAATGACCAAGATGATGTTCTAGTTTTATTTCTAGGGTTTTGTTGTACTCTTGTTACATTCGTATGGATTAGTTATTGATTCAGTTTTATTCAGTATATCTATGGATCCAATATCGACTTGCTATATTTTCTGTTAATTAACTACATGGTGGAATTTGGCCAACATCAACATGCTCTTGTCGGGAATCTGAGATCAAGATATAAAGGTTCCCAGAGATCCGGGAATCTGAGTTATTTTTGCTTGTCATTTCATTCTTTTCTGTAAAACAAAGGCCAAGGGAGGGATTAGTGTAGAATTATGGTGTGAATTTAGCATCAAAAAATCAATATATACGGGAAATTCATTCTTAAATGCTAATATGATTCACACCACAATTCACGTGATATTCTGTTGTTATTAACTGTAAGTAGGATTTTGTTAGTGATCAAAATTCTTGAGACATGAATATAGATGAAATGTTTGTTTATCTTGCTAAGTATTCATAGTGGGATCACCGAGTTTCGAGGGGCATTGTCAAGTTAGAATTGAGAGCTTGAGATAAAGAAATCAACAAGAAATGTAGGATAACATATTGATGGAAAGGATTACTTTTTTAAGTGATGTTGAGATGTTCAAATAGTATACCATATAGGGATAGTGTCAAATATTAAAATTTTTAAAATTCTTGATTGTTTACCCAAAGCTTCAAATATATAGTAAAGTTTCCAAGCTAAACATGGAAGAAAATTGTTCAACTATTATATTTGTGTTATCTTTTAGGATATAGCCTTTTCCTTGCAGTTGTTTTCCCCAACCTTTGTGCTACTTGGTTTCAGGCAGAAGCTGGATAAGTAGCAATTCTCAAGACCATTTAGTTTGGACAAAGAAAGAAGATTTTTTAATGAGAGTTTACGCCAAAATCTTGTTAGACTTCTTGGCTACTTTACCGAGGAGATGGAAAGATGTTAATTATTATGAGTTGGGAGAAAGAGCTTTTAGAGCTCAAAAAATTATAAGTTTGGTGAGGGTGAAAGCATAATGAATCCTTTTTTTGGAAATGGAAAATTCCTATTATAAGTTTTCTAGTAATGAATTCTCTAGTTTAATGTAATTCTCATTTTTATGGGTCCAATTATTAAATTTACGAAAGAGGCATGGTAAAGAAAAGCATGAAAAAAGAATGGATAATATATAAAAGGAGATACAAAATTGTGGAATGGCACCTATCATTTATATGATGTAATTTAAATATCAATTTATATAATGGCACTTGTGAAAGAAACACTAAAAATTAAATATCGAAAGGAGGATTTTAACAAATCATGTATATGGCCACGGTCATATATAGGTTGAGCATTTTAGCAACCTAATAGTCGCAGTTGCCCCACTATAAACATCAGTAAAAAAATGCTAGGGGCAACCACGACTATAAACATTAGTATAACCAAAGAACAAAATATCGGTAATTATGAATGTATCGGTACTAGGATTTTACGGATATATCGGAAATATCGATAAATATCGGTGGATATTTTGACAAAAATATCGGTAAAGCGAAAATTAACAAAAATACTTTGGAATTCATGAAAATAATTTGTTGAACTATAAATAAGAAAATATACACTTGTTGAAGATGATATTCATTATAATTTATCGAGAAATTACATTATAATAGTCATTTAAAACCAAAATGAAGACCGATGTGGCTTCATTACATTATTTGATGAAGGGATCCCATCTTGATGAAGACAATATTCATATGAATCTTCAAAATATTGAGATAAATCACAAAAGAAAAATTATTTAAAGTCAAATGGAACTTGGATGTGTATGGATAAGTTTGTAAAAATTTATAATTTTAGGGAGTATTTATAAATTTCTTGGAGTCCAAAATAGCTATTGGATTATTAATAAACTATTGTGATTTAATTCCTAACCGTTAGATTTGATAAGTCAAAATAGTGATATATCTCCAGGTATTTCCGATATTTTACCGATATATCTTCGATATTTTACCAATATATCTCTAATATTTATTGATATATTTCCTATATTGACCAATATTTTTCCAAAAATCCCAGTACATGCGCGCATGAGATATACTTTCGATATTTGGCGGCATCGAAGAACCAATATTTCAGGGAAATATCGGCGATTTCGATTTTGGCCAGCGGTTTTGGTTGGAAAAATCATGTGGTCTTGCTATATCCATTATTTTGGCGATGTATCGGCTAATATATTCGATTTTTTTTTCCTTGAGTATAACAATGTTGTGGTACAGGTTATAAACCATCTTGTAGTAGGTGGTTTTCTTTGACAATATAAACCATGCTATGGCCCCGTTTTTTTTATTATTAATTTTTTTTTACCATAGCTATAAACCCAGACATTATAGCCATGACTACGCCATGCAATTAGCCATGGTCGCATCTATATCATTTATCCAAGTCACCTATAGTCACCGTCTTCCGTGGTTTTTTTTTTTTTTTTTCTTAGCTATATTCTATGACTGCATTATTTATTACTTTTAGTGAGGATTGCTAACCGCGGCTATAAACTTTGATTTTGTAGTTAGTGTATAAGGAAAATGATGATAGTGGGGTTGTAGGGCATACAAAACAAACCTTCAGATCGGCCACCAATGTGTCAAGTGTTGGATATCTTGGAAGGGAGGCTTGGATCGTTGCAAATACTGCAAAAGCCTTTCTGGTTTTCTCCTCCAAGATAATTGCAAGATTCATCATGAATATCAGGTATAAGATGCATACGCCTCCGCCTTGTTGTTTTTCTTTTTTGTTTTTTTTTCACTCACTTTTTTGCATTTGGACTTCCCATAACTGTAGAGAGAGTATAAGGAAATGTATGATGAATAAATGATAGTTTTTACTCTTCAATTGTTGAAGATGGATAGTGTTTTAAACGTTGAGTTCAACATGCAACCCTCAAAACATTCATGTAGATGAATAAGTTATTACATGGGAGTATGACGTAGCGTGTAGCGTACTTGATCAAAACACAATTGTTCAACAAGAATAACACTTCTCAATCCAGAGACCAGTTCTCAATCCAAAGAACAAATAAACCAAAAGCTTTGATTTTTATGATAAATTGATCAAAGTGATCAAAGTCCCTAAAACAAACCCTAAAACATCTATTTATACCCTAGGCATAATTTTGGTATGATAGGAAATAAAATTATATCTCAAAACAATAATAGGAAAGAAAATAATAATCCCAAAACAATAATAGGGAAGAAAATGGCCATAAAACAATAGCAGAAATAAAATAAGCCATAAAAATAAAGATAATATCGCAAAACAACAAAATAAAGATTTTAGTTTATTTAATTTAATGCCTTGTGTCAGTCACCTCCACTTGCAAAAAACTCGTCCTTGAGTTACTTTTGGATATGCGGTAGGTAGGTAGATTAACGACATTGAAGGTCTTTGAAATCCATCTGTAAACGAAAATTCTAATTTTCTGAAAAATGGTAAAATGATAATTTCGATCAAAATCCGGAATTTTTCTAGATCTCGGATAACAAACCGGACTTAACAGTTGGTATCGTCTTGCAAGATCTAGCTACCACGTCGAATTTCTTTGAATTCCTAGAAATTCGGAATTTCACATTTTTCGAGGCAAAGGGGGTAGTGCGGGACACTTGGCACATTTTGAGTGGCTCAAGAGGTGCCACGTGTTATATGCAGAATTAGTCAAACATGAGCTCAAGTGTGGGCCATGGGTGGACACATGGCATGATACCATTTGATGAAAATCCAAAAGTAGAGGGATAAGTAGATAAGGAAATCCAAGCCAACCAATGGTGGCTTGACATGTGGCATGAGAGGACAAGTCCTCTTGACCCAAGCTCTCCCAACCGGTTTTGGGAGAAGGATAAAGAGAGAGAAAAGAAAATAGATTTTGAGAGAGAGAGAGTTGACCTTCTCTTTAGAAATCCCGATGATCGGACCGTCGAATCCCGGCAAGCCAAGAGGCAAAGTTGCTCCCCACTGTAAGAGCTACGCATGGGTACCGATTTTGTGGAGTTTCTACAACTCTGGGAGGTAGGGGTCTTCTCCTGCTTGATTTAATCCTTATTTAAGAACCTTGTTAATGGTTGGAGAGTTTGAGGCCGAAATGGCCTTGAGTTCGGTCCTCCGAAGTGGGACTGAAGGTTGAAATTTTTGGACAGTTTTAAGAACTAGGGTTGTATTGTTCACGTGATCTTGTGTGTGGTTTGTGTTGCTTGGGCAGTTCAAAATGAATTACTAAATTGTTTATTAGCCCATGTGAGATAATTTTTGTGTCATTGATATGAATGAATAACATGTTGTGTGTTAAATTTTGTTAATATATGCATGCTTGATATATTAACATGTGTTGTATGGAAATGGCATAATGCATTTCATATGCACCGGGGCACCCTATAACAGTAGGTGTGTGTGCATGACATGAAATAAATTGGAGGGTTGTCCAAAATAATAAAATTATATCAAAGTTGTCAGAAATTGTGTTGGGAAATCGTCGAACAATTCCACGTCGGAGAAGGCCATGGTGTTGAAGAGTTACCCAAACAAATTCACCTCGGAGGATTGTCAATGTATTTATATCGGAGGGTTGCCACAATTAAAACAAATATTTTGTTTAAAAGGCGATTTTCATACATGGCATAAGCATGTGTGAGGGAGTGGTGGGACTGAGACATGGATTGACATGTAGACATTCGAGTAGGAATCATGAATTCACTTGAATGTGTGTGTTTTTCCATTGTATGAGCACTTAGGTGGGGAGTAACCCATGTAGGAGATTACCACTACTAGGCATTGCTCACCCCTTCGTGGGATCCCCCTTTTAGGTACAGGGAGTGTTCGGGAAGACGACGCTCATTAGAGGCCGCTTTTGAGAAGAAAGCCGACATGTGGCTTTGATTACGTTTTTGTAAAACATGTATGAAATATTACAATTGAGACATGTTGTATAAGAGTGTAATTAACTCTTTAAACTATTATATTATAGTTGGGTATATTTTGTGAGTATGGATGTATGGGCCTAACATAGCCATTTTACTCGTATGGGCCTCGTGATATGAGACACACGAGTTTCATGAGTTGTGGTGCAGCGGGACCCCCAGGAATGGGGCGTCACACATCCAACTTGGCAAATCAACCACATAAGCATTGTTGTTGATCTTCTTAACAATTTGGTATGATCCATAATTTCTTTGTTGAACCTTGCTATGGCCACCTTGCATTCAAGCCTTACTAATGAAAACCATCACCTCATCACTGACACGAATGGCATGAGCGGAAATGCAGTAACGCCTACCATAAATCTTGTACTTTGAATCAACCTTCTCTAACTTGTTCTTAACATTTGCTTGCATCTCTTGAACTTGCTTTTCCAAATCACCAACTACTACATTAAGACCAGGAGCCTTTGGAAACTTCACAAAATCTAAAGCATGATAAGGACACTTCATGTATACAATGGAAAATGGGGATCTACTTATTACACTATGAACGACGTTGTTATAGGCAAACTCCGCTTGTACTATGGAAAATCTCATTGCTTTGGTCTATCCATGAAAACACTCCGAATAAGATTACCCAAAGTCCTATTAACAACCTCTGTCTGCCCATCTGTCTGTGGATGTGTTGTCTTCTTGAAGTTCGATGATGGGTCAGATAGCCTCGAAGAGTCATCAGTGACTGAGACTCGATGTCACGGAGTTAGATGTAATAGTATTTGGCACTCCATTGCAACCTCACAACCTCCCCTAAAGAACAGTTTGGTTGTAGAAGATGCATCTCCAATCTTCTAACATGGCAAGAAATGTTCCATCTTAGAAAACTTTTCAACCACAACAAAAACAAAATCCATACCTCGTTGAGTTAGGTAGCGAGCCCGACACGAAGTCCGTAGAAGATCCTCCCATATAGCATCGAGAGACAAGTATTGGCATATGTAACCTGTGTTTTAAGTCTAACCCTTCGCCCTTTGACATACATAGCACCTCAACACAATGTAGTCACATTCCTTCTCAATCTAGGCTAATAGTACCTATCCTTCACAAATTCAATGGTTTTATTCTAAGATGACCCGCTAAACCACCACCATGCAAGTCTCTAATGACCTTCTCATGAAGAGGAGTGCGACGAGCCTGGCGCCCACTCTTCATGAAAAATCCATCATGTATGTAAAAATCATCACAGGTTGTTAAGAGTAGCCCCGAACCTTTTTGAAGTCATCATCGTATGTATACAATTCCATCAATGTCTCAAAACCTACTATCTCCAAACATAAGGTTCTTATCAAAGCCACTCGTCTACTTAATGCATCAAACCACCTTATTTTTTGTCGATTTATGGATAACATGAAATTTCTATATATGGTTGTCTGTGTATATACTTATATTTTCATACATTATTGCTTAAGTACTTGGCTTGATGATCGATATAGAGAATAAATCCTTGGTACATGAGATAATGCTCCCGTGTTTCCAAAGCCCTCACAACAACATAAAATTCTTTGTCATAGGTAGCCCATTTACTCCTTGCTTCACATAATTTTTCACTAAAGAAATTTATCAGCCTCTAATCTTGGGATAAAATAGCCCCTATACCCATTTCACTAGCATCACACTCTACCTTAAATAACTTCTAAAAATCTAGTAATGCCAAGACAAGTGTTGTGCTCAACTTCTCTTTAATCAAAGAAAAACTACTCTCCTGCTCCTATCCCCAATGAAACCTCCCTTTGTTCAAACACTCAGTGATGGGTGCTACAATGCTACTGAAATGTTTAATGAACCTCCTATAAAAGGTTACTAACCCATGGAATCTCCTTACATCAGTGACATTCTTTGGGGTAGGCCATTCCCTAATAGCCTTCACTGTGTCCTCATATACTTTAATTCCCTCACTACTTAACACATAGCCAAGAAATAACAAACTATCTAGCATAAAAACTTTTTTTTTTTAAATTTCATATAATTTATTTTCCCTCAACACCTTAAACACTTCCCTAAGTTGTTCAACATATATCTTCGACTTATGGAGATAAATATCATGAGAAATATCATCAAAATAAACAACTACAAATTTGCCCAAGATAGGTTGTAACACATGATTCATAATTCGCATAAAAGTAATAAGAGCATTTGTTAGCCCAAAAAGCATGAGTAACCTTTTGTAGAGCCCATCCCTTATCTTGAATGATGTCTTCCACTTATCACCTAGACGATTCTTATGATGATAGCCAATCCTCAAAGTCAATCTTGCTAAACACACCTACTCCACTCAATTGAGTAAGCATATCATCCAACCTTGGAATAAGAAATCTATATCCAATGGTAATTTTATTGATCGTCCTACTATCAACACACATCCGCCAACTCCCATCTTTCTTAGTCATCGCAACAAAGCTAGAACTGTGCATGGGCTCAAGCTAGCCTGAATATGCCCATTGTTTAGCAACTCTTCTACCTTCTCCCTTAAGATTTCATTCTCCTTAGGACTCATCCTATAATGAGGAAAATTAGGAAGAGAAGCACCTGGAATCAAATCTATATGGTGTTGTATGTTATGCATAGGGAGCAATCATGCTTGAATACCTAGAAGTTTATAATAAAAATTATTATATATTAAGATATTGAGCTTTAACTTGGTGTTATTTTGGGAATTATAGATGAATATTTATTAAATGATTATATGCTAAAATGAAATTTAGTGATCCCAAAAAGAAAGCAGTGAAAAGAGAAAATATGGAAATGGTAAAATGGGGACCTAAGGGTCAATTGTAAATAAGTTTATATGTCTAAGTGAAATTAGGAGAAATAAATGAGCAAGGGGAAAATAATAGGAGGCTTAAATGAAGAATAATAGAGAAATGGAAGGACCTAAATAAAAAAAGAAATAAAGAAAAAAGAAGAAAAAAAATCAAGGAAAAGGCATGTGGCATGTAGGAAAGAGGGAGGAAGTTTCCTCATTTTAAAATACTATTAAGGGTGATCCATATGAAGAGTAAAAAGAAAGGAAAAATAGGAGAGAAGAGAAGGAAGAAGAAGAAGAGAAGAGAGAAGAAAGAAGGAAAGGAAAAGAAGATCACAGTATGTAAACTATGTGTATGGAACTGTTAAGTTAAAATTGTGTATGGAAAATATTGAATTTTGTCTGATAGTTTGGATTTATGCAGTTTTGGTATAGAAAGTATAGATATATGGTTTGGAACCCTCCATCTTGTGTATGGTTTGGGTTTGGAAACTCCCAAACTCATTTATTGTTAGGGTTGAGTTGAGAAGATCACTAAGTCTCATATGGATGTGTTTTGGGAAGATGCAGTTTGCAATTTGAACGAAAATTTCCCTTTGTTACGATCCTACGCATTATGGGACTTTTGAATGAATTTTGGAGTAGAAATATAGAATTTGGCGGTGAGTCCCTCTAGTAAATTGTATCCACATGAGTGAACTTGATGTTAAGCTTATGAATTTCTCAATTCGAACCTCTGTATGGTGTGGCCCTTTTCCCTTATTGAGTGCACCTCGCTGTCTTATTTCGGCGTTACTCGGCTAGTGCACATAATACAGTGCACCTCGGCCCCGTTGACCGGCTCCGCCCGGTACACCTCGTCGGTGCCTCGGCCGAGGTCGAAGCTCGAAACTCCCGGCCGGGTCGAGGCTCGGCTCGGCGGTCAGGGACCTTCGGCGAAGCCAGATGAGCACCGGTTGGAGTTTGATTAAATGTGACCTCAACGAAAGTGCCAACTGCGTCTTACCTCCGTTTTGGTGTTCTTGTTTATGGAAAGCTCATCGAGGTCAAGCCATTCATAAGCCTGTAGAGGACAATAAGATGAGCTCCTTACAGATCAGATGAGCTGGCTAGATCAGAACCCATTTCATTTGGGCGATGGGCTGGTTGTGTTGACTATGTGTGACCTCGACCGGAAGGTCATAACTAACCGTCAGAACTCTATTTCACGTGTTCTTATACTCTATGGAAATCCCATTAAGTCAAGATTCCATTTGTATTTATGTGGAGGAAAGTGGGTGTCAGGCTGAGCTCGGACAGGTTAGGACACCTCGGCCAAGTCAGGTCAGCTTGGTTGGGTTTGATTACGTGTGACCTCCACCTTTAGAAGGTCATAACTTCTTCGTCCGAACTCTGTTTCAGGTGTTCTTGGATTCTATGGAAAGACCATTGAGTCAAGAATCTATCTGCATATATCTTGTTGATATTGGAACTCAAATTAAACTCCAAAAAATCAATCCTAGCAAAATACTATACTAAATAATATTGTTTTCTTTAATTGTTTTGGAATAGGGGGTTGCCAGGAGAAAATCAGCGAGATTGAGATTCCGAGGATTGGAATCAAAGTGCAAATCTTTTTGCATGTTTGTTTTCTGACTCTATTCTTATTTCAAGTGTTTTGGTAGATTTGCAAACTAAATAAAAAATCATGTTAATAGTGAGCATATAACAGAAATGATATTATAGAAAGTGAATTTGGATTAAAATCATGTTATATTTGAAACGATTGAAAATAGATGAATATGGATGATAAATGGGTTGAAATGAATGGTCCATTCATAATATCTGTGTTAGATCAGTCAAACCAAATGAGTACTTTGGCGGGATATAATGGCATCGTCATGAAGACTTAGAAAGTGTCAAATCCTTGGCGGGATGCACCAATCGGCATCCGTCATGATGGCGTATGACATTGAAGAAATGTCCCACTTAGTGGGATGCACCAATCGACATCCGTCATGATGGCGTAAGGCATTTAAGTGATACCACATGTCAGGGTGCACCAAACGACATCCATCATGATGGGAGACCGAATTTTAAATGTGGCATTCACCCAGACGATAAGGCGGGATTCGTAGCGAGTCAGTCGGAAATGTGAATTGAATAGTCAAAGTGGAAATGCCAACTTTGATGAGTGTGATGAGGTTTTATGCGTAAACTAAATCTCATAAATTGAATTGTTTACATTAGAAAATATTTTTGTGATCTCTTAAATTATTTACAAATGAAGCATGCGAAAATGAATAGCATGAGTATATGCTGATATAATAGGCTTGGTTTAATGTTAAATGCATGTCAAGTTAAATTGAACATTGGAATAGAACTGTATAGAACCACTAAGCATGAAAATGCTTAGCGTGTAATTTTATCTTTGTGCAGGTTTCGAGTAGACAGGAAGGAAGACAAGATCGTGAAGTGCAGAGTCATAGAGCAAGTTACGGCGTATAAGTATATACCTTGCCATATGCATATCATTTTCTTTTAAACATGGGATATTTTGTGAACAAAATAGATTAATACAATTAATGTTTGTTTTGTATGTCATTTTAAAAGGCATAGATGCCTTCATTGTAATTACATTTTGTGAAATGTAAGGTTTATGGGCCTCCATTTGAAATGCTTCAGCGTATTGAAAACCTTAAAGTGATAAATAAATGTTTTGATGATATAAATGAAAACGTCGAATGCCTGCAGGGCTCTGGTTGGGACGCCCTTCGGGTGGAGGAGGCACAGGGATTGGGTTGCGACACTTTTGAAAAGCAATAAAGCGTAAATAAAAATTAACGCGTCCACGGGGTTTTGGTTGGATTCGCAACTTGATGGGTTGGGCTGGGGAATTACGCCATCTTTAGTGAGTATGAGGCACAGGTTTAGGCGTTTCTGGAAAAAGGCCCTAAACAATTTTGAAAAAGGATTTTGAAAATGGTATTTGACATACATTGCATTTGCATTTAAAGGATGATATGACTCTGACGCGGATCTTGTCGGTCTTAATAGGTAAGCATGGATGGTTCAGGTACCCAAAGGGTCGAAGGTGACCAGGGAAATCGTCTTGATAGTCCTGCTAGTGTGGTAGGTGGACAAGGGCCTGTACCCCACCAATGGAATGAACCGGAAGGACAAGTGGTAGGAGTACTATGGGTATCCTTCAGTTGGCTCATGCTTTGCGAAGCGGGGCGCCGGTTGCAGTGCTCGTCATGATCAGCCATTGAGAGGAGAATGGCGAAGTCTGGAAACCGATAGACTTTCTTGGAAAGAAAGAAGTTGAGCCTTCAATGGAAAAGAATTGGCTAAAGAGGACCGAGCGAATGCTTGTGCAAATGCATTGCACAGCTGAAGAGAAGTTGGAATGTGCAACCTCATTACTTTCTGAGGATGGGAAGCATCGGTCAATTGGGTTTAGTGATCAGGGACCGCACACGAAGAAGTTACATAGAGGTTCTTTTGGATGATGAGTTCAAGAAGCATTAATAATAGATTAGCATCTATTTAAACAATATCTGACGAGAGTTTCATAATTGGAAACAAAGGGCAATTAAGTGTAACCCGATATGTGAGAGAATTTACGGTTGGCTTGAAGTATGCTCTGAGATGCTAGTAGCGAAGAATAGAAGTGTAAGTTTGAAGGCGACCCTAGCGGCCACACATTCGGCCCATGTCACGAGATTTTTCCATGATGATTTCTCCAAAATCACGACATGTGCTCCTAAATGTGAGCAGTAAGAAAGAGGAAAATGAAAGAAAAGATAGAAGACGGGGAAAGAAAAATCCTGGTCAGTCAAGTGCTCATCGATGCGAGTAGGGTCGGGGACCACGGCGTTCCCAAGCGGCCTCTGACTCGGGCCATCGGTAGAAACTATTCCTCTTTTGGTGTCGTCGAGTTGCAGGATTCCACCAGGAGGTGCTTCTAGAGGAACCAAGACATTCCTTATTGTTCCATTGTGGAAGAAAACACAAGGGAGATTGTTGGAGATTGACCGGTGCTTGCTGGGGTTGTGGATCCATAGAGCACAAAATATGAGAGTGTACTCGGGCACATCCTTTCATAGCACCCCAAACTAGGGGCGATGTATCATCAGTCCAGAAAGGCAGCAAAAGTGTTGCATCACCAAGTGTTCCGAGATAAGGGACACAAACTTTGGGTAGGCAAGATGGTCGTGCTCCAGCTAGAGCATATACAATGAAAGCGATGAAGATCTAGTGCCCTAGATGTGATAGTCGGTAATTTTACTATCTTTGATACTATTATGCATACATTGATAGATCCATGATCGACTCATTCATACATATGTACTGACATACCCAACTTGGGTAATTTACCGTGGAGTGAAACCGAGTATGACATCTTGGTGACGAACCCGCTCGGGCATAGTGTTATTGTGAATAGAGTGTATAAAGATTTCCCTATCCGAATACGAGAGTATGAGTTTCCTGGGGGTTTGATCGAATTATCCTTCAAGGAGTTTGATGTGATATTGGGGATGGACTGGTTGTCCCAACACCAAGCAATAGTCGATTCTAGAATGAAAATAGTAACCTTAAGAACACCGAATGAAGATGAAGTAACTTTCATCGGCGAGAGGTCAAACCACCTCTCTATTGTAATATTTACAATTGTTTGACTAAGGTAATTTAAAGGACGAAATTTTATTAAGTGGGGGAGAGTTGTAACGACCCAAAAATACCCTAGAAGTTTATAATAAAAATTATTATATATTCCGGGTATAATTAAGCCAACTTGGGTGTTATTTTGGGAATTATTAGATGAATATTTATTAAATGATTATATGCTAAAATGAGAAATTTATTGAATCCGAAAATAAAACCAAGTGAAAAAGAGAAAATATGGTAATGGTAAAATTGGGACCTAAGGGCCAATTGTAAATAAGTTTATATGTCTAAGTGAAGTAGGAGAAATAACTGAGCAAGGGGAAAATAATTGGAGGATTAAATGAAAAATAATAGAGAAATGGAAGGACCTAAATAAAAAAAGAAATAAAGAAAAAGAAAAAAATCAAGGAAAGGACATGTGGCATGTGTAGGAAGGGAGGAAGTTTCCTCCTTTTCAAATAAGATTAAGGAGTGATCCATAAGAAGAGTAAAGAAAGGAAAAGAGGAAGAAAGAGAAGAAGAAGAAGAAGAAGAAGAAGAAGGAAAGGAAAAGAAGATCACAGGTATGTAAACTATGTGTGTATGGAACTTGTTAAGTTCCGTGTGGAAAAGTATCGATTTTTGTACAATAGTATAGATTTGTCTAGTTTTGGTATAGAAAGTATAGATATATGGTTTGGAACCCTCTATCTTGTGTATGGTTTGGGTTTGGAAACTCCCAAACTCATTTATTGTTAGGGTTGAGTTGAGAAGATCACTAAGTCTCCTATGGATGTGTTTTGGGAAAGGTCTGGTTGCAATTTGAACCGAAGAATTTCCCTGTACATCCTACGCATTAGCGGGACTTTAGAACTGATTTTGGGTAGGAAATATGAAATTTGGCAGTGAGTCCTACAGTAAATTGTATCCCACATGAGTGAACTTGATGTTAAGCTTTTGAATTTCGGTCGAACCTCTGTGTGAGTTATGGCCCTTTTCTGGGCGATTCTCACCGGCCCAATACGGCGGCCCCGGTGCACTTTGGCCAATACCTCGGCCCGATTACCTCGGCGGTCTGGCTCAGCCAGTGCACCTCAGCTAGTATGACCAACGAGTCGGTGCACCTTAACCCGGCTGGTCGACTCGACCATATCGGAGACTGACTCGGCTAGGAGAGATAGGCTTGATGGGGTTGATTACGTGTGACCTCCAACTTCGGAAGGTCATAACTTCTTCGTCCGACCTCCGTTTTGGGTGTTCTTGGACTCTATGGAAAGCTCATTGAGTCAAGAAGCCATTAATATGCCTGTATAGGACAATAGATGAGCTTAGACAGGTCATCTGAGCTCAGCCAGATCAGGACAGCTCGGCTAAGGTAGATGAGCTCGGTTGAGTTTGACTACGTGTTACCTCCAACTTCGGAAGGTCATAACTTCTTCATCCGAACTTCGTTTTGGGTGTTCTTGGACTCTATGGAAAGACCATTTAGTCAAGATTCCATTATTATGTCTATGGAGGACAGTGGGTGTCAGGCTGAGCTCAGACAGGTCAGGACACCTCGGCCCGAGTTAGGTCGAAGCAACCGTTTTGATTACGTGTGACCTCTAACTTCGGAAGATCATAACTTCTTCGTCCAAACTCCCTTCCGGGTGTTCTTGGACTCTATGAAAAGCCCATTGAGTCAAGAATCCATCTGTATATAGCTTGTTGAAATTGGAACTCAAATTAAACTCCGAAAAATCAATCCTAACCAAAACCACTAGCACGCACAAATAATATTGTTCTTTAATGGTTTTGGAATAGGGGATGACGGGGAGGAAAAGACAAACTGAGATTGAGATTCCGAGGATTGGAATCAAAGTGAAAATATTTTTGCATGTTTGTTCTTTGACTCTATTCTTATTTCAAGTATTTTGGTAGATTACCAAATAAATCGGAAATGATTATATGAATTGAGCATATCTTTGAAATGATATTACGAAAGTGAATATGGAATTGAAATGTGATATTTGAAACGTTTGAAAACCGAATGAATATGAATGATAAATCGGATTGGAAATGAATCGGTCAATTCTTGACATCTTGAATTGAATCAATAAACCAAATGAATCGTCTGACTGGATGCACTAATCGGCATCCGTCATGAAGAGCACCGGAAATTGTCGATGTCCAGCCCGGCGGGATGCACCAATGCGATCCGTCATGATGGGTATGGCATTGAAGAAATGTCCCAGGCGGGATGCCAATCGGCATCCGTCATGATGGCGTAAGACATTTAAGTGATACCACATGTCGGGGTGCACCAGCGGCATCATCGTGATGGGAGACGAATTTTAAATGTGTTAGCACATTCTGCAGAAGATAATAAGGCTGGGATTCATCAAGCGGAATCAAGTCATAAATATCGATGGAATAGTCAAAGTGAAGCTCCCAACATTGAGTGTAAATGGGATTTTATGTATCACGCTTAAATCATAAATTGAATTGTGAATTGAATTGTTGCATTGAAAATGCATGTTGTGATATATAATAAATGATTATGAAAATGAAAGCATGCGGAAATGAATAGCATGGTACTGTATGCTGATATAATAGGCATGGTTTAATGTTAAATGCTTGTCAAGTTAAATTGAATATTGGAATAGAACTGTATAGAACCACTAAGCATGAAAATGTTTATCGTGTAGTTTTATCTATGCGCAGGTTTCGAGTAGACGGGAAGGAAGACAAGATCGTGAAGCGTAGAGTCATAGAGCAAGTTGCGGCGTATAAGTATATACCAAACCATATGCATATCATTTCCTTTTAAACATGGGATATTTTATGAACAAAATAGTTGAACTCTGAATTAATGTTTTGTTTTGTATATCATTTTAAAAAGGCATAGAATGCCTTCATTGTAATTGCATTTTTGTGAAATGTAAGGTTTATGGAGCCTCCCATTTGAAAATGCTTCAGCGTATTGAAAACCTTAAAATGAAATGACATAAATAAATGTTTTGATGAGATAAATGAAAACGTCGAGATGCATGGAACTCAGTTCGGACCCGCCCGCCACAGTCGAGCGAGTTAGTCGTGACACTTTGCAGAAAGGAAAACTTAATAAAATGTAAAAAAGAAAAAGAATTAAAAGGGCGTCCCCAGGGTTTCGGGGGTCGCCACAAATCATGTAGGTAAATCTTCAGGAATCACATCATCAAACTCCTTTAACAAAGTCTGAACCTCTACCAATTCAGGGATGGATGAAGTGAAAGCTATAATCACCTTGAGGAGTGGAAGAAATGGGCGACCGGTGCCCGTGACCTCTTGAAGAAACATGCAAGGAAAGGAAAGAGTGAGCTGAAAGGGTAATCATCATTGAACCTAGAAAAAAAAACCATGCCCCTCCGTTTCCCGAGCATTGAGAAGCGAAAAAAAAATCTAAATCAAATTTGAAATTTGGGATGTGCTAAAAGCAGTGAGGTGAACATCCTTTGCTCGACATGATTAAGCAGGTCCCAACTTATGCTAAGTTCTTGAAGGATCTGTGCACAGTCAAGAAAGGGTTAGGCATTGAAAAGAAGGCATTCCTAACCAAGCAAGTCAGTGCCATAATCTAGAGCAAGACCCCAGTCAAATACAAGGATCCAGGATCCCAGCATTCGATCCAACATTGGAGGGGACATGCATAGACAAAGCCTTGCTGGGTTGGGGCCAGTGTAAAACTCTTTGCCATACTCAGGTGTAAGCAGTTAGATTTGGGAGCTAAAACCTACCAAAAATCACTTTGTCATTGGCTGATAGATCGGTGAAGATTCCACAAGGGAATAGTTGAGGATGTTGTTAGTGAAGGTAGGCAAATTACACTGCCCGATGGAGCTTTGTAGTGCTTGATCTTGAGCCAATTGCAAGTGGGCTAATCATGTGCCAATTATCTGGGAAGACCATTTTTGGCCACTTGCCAATGCAATCATCAATTCTTAGAAATGGAGTAATCACGACTCACATTTGGCAACATGACATTGGGCTGACATATTTCACTTGAGTTACAGAGCATAAACCCGAGTGGAGGTGATAAGGAAGGAAGCGATGAAGTCTGCTCAATTGGTCGAGAATGCGAGAGCCAAAGTCCATATTGCAAGAATTGGCAAACCGAGATGAGTCAGAGTTGATTGGGAGTTGTCATCAGTCACCTGAAGCCATTGGTCATTGGAATTCACCGGTGAGGACGATCCAGCAACCATAGGCCCGAGCATGAAGGGTGCGGCACAAACCCTTCTTAGGGGTTAGGAGCTCCTCCTCCTTTGACCCCGTGAATGAGTTGGTAGAGTGAAATTTGGTTTGATGTCAAATGGAACCAAAGTGCGACTCAAGTTTTGTTTTCCTTTTAATTGGTCAATTTTGATAGTTACTATTTTTAGTAACTTTCCTTTTAGTAGTTTTGTCTTCATTTTATTTTATTTAATTAGTAGATATATGTTAAAATAATAATTTTTGAATTTGTTTTTTTTTATTATTTATGATGAAAATTATTTTTGCAGGTGGTGGAGTCAGATTTCGCTAGCATAGCGAAATTGGCCCCATGAGCTTTAGTGCCTCACGGCCTTATAAAGAAGGGGGGGTGGGGTGGGAAAACCATTCATCTTCATTCCATTCCTGCTTACACAGGCCACCATTCCCGTGAGCCCGACCCAGGCAACGGTCGCAGCCATCTACTGCTGCGAGTCCGTGCCCTGCTCGATGTGGTAGAAAGCATGAGTGTAAAATGTACGCCTATGTGCAAGTGTCGCCCCAAGTAATATAGTGTACTCACGGTGCGAGATGCTCGATCACGGGACAAGTGTATTGACTACAAAGGTTCGGCTTTTTAGATAATATCTGAAGAGATGATTTTAGGAAAGAAAGTGAATATGTGAAAGTCGACTAAGTTTTAGATTCTAATGAATTACTGGTATTGAAGACTAGGGTTATATCTCCCCCTGTCACTTTTAATGGATTATTTCTTCAAGATATTATTATTCAATGTATTTACAATTTGTCAATGGCGAGGTGATCTTACTTACGAGATATCCTCTCTCGAGGTATATCACTTTATCTCGTGAATAGAGTTGGAGTATATCTCTATCTCCACTCATTATTCCGAGGGTGCTTAAATGTTCACAACCACAGGAATGCCACCTTCGGGATCCCGGAATATCTCTATTTACCAAATCAGTAGAAGAACACTCTGCAGTCCACTGGACTTAACCTCATCTCGAATCTCGGCTCTCCAGTGTGATTATGTCAATGTTGGCCAGACATCACCATATAATTAAACCATAGATATAGAGCAGATGCGAACAAATTGATAAATAACTGAATAAAATAAAGATCCAAACTTTAATCCATCAACATATGACGAGGTTCCAACATAACCCCAGATATAGATCCTAGAACATAATGAATGATAGAATGAAAATGTTTAGTATTAAAACATCATTCTCAAATCAAAATGAAGCATGATACAAATCCGGGCACTTCTTGAAGTCTGTGTCACTGCACTCCGAATTCCGTGCCTGCCTTCGTTCGTCGCCTCTCCTGGCGAAGGTCTTTGCGATGTTCTTTGATTTTCTTCAAGTTTTGGAACTTGCATAACTTCTTTGTTCGAACTCAATTTTTGTGTTCTTGGTATCCCTGGAAAGCTCTTGAAGTTTAAATTCATACATATAAATCTTGCTTTAATTGGAGTTCATATGATATCTGAAAACGTCAAAATACAGTATTTATACGTAGTAGTTTTTTTCCGTAATTTTACTAATTCCATCAAATGGATGGCGATCCTTAAGTATGAACTTTTAGAGCATTAGGGCACTTATTTAACATAAAAACACTAGAAAAAATAACTAAAGCATAGGGATAAAATGAGTATTTACAGATACTCATCCACTAAACTTAAATTCTTGCTTGTCCCGAAGCAAGAGACACCTCAAAACAAAACAAAAAATTAAAATGACATGAACTAAAAATAATGAGATGATATAAATATGATTCCAAATGGAAGAATCACTATGAACACAATTTAGCAATATTAGCCTTTTCAGCAAGAATTTAGGATCCTTAAACTTAAACTTTCTAGGAACATGGCAAAGCAGTGGTAAGCAAAAGCAAATCAACCCCCCCGAGTCCGCAGTGACCTTTCCCAAGGAAACTAAGTGTAGGTGATGGCATGATCTTCAGTGTATAGCAAGGTCCTAGCACCCCCAAACTTAAGCTCAACTCACCTATTTGGAAGAAGCGAACTAAGAAAGGATAAGAACGCACCATTTTTATTCATACCAAAATACCTAAAAATTTCCTAAATACCTAAAAAATGAAGGAGAATTAGTGCAAAGTTTAGATAGGTGTTCACAGTAGCGGGGATCAAGTGGTGACTCCCACCAATTGGTTAAGACTTGAGCATTAAAATTCCCTTCAAACTTCACCCCGAACACTCAGCAGCTCAAAGGCCTAAGGTTGTGGGAAGGATCCATCTTACGTCCCATGTAGGGCGGTGAAGTCAATGACTCGACCGGTTGACCCAGGGCATTAGGCTTTGAAGGCCCCTCAGTTGTGCCCGGGATTCCTATTGGATGATCCACTTATTCTAATTCACAAGCCTATTTTTTTGACTTTTTTTTTTTTTTTTTTCCTTTTTCACTTTTTCTATTGTTTTTTCATTTTTTTTCTTTTTAGTTGGGGCTCAATGGCAATCCTCTTTTGATTGGGTGTCCCATCACTTAGATGGTTAGAATCCCCCAAGGTTAGTTGAATTCAAGGCAAAGAGTCCGGGACCAAGGTATCTGAGGGAGACCCCGAAGTGTGTGTGTGATAGATTCCTTGAGAAACAATTTCTTGAAGCATAAGGGAGGTGATTAAGCTAAGTCACCCATACCAAGCAAGCACACAATTCCAGATCATTTAAAAACCTAAGGGTCCAATTCCTCTTTACTCTTGGCATTTTTGAAAAAAAATTGTGTTCAAAATGACCTTCTATTATGAGGCAAACTCACTCATATGAGACAAAATAAATAAAAGAAAGAATGAAAAGCACATCACATTAACCAAACAACTAGCATAAAGCGAGGGTAAGGAGATACAAAGTTGGATTTTGGAATTTTTTTCTTAATGATTTCTTGACTTCACCCACAAACAGGAAATGAACATTGTCCTCAGTATCAAACCAAGAAAGCAAGAATGGATAATATGAGTACTCCCTGAGGTTGATCAAGTCTACGGAAGTTGCTCTGATGAATATGGCTCGCTTTGGAGGCAAGAAGGTGTTAAGAGGGGTTAGACTTTAAGTCCAAATGAAGGATGCTTGAATATGGTTTCCTCATATTTGGTTCTTTAAGTCGCCTAGAATTGTATTGAACTTCAAGCTTTCCAACCTTTTAGCTTCAAAGCAGATTTGAATCTCAAAACACAGATTAAAAACTAAAACACAGAAAAACAAAAAATTAAGCCACGAAAATTTATTAAATAAAACACAAAATAACTACGAAATAGAAAAAAGAAAAGAAAACATTTTAGCTTGGGCCTCAATAGTTTGCACTCCGTTTTTTTCGAGTCAAAGCTGGGCTCTACCAACTACGGATGGGTTGGTGTTTCTTGCCTCCATCCTTCTCTAAGAGGCGATAGTTGTGCTCAATCAGCAACTTGAGCACATAGTCTTCCACAATCTTTTTTTTTTTTTTCTATTTTTTAAATTTTTTGTTTACAATGGTTCCTCTCAATTCATTGTTGAAGTGAATGATGTACTCATCCACCTCGGATTGGGATCGATCTTCTCATTTTTTCAATTCTTCATGCATCTCTCACCCCATAAAGTCATCTCCAAAAGAGTCTCACAACCTCCTCTTTTACCTTTTCATATGATTCCGGAGAAGTTGACTTTTCCTCCTTTTCAACTAAAAGTATTTGAGAAGTTACGCATCATCATCCTCCAGCATTTTGAAGCTCCTCAAGTTCTTCATTACCTCTTGGTAATTCTTCATTATAGCTTCTTACGTATTCACCCCAAGAGTAGATAGACGAACTCTCATGTTATCCTTCAAAGGACATTGTAGCCATATTCTCTTGTTCATTCATATATTTGCCACTAGTTCTTCTATATAAATTACTCTCCTCATCTTTAGGTTGTTTTTTCTCAAATGTAAGTTGAGTACTAGAAGTGGCCATTGGAGCCATCTCTTCATTCAGCATGAACTCTTTTCATTTCAATTAATGCTGCCTCTAACTTTGTCATTCTCTCATGTGGAGGTTGACTTATCTCATTTGGATTAAAAAACTGAGGCAACCCAACTTGAGAGTAGTCCATTTCATCCATTGATCTTGAAAATTCAGGTTGTGCCATGGTAAATGCAGCTTGAGTTCTTCTTAATTCATCCATAGCTTCTTCTAGGCTTGATCTTTGGACTTGTGGAGATTGAAGAGTGTTATAGCTTGTATTCCATAAGGTGTTTGGGTGGTGGCTCCATCCAAAATTATGATTGCTCAAGTATGGGGTACCTCATGTGAGCATAATCCGATGACCCGCATATGGTTACCACGCAGCTTTCTGGCAGGTTATGGTTTTTCTTGCTTTGATGCTCATCGGTAATTGTCGCATTCTTAGTTGCTTTGCTCAAGGTCGGCCGTGCATTTGTCAACTCGATGATAGGATCCATTGTGATTGAAATGCTATAAAACAAAAAAATAAATTCAAAAGTAAAGTGGACAAAAGGAAAATAAGAACAAGACTAACTATATCCAAAGTAGAGTAAAAGCTATTTCGTCAATATTAATAAAAGCACCAATTCCCGAGCTTGGCGCCAAAAACTTGATAGGCAGAAAGCGCGGTGTGCCGTCACTGCGCCTATATGCTTAAAGTGCACACGTCGCCCCAGTAATATAGTGTACTCACAGTGCGGATGTAGATCCACGGGACGGAGTGTAGTATTGACTACAAAGGTTCGGCTTTTTAGATAATATCGAAGAGATGATTTTGGAAAGAAAGTGAATATGTGAAAGTCGACTAAGTTTTAGATTCTAATGAATTACTGGTATTGAAGACTAGTGTTATATCTCCCCCTATCACTTTTAATGGATTATTTCTTCAAGATATTATTATTCAATGTATTTACAATTTGTCAATGGCGAGGTGATCTTTCTTACGAGATATCCTCTCTCGAGGTATATCCTTTATCGTGAATAGAGTTGAGTATATCTCTATCTCACTCAGTATTGAGATGCTTAAATGTTTAACCCAGAATGCCACCTTCGGGATCGGAGCTAATATCTCTATTTACCAAATCAAGCTGAAGAATTTGCTCTACCCCAGAGGATCCTGGATAACCTCATCTCTCGAATCGGCTCTCGGTGTGATTGTAATCGATGTTTTGGCGGACATCACCATATAGATAAACCATAGATAAAAGACGAATCTTGAACAAATTGATAAATAAGCTTGAATAAAAACCAAAGATCCAAACTTTAATCCATCGACCTATGACAAAGGTTCAACATAACCTAGATATAGATCTAGAACATAATGAATGATAGAATGAAAATGTTTAGTATTAAAAACATCATTCTCAAATCCAAAAATGAGAAACAGTACAAATCCCGGGCACTTCTTCGAAGTCTGTGTCACTCTGCTCCGGAATTCCGTGCCTTCGTTCGTACGCCTCTCCTGCTGAAGGTGCTGCAATGTTTGCTGATTTTCTTCAAGTTTTGGAACTTGCATAACTTCTTTGTTCGAACTCCAATTTTTGTGTTCTTGGTATCCCTGGAAAGCTCTTGAAGTTTAGAATTCATACATATAAATCTTTAGCTTCCAATTGGAGTTCATATGATATCTGAAAACGTCAAAATACGTGGCTGCTACGTAGTAGTTTTCCACCAATTTTGCACAATTCCATCGAATGGATGACTGATGTAAGTATGAACTACCCCAGAGCATTAGGGCACTTATTTAACATAAAAACACTAGAAATAACTAAAGCATAGGGATAAAATGAGTATTTAAGATACTCATCCGTATAGCACATGGACCCATTGTCTGCCGTCCCCTAAGCCTCCTTTGTTCGTGCCACTGCGTCGATTACGGAGCCACAGTTGCACCACTGCGCCGCCGGTCACCACGCAGCGTGCCCTGCGGCCCTCATTGCCGCTCGTACCACTGGGTTAATACAGCGTTGCTTTCCACAGCCTTGCCACCTTGCCTCCGCTCCACTGATCGTGGTTTGCCTTGGTTCGACCCGAGGCCTTTGGTCTAAGTGTGCGCGCGAGTGCATCCCCTAGTCATGAGGCCACAGTGCCGCATGGATACGACTACGGACATGGTCCGCGCCCCCGGGGTGGTTCTGCTCTGAGGCCTAGGTCGGATTCAGCACTCGGGAGATGGAGGGCGGACACTACTAGAGCATCCGTGCCCATTCTCCATACCCCACTGCGGTTGGCGACTGCGGTGGCCCATTGCGGCCCACGAGAGCCTCGGGGGTTCAGTATCGGACGAGGATGGACCTCGGCCCCTTACTGGCTAGTGCCTCAGATGATCGGGAGGCCCACGGCCCTCAGCGGGCCGGACATCAGGCCTAGGGGTGTCCTCGTCATCTAGGCCTCAGCCATCGCCGTCCACAACAGCAAAGGAGAGCTCATCGCCCCATCTTTCGCCAGCCTCGAGGATCAGGCGACCATTGTTCTGGCGCCCCGTCACCCAGGGAACGTAGGGCTCCACGCGAGAGATTTTCATGGAGAGTCATTTTATGACATGCCAGCACTGACCGCTGACCCCCGATTCAAAGACTCTATGAGATTGATTACACATTACTCCCTGCTGCCGTTCATGACACCGCGGCAGTTCTACTATCCCCGGGTGGTGCTTCAGTTCTACCACTCCATGACTTCCCGGGGAGCACCGAGTCCGCTGGAGCTCCGATTCACCATAGACGATCGACCGGGAGTACTCCGAGCAGCGGACATTTCAGCTGCTTTAGGCTTGCCCCGAGTAGAAGCGAGCCAATCTTTGGAGGATATCAAGATTGGCCACGACCAACCTGTGGGGAGGTCATTTGCTTAGCTAGAGATACACGGCGGGACGTACTTTTCGGAAGCGGCTCGCCTGAGATCTTCGTGGATCACCTGCCGGGACCAGGCTGTTCGATTACAGCTTTTCACGTCCGGTAGCGGGAACCATACTTTCGAGGCCACTGTGCCGGATCTCAAAGGGATTCTGGTTCGGTCCCTCACGAGGATTGGTCATAGCGACCTGCTTTGCGCCGAATAAAGGTCCACTTGCGAGAATGGCAGCTCGGCCAGAGAGTCTACCATTGATGATGCATGACCTCACCAGGCGGTCTGGGTAACTGGGATTTCGAAGGAGCCCAGTATTGAGAGGAGGATCAGATGCCCTCTCGGGTCTGTCTATGGAAGGCCATGGTGATCTTAGATTTCTTTTCTCCTCCAGCGGCGGGAGGCGGGAGGAGGTGCCGGATGAGGTGTGAGGATCCCTAAGGGGATGATCTTGATCTGATGTAGAGGTGGAGGAGGAGTCCAGGTGCCGATTTCTCCCTCCATCCCCTCCTCCACGTCAGCCGGTCCGGCTTATTTGAGCTTGCTCCTGGCCCTTCATGTCGAGTGGCGTCTCGAGAGCATGTTAAATTGTCACTTCAAGGAGTTAGTAGGTGTTATGGATCTTTATCTGTTCATTGTTTACTACCTGAAGCATCGATGGATCGAGATTGTGGCCGGAACTACTTTAGAGCATTGTCATACCATGCTCCATTCGAATCATGAGTCACCTCGGTCTCCCTTGGGGGCGCACATCGTGATGAGCCCACGGCGACCTCCTTAGGCGTGCGGCGACGGCGTGACGACTTGAATCCACCACTGCAGCGAGAGTGGTGGTCACCTCCCCCATCTCTAACTTTCCTATCCCTATGACATGTCTATACTTTGGCTGGGAGGAAAAGTTAGAGTTAGGAATGTCTTCTGTTATGTTTTTGTAGGTTTCGAGCTTTATCCATTTGCTGCTCATTTTGTGCAGGAGTCATGTATTATGATAGTGAGGCGGTGATGTTTTTGTCATGTTAGCTATATTAAGCATGTATTAGCCATTTGGTTATATCAAAGCTTTATAGCATTATTCTGATTTACTACACTTTTACCAAATCACTTTTGTCTCCATTTTTGTGTTTCAGCTCTTTACTGACCTCGAGGTGCTGTGTAATGATGGAATAAGGTTGATACCCGATTTAGCCGCCCACGTGTTAAAAAGGGTTCGGGTGAGTGGGGTTTTGGTAGACTTCAGTGCGAAGTCTATCAATCGATACTATAACCTTTAGTCGGTTAACCCTAGGGCCAATGATAATCTCCATGAGAACCCAAACTATCCCGAAGTCCTTAGGATGTTGACTAGCGGGGCGAGGCCCAGTGACGGTGCGCGAGGCTGACACTTGGCTGTTCCTAGTATGGCATCACTTCATCACATCATGTCTCATCCGGAGCAACCAATGTGCGAAGTGACCGCCAAGGGCCACACTCCAACTATGCCATCATCAAGACGCCTGCATTTGATGTCGGTCGAGTTATAAGAATGCTATCCTCTATAACAAGATGCGAAGATGAATCTCGGGCATACTTTCATATGATATATCTGAGCAATCGGGGTGCCCTTAGGGGACAATAGAGCTTGGATACACCGTCAGGCGATCATGGTTAAGAAAGACAAATCCAGTGTACCAAGATTAGAGGAAGTGTACGAATCGGGCAATGAGCCCTCAGATGAGGATGAGCTTAGGGCATACCAATCTATGTTTGGGATCCTAACAGGTGCCCAGGGAGAAGTCGGGCAATCATGCACCCAACCCCCACCACCACCACCATCCCAGGAGAAGGACCCGGTCAGTCTTTCCACTACACTAGAGGACTAGGTACAGGACCTGACCGCCCGATTCGATGCATACTGGGATGAGACCCAGGAGCACTAGGTCTCTATCAACTAGGACATGGACGTACTCAAGGACGACATGAACACAATAATGCATAACCAAGCGACCATCCTAAGTAACCAGTAGTCCATCTAGGAGTAGCTTGCCTAGCTCCTCGCCTTTCACATGCCACCTCCACCACCACCGCAGTGATCCGAGTGATCACTAAGGGAGTTCACTCCACCCTCACTTGCTCTTTCGTTGACATTGAGGACACTGTCTGCTTTTGTTTGGGGAGGGTGTGGGTTATCGGTTTGGATTTGTTTCTGTGTTAGTTGGTTTTTCTGTGTTTTAATTGTTTTACTTTTTATGTGGTTAGGTTAGATGTGTATTTGTTTTTATATAACATGTGTCTTTGTTTTATATACAGTTTTCATGTGTTTACGTGTTTTAGGTTGTTTTCGCAGCTTTGCGTGTTTAGGTGTGTTTTAGGTATTGTGTGTGAGTGGATGTCACACTCGCTAATGGGAGGTTAATTTGAGTAAAAAAATTTCAAAATGATCGAGCAGAGAATGAAAAATGACCCTTAGGTTGTTCCATGATCTATAATAGTGTGCTAGAAAGGTTGAGGTGACTTAGTTTAGTCACCCCCTATGTGTTTCAAGAAGCCATTTTCCGAGTAGTCTATTGATTTGTACCCAAAAAGTGCTATTTTGAACCCTATTTAAGATAGGTTCTAAGTACTTTTTGTGTACTAATCATATTAGTTAAACCGATTGACACGTGCAGGTCCATTTGGCACTAATGATTGTATTTCGAGGCTGTTTGTGGTAGTTTTTGTAGGTTTCAGAGGCCTAGTCTATCATGTCAAGCTAGGCATATCAAAGTTGAGCTGATTTACATCGAGTTCATATGATTTATCTTTGATTGCATCAAGCTAGGAGTGAAGAAATTGAACGAGGAACAAGCAGGGAAATATCGCTATAGGAGAGAAAATTTCGCTACTGCAGCGAAATTTCGCTACAGTAGCGAAATTTTGCTATGTAGAGAATTTCACTACTTGTAGGAAATTTCACTACATGAAATTTTAAATCTGATGCGAAAATTGCTACATAGCGAATTTTAAATCCGATGTGAGGTACCTCTATAATGAATTCCTGTTCCCCTTTTTTTGTGTACAAACGACCACGTTTTTGGTTAATTTCATTTCTACCCTTACTGTAATTATACTAGTTAGGTTAGATTGGTATTTCACCTGTTTGTAAGGCTATATAAGCCATTTAAGACAATTTGTAACCTAACTTTTAATTCCCGACATTTCAGTCACGGGCCCTTGTTTTGGCCTTCACTTTCTCTCTTCTCTCTCCCTCTTTCTCTCTCACTTTACAGGCAATGACACACCCTTTGAGGATGACAACAAGGATGTTTGGCTAAAGCCTCTAAACCTTGAAAGGAGGGTTGCTAGGTAAGTTGATATGTTTGCGGGTGATTCTACGTATTTCACGAAGCGGTGCGAGTAGTTATGTTTGAACTTTCAAAACTAGGTTTATAAGCTATTTGATGTACTTTCTTTTGGTCAATACTTGGAAGCTTGCAGGGTTGTGTATTCTTAATGTTAGATACACTGACATCCATTAGTTGTCATTTACGAGCCATTGGAAGTAGGTTAAATGCTAGATTTCAACTTTAGGAACATTGAATGCTCAATAAATGCTATGTTTCAAAGAGAATGATACTAAGGGTTAGTTTTTAAAGCTAAACAAAGATCCGGTTTTGGAAATGACTACAGGTCATCTTCCCTAATGCGAGAAATAACCGGGGACACTTTGCAACCATATCATACCAAATTAGTAGCTGACTTCAAGGACTTCTTTTTACATCTTATTTCAAATTACCTTCAATTAGCATAGTGAAAACAACCACTATTGTTATACAAATCCAAAATCCAAACAAAAGCCTCACCATCATGAATCATTACAAAATCATTTGTAAGACGAAAACCCATCCACATGTATTTATCTGGGACGTTATACGCCCAGTAATTACGCTACGCGATGTTAGGAGTAATTAGGTTATAAATTTTGTTGATTCATAACACCCTGCGCGCACAGATCATCTATCCTTTACACTCACATGTGATCTCTAGGGTATACCAAGGCCCTAGACCTTGTTCACAAGAATTCCACGAGCCTTGAGGGTTTCTAAACACCTAAGTGATGGGACACCTTTGAAAAAGAAGATTGTCATCAGACCCCGAATATATATATATATATATATATATATATATATATATATATATATATATATATATATATATATATCTACTGCTATATATATATATATATATATATATATATATATATATATATATAAAGAACAAAAAAGACCAAAAAGATGTGAGAATATACTAAGTGGGATTGTCCATTGGAATCTCAAGCACAGTCTAAGGGGCCTTTCAAAGCCTAATGCCCTGAGCCAACTGACTATGAGCCATTAACTTCACTAACCGTTACATGGGATAGAGAATGAACCCTTTCCACGGTCTAAGGCCTTTAGAATTAGTTGAGTGTTTGGGGTGAGGATTCGGGGGAACTAAGTATCCGGTGCCCTTAGCTTGACTAGTGGGGAGTCACGATGAATCCGTACGGGAGGACACTTAACTAAAACTTATAGGCACTAGTGTTCTTTCATGCTTAGGTAGTATGTAAATAAAAAGGGTGCGTTCTTATCCTTCTGTGGTTAGATTCTTTCAAATGGGTGAGTGGACTTCAAGTTTGGGGGTAATGGAATCGAGGTATATGTTGGAGATCATGAAACAATTACACATAGACTCTCGGGAAAAGGTCATTGAAAACTTTTTTTTTTTTTTTTTTGGTGGGTGAGGGGGGGTTGAGTTGCGTGGTTAACTTGACCTTGCTTAGTTAAGGATCCCTTAATTTTAGACGATAAAGGCTCGAATTGCAAGTTTTGTTCATTTTGACTCTCCTTGTTGGCATCGTGTATAGCACACTCATGTCATAGGCGTTTTGGTGTGTCAATTTTCATGTGTGATTAACGTTTATGGAGTGCATTTGTGCTTGGGGATAAGCAAAAAGCTAAGTTTGGGGGTGTGATGAGTGCCCAAAACACTCATCATACACCCATGTTTTATCACGTTTTCGATTCATTTTACTTAGTAAAAAGTGTGTTTATCGCCGATCGATGCTAAACTATGCGCATTTTAGGTGAAAAAGGCGGCATTTGGAGGCTGTGTGGAGATTTGAAGAATTAGATTGGAGGAGAACCCAGCCTCAACGTCACGACGTTCCAACGTCGCGATGTTAAGGTTGTACGAAGTGCAACCCTTCATCAGTTAACGTCGCGACGTCGCCAGGACTTAATCAACGAGATTTTAGATAGAACAAAATGAAATGACGAAAACGGGAGGGGGGAAGGAGGAACGAGATACAAGAATGAGTTACTACGCAAGCGTGACTCGAGAGATCATGTAATGTTGTATTTGTATTTTCTTTCGAACTCATATTGATTCACTTCGATGGTGTAATGACCAAGATGATGTTCTAGTTTTATTTCTAGGGTTTTGTTGTACTCTTGTTGCATTCGTATGGATTAGTTATTGATTCAGTTTTATTCAGTATATTTATGGATCCAATATCGACTTGCTCTATTTTCTGTTAATTAACTACATGGTGGAATTTGGCCAACATCAACATGCTCTTGTCGGGAATCTGAGATCAAGATATAAAGGTTCCCAGAGATCCGGGTAGAGTGACACTTGGTAAATGGGAGAGTAAAAATCTCCTGGTTCCAAGTGTGGCGATTAGGGTTTAATCATTTAAGCGTCTCGGAGTTAAGGGTTGATGTAGAGATGCGATAAACCCTACTAGCGAGATAGGCGAATATACCTCGAGAAAGAATACCTCATAGGGACGATCAACCTGCCAGCGTGAATTCGTTAATATACTGAATAATCAATTTTACCTAGATTATAATCCATCGAATGTGGCAAAGGGAGGCAAAACGGTCCCAATTAATTGAGTAAATAATTCGTTTAGGATCAACTTTCCGTCATTATAGCCATAATTCACTCCAATTTGAGATCCAGATAATATTCTAGAGCTGAATCCGATATTCAACACACTTCTCCTTGTGGGAATGAGACAAGCCGCTATATTACGTACACTCGATGTGTATACTTGCGCGTGCGGGCCTACGTGTTACATTAATTTTACATAACCTCTACGGAACCCGTCAACTACTCTTAGCAAGCATCCACATGTCTACTCTAATCATCAAGATGATCACAGTTTATGAGATCATATGCTTGATCATATCAAGGAGTACAACATGTGCTAGTTTGCCCAGATCAACAATGTCCAATCTTATTGATCCTACAACTAGGGATAGTTTAGATACTACAAAATTACACATAATAGGAATCTCATTATCATGATCACAATCATGATTTCCTTTATGCTATGTAATGTATCAAGGACTTCATTAATTTGATTTAAGATCGCTATCAATTAATATATATTAAATGAACATCAAAGAAATGAAGATGCTTTTATCATAAATGAATATAAGACGTACAATAAGTGCTAAAGGTGATAGCCTTTAGAACTTCTCTGACAGTAACAGTGTGAGGCCCGATGTCGCGACATGGAGCCTATATCAACAATTTGACTCCAAATCTCTTCCAAATTTGTTATTTTTGCTTGTCATTTCATTCTTTTCTGTAAAACAAAGGCCAAGGGAGGGATTAGTGTAGAATTATGGTGTGAATTTAGCATCAAAAAATCAATATATACGGGAAATTCATTCTTAAATGCTAATATGATTCACACCTAACAATTCACATGATATTCTTTGTTGTTATTAACAATAAGTGATTTTATTGGCAATCAAAATTCTTAGGACATGAATATAGATGAAGTGTTTGTTTATGCTGCTACCGAGTATTCATAATTAGGATCACACAGTTTCCCAGGGCATTGTCAAGTTAAGATTCGAGAGCTGATAAAAGAAATCAACAAAGAAATGTAGGATAACATATTGATGGAAAAGGATTACTTTTTAAGTGATATGTTGAGATGTTCAAATAGTATATAATATAGGGATAGTGTCAAATATTAAAATTTTTAAAATTCTTGATTGTTTACCAAAGCTTCAAATAGTAAAGTTTCAAGCTAAACATGGAAGAAAATTGTGCAACTATTATATTTGTGTTTATCTTACAGGATATAATAGCCTTTTCCTTGCGGTTGTTTTTCTAACCTTTATTGCTACTTGGTTTCAGGCAAGCTGGATAAAGTAGCAATTCTCAAGGCCATTTGGTTGGACAAAGAAGAAGATTTTTTAATGAGGTTACACGGAAATCTTGTTAGACTTCTTGGCTACTTTACCGAGGGAGATGGAAAGATGTTAGTGTATGAGTTGGAGAAGAGCTTGCAGACTCGAAAATTGTGGGTTTGAGGTAGAGGTGAAAGCATAATGAGATCCTTTTTTGGAAATGGAAGAAATTCCTATTATAAGTTTTCTAGTAATGAGATTCTCTAGTTTAATGTAATTCTCATTTTATGGGTCCAATAATTAAATTTACGAAAGAGGCATGGTAAAGAAAAGCATGAAAAAAGAATGGATAATATATAAAAGGAGATACAAAATTGTGGAATGGCACCTATCATTTATATGATGTAATTTAAATATCAATTTATATAATGGCACCTGTGAAAGAAACACTAAAAATTAAATATCGAAAGGAGGATTTTAACAAATCATGTATATGGCCACGGTCATATATAGGTTGAGCATATTAGCAACCCTAATAGTCATGATTTACTTATTATAAACATCGATACTTAAAAAAAATGCTAGGGGCAACCACGACTATAAACATTAGTATAACCAAAGAACAAAATATAGGTAATTATGAATGTATCAGTACTTGGATTTTACGGATATATCGGAAATATCGATAAATATCGGTGGATATTTTGACAAAAATATCGGTAAAGCGAAAATTAACAAAAATACTTTGGAATTCATGAAAATAATTTGTTGAACTACAAATAAGAAAATATACACTTGACCAGAGATGATATTCATTATAATTTATCGAGAAATTACATTATAATAGTCATTTAAAACCAAAATGAAGACCGATGTGGCTTCATTACATTATTTGATGAAGGGATCCCATCTTGATGAAGACAATATTCATAACAAGATCTTCAAAATATTGAGATAAATCAAAAAGAAAAAATAATTTAAGAGTCAAATGGAGCTTGGATGTGTATGGATAAGTTTGTAAAGAAATTGTATGATTTTAGGGGTATTTATAGAATTTCTTGGAGATTGAAATAGCTGTTAGTTGTCAAAAAACCACATTGTTATTTAATTCTAACCGTTGGATTTGATAAGTCAAAATAATTGATATATCTCAGATATTCCAGATGTTTTACGATATATCTCCGATATTTACCAATATATCTCTAATATTTACCGATATATCTCCAATATTTACCTATATTTTTCCAGAAATTCCAGCACATGCGCTCGTGAGATATACTTTCGATATTTCGCCGAAATATCGAAAATTTCCAATATTTCGCCGAAATATCAGCGATTTTACCGATATTTGGCCAACCGATTTTTGGTTGGAAAAATCATATTGGTACTGGCGATATCCATTATTTTGGTGATATATCGGCTAATATATCCGATTTTTTGTTCCTTGAGTATAACAATGCTATGGCTGCGGTTATAAACCATGCTATGGCCGTGGTTTTCTTTGACCCCAGCTATAAACCATGCTATGGCCCCGTTTTTTTTATTATTATTATTTTACCATAGCTATAAACCTAGACATTATAGCCATGACTACGCCATGCAATTAGCCATGGTCGCATCTATATCATTTATCCAAGTCACCTATAGTCACCGTCTTCCGTGGTTTTTTTTTTTTTTTTTTTCTTAGCTATATTCTATGACTGATTTATTACTTTTAGTGAGGATTGCTAACCGCGGCTATAAACTTTGATTTTGTAGTTTTGGTATTATAAGGAAAATGATAGTGGGGTTGTAGATACAAAACAAACCTTCGGTCGGCGCGATGTGTCAAGTGTTGGATATCTTGGAAGGGAGGCTTGGATCGTTGCAAATACTGCAAAAGCCTTTCTGGTTTTCTCCTCCAAGATAATTGCAAGATTCATCATGAATATCAAATGCATAAGATCTGCCCTGCCTCCCACCTTGTTGTTTTTCTTTTTTGTTTTTTTTTACTCACTTTTTTGCATTTGGACTTCCCATAAGCGTAGAGAGGTATAAGATGTATGATGGATAAATGATGGTTCTCTTCAATTGTTGAAGATGGATAGTGTTTTTAAGCGTTGAGTTCAACATACAGCCTATTCTGTAGATGAATAAGTTATTACATGGGAGTATATTGTCAGCATTATGCCTTGCCAGTCAACACAATTGTTCAGCAAAGAATAACACTTCTCAATCAGGAGACCCAGGTTCTCAATCCAAGAACAAAATAAACCAAGCTTTGATTTTACGATAAATTGATCAAAGTAGTCAAAGTCCCTAAACAAACCCCTAAAACATCTATTTATACCTAGGCATAATTTTTGGTATGATAGGAAATAAAATTATATCTCAAAACAATAATAGGAAAGAAAATAATAATCCCAAAACAATAATAGGAAAGAAAATAATACTCCCAAAAGAATAATGAGAAATAAAAATAATACCCTAAAAAATAAAGATAATATCTCAAAACAACAAAATAAAGATTTTAGTTTATTTAATTTAATGCCATGTGTCAGTCACCTCCACTTGCAAAAAAACTCGTCCTTGAGTTACTTTCTGGATATCTGGCTGGAATTAGGTAAGATTAGCAACATTGAAGGTCTTTGAAATTACCATCCTGTAAAACCCGAGAAAATTCTAATTTTCTGAAAAATGATAAAATGATAATTTCGGTCAAAATCCGGAATTTTTCTAGATCTCGGATAACAAAACGGACTTAACAGTTGGAATCGTCTCGCAAAATCTAGCTACCACGTCGAATTTCTTCGAATTCCCAGAAATTCGGAATTTCACATTTTGACAAAAGGGTAGTCTGGGACACTGGCTATTTTAGTGGCTCAGAGGTGCCACGTGTATATGCGAGAATTGGTCGAGCCTTGAGCTCAGAGTGTGGGCCATGGGTGGACACATGGCATGATACCATTTGATGAAAATCCCAAAGTAGAGGGATAAGTAGATAAAATCCAAGCCCGACCAATGGTGGCTTGACATGTAATGAGAGGACCAAGTCCTCTTGACCCCGAAACTCTCAATAGGTTTTAGGAGAAAAGGATAAAGAGAGAGAAAAGAAAATAGATTTTGAGAGAGAGAAAGTTCACTTTCTCTTTAGAAATCCCGATGATCGGACCGTCGAATCCCGGCAAGCCAAGAAGCAAAGTTGCTCCCCACTGTAAGAGCTACGCATGGGTACCGATTTTGTGGAGTTTCTACAACTCTGGGAGGTAGGGGTCTTCTCCTGCTTGATTTAATCCTTATTTAAGAACCTTGTTAATGGTTGGAGAGTTTGAGGCGAAAACAACCTTGAGTTTTGGTCCTCGAAGTGGGATGAAGAATTTGAAATTTTGGACAGTTTTAGAACTAGGGTTGTGCATTCACGCATTGATCTTGTGTGTGGTTTGTGTTGCTTGGCGGAGTTGAAATGAATTACTAAATTGTTTATTAGCCCATGTGAGATAATTTTTGTGTCATTGATATGAATGAATAACATGTTGTGTGTTAAATTTTGTTAATATATGCATGCTTGATATATTAACATGTGTTGTATGGAAATGGCATAATGCATTTCATATGCACCGGGGCACCCTAGAACAGTAGGTGTGTGTGCATGACATGAAATAAATTGGAGGGTTGTCCAAAATAATAAAATTATATCGAAAAGTTGTCCGAAGAATTGTGTTGGGAAATCGTCGGAGAGGCCCATGAATTGTTTTGAAGAGTTACCCAACAAATTCACCTCGGAGGATTGTCCAATGTATTTATATCGGAGGGTTGCCCACAATTAAAACAAATATTTTTGTTTGAAGACGATTTTATACATGGCGTAAGCATGTGTGAAAAGTCGGTGATGAGGACTCGAGACATGGGATTGGGCATGTAGACATTCAAGTAAGAATCATGAATTGCAGATGGCTATTGTGTTTCCATTGTATGGCGCTTGGTGGGGAGTAACCCATGTAGGAGATTACCAGCACTGAGCGTGCTCGCCCTTTTGTAGGATCCCCCTTTTTAGGTGCAGGGAGTGTTGGAGGCCGGCTCATTAGAGGCCGCTTTTGAGAAGCGGAGCATGTGGCTTTGATTACGTTTTTGTAAAACATGCATGAAATATTACAATTGAGACATGTTGTATAAGAGTGTAATTAACTCTTTAAACTATTATATTATAATTGGGTATATTTTGTGAGTATGGATGTATGGGCCTAACATAGCCATTTTTACTCATGTATGGGCCTCATGATATGAGACACACAGGTTTTCCGCAGGTTGACGGTGGCCAACGGGACCCCCGGGAATGGGGCGTCACACATCCAACTTGGCAAGTCAATCACATAAGCATTGTTATTGATCTTCTTAACAATTTGGTATGATCCATAATTTCTTTGTTGAACCTTGCCATGGCCACCTTGCATTCAAGCCTTGCTAATGAAAACCATCACCTCATCACCAACACCAAATGACATGAACCGTCTATGCTTGCCTACCGCCATCTTGTACTTTGAATCAACCTTCTCTAACTTGTTCTTAACATTTGCTTGCATCTCTTGAACTTGCTTTTCCAAATCACCAACTACTACATTAAGACCAGGAGCCTTTGGAAACTTCACCAAATCTAAAGCATGATAAGGACACTTCATGTATACAATGGAAAATGGGGATCTACTTATTACACTATGAACGACGTTGTTATAGGCAATCTTCGCTTGTGCTATGGCAAAATCTCATTGCTTCGGTCTATCCATGCAAATACTCCAAATAAGATTACCCAAAGTCCTATTAACAACCTCTGTCTACCCATCTATTTGTGGATGTGTTGTACTACTGAAGTTCAATGATGAGTCAAATAGCCTCCAAAGAGTCATCCAAAAGTGACTAAGGAACTCAATGTCACGATTAGATGTAATAGTATTTGGCACTCCATGCAACCTCACAACCTCCCTAAAGAACAGTTTGGTTGTAGAAGATGCATCTCCAATCTTCTAACATGGCAAGAAATGTTCCATCTTAGAAAACTTTTCAACCACAACAAAAACAAAATCCATACCTCGTTAAGTTCGTGGCAAACCCAACACGAAGTCCATAGAAAGATCCTCCCATATAGCATCAAGAACAAGTAATGGCATGTATAACCCTGTGTTTTGAGTCTAACCCTTCGCCCTTTGACATACATAGCACCTCAACACAATGTAGTCACATTCCTTCTCAATCTAGGCTAATAGTACCTATCCTTCACAAATTCAATGGTTTTATTCTAAGATGACCCGCTAAACCACCACCATGCAAGTCTCTAATGACCTTCTCATGAAGAGAAGTGCGATGAAGACACAGCTGCCCACTCTTCATGAAAAATCCATCATGTATGTAAAAATCATCACAAGGTTGTTTAAGAGTAGCCTAAACCTTTTTGAAGTCATCATCGTATGTATACAATTCCATCAATGTCTCAAAACCTACTATCTCCAAACATAAGGTTCTTATCAAAGCCACTCGTCTACTTAATGCATCTGCCACCCTATTTTGTTGTCCTGATTTATGGATAAGCTTATAAGAAATTTCTATATGTAAGTTGTCCACCTAGCATGCATATCACTTATATTTTCCTTCTGTGTACTTAAGTACTTCAAAGCATGATGATCAGTACAGAGAATAAATCCTTGGCTATGAGATAATGCTCCCATGTTTCCAAAGCCCTCGCAACAACATAAAATTCTTTGTCATAGGTAGCCCATTTACTCCTTGCTTCACATAATTTTTCACTAAAGAAATTTATCAGCCTCTTATCTTGGGATAAAATAGCCCCTATACCCATTTCACTAGCATCACACTCTACCTTAAATAACATCTCAAAATCTAGTAATGCCAAGACAAGTGTTGTGCTCAACTTCTCTTTAATCAAAGAAAAACTACTCTCCTGCTCTTCGCCCCAATGAAACCTCCCTTTGTTCAAACACTCAGTGATGGGTGCTACAATGCCTATTGGATGACATGAACCTCCTATAAGGTTACTAACCCCTTGGAATCTCCTTACATCAGTGACATTCTTTGGTAGACATTTCCTATTGTATGCTTTGTGTCCTCATATGCTTTAATTCCCTCACTACTTAACACACTTAGCGAAATAACAAACTATCTAGCATGAAAACTTTTTTTTTAAATTTCATATAATTTATTTTACTCAACACCTTAAACACTTCCTAAGGTGTTTAACATGCCTCCTCTTCGACTTACTATGAAGATTAAAATATGTCAAAATATCATCAAAATGAAACAACTACAAATTTGCCAAGATGAGTTTGGCAACACATGATTCATAATTAACAAAAATAATAAAAACAGACTACAATTGGCAAAAGCATGAGTAACCTTTGTAAAGAATTTATCCCTTATGCTTGAATGATGTCTTCCACTTATCGCCTAGGCAGATTCTTTATGCGATGATAATAAATCTTCAAAGTCAATCTTGCTAAACACACCTATAAAACAGTTGAGTAAGCATATCATCAACCTTGGAATAGAAATCTATATGCAATGGTAATTTATTGATGATCTACTATCAACACACATCCGCCAACTCCATCTTTCTTAGTCATCGCAACAAAGCTAGAGAGCGTGCATGGGCTCAAGATAGCCTGAATAAGCCCATTGTTTAGCAACTCTTCTACCTTCTCCCTTAAGATTTCATTCTCCTTGGGACTCATCCTATAATGAGGAAAATTAGGAAGAGAAGCACCTGGAATCAAATCTATATGGTGTTGTATGTTATGCATAGGAGGTAATCATGTAACGCCCCAAAAATACCCTAGAAGTTTATAATAAAAATTATTATATATTCCGGGTATAATTGAGCTAACTTGGGTGTTATTTTGGGAATTATTAGATGAATATTTATTAAATGATTATGCTAAAATGAAATTTAGTGAATCAAAAATAAAACCAAGTGAAAAGAAAATATATGGAAATGGTAAATAGGGGACCTAAGGGTCAATTGTAAATAAGTTTATATGTCTAAGTGAAATTAGGAGAAAATAAATGAGCAAGGGGAAAATAATAGGAAGGCTTAAATGAAGAATAATAGAGAAATGGAAGGACCTAAATAAAAAAAGAAATAAAGAAAAAAGAAGAAAAAAAATCAAGGAAAAGGCATGTGGCATGTAGGAAAGAGGGAGGAAGTTTCCTCCTTTTAAAATACTATTTTAAAATACTATTAAGGGTGATCCATAAGAAGAGTAAAAAGAAAGGAAAAAGAGGAGAGAAGAGAAGGAAGAAGAAGAAGAGAAGAGAAGAAAGAAGGAAAGAAAAGAAGATCAAAATTATGTAAACTATGTGTGCTTATGGAACTTGTTAAAGTTCCGTATGGAAAAGTATCGATTTTTGTACAATAGTATGGATTTGTCTAGTTTTGGTATAGAAAGTATAGATATATGGTTTAGAACCCTCTATCTTGTGTATGGTTTGGGTTTGGAAACTCCCAAACTCATTTATTGTTAGGGTTGAGTTGAGAGAAAGTCACTAAGTCTCTATGGATGTGTTTTTGGAAGGTGCAGTTTGCAGTTGAACCGAAAATTTCCACTATTTTTGATCTACGCATTAGCCTGGGACTTTCGGCCCGATTTTTGGGTAGGAAATAGGGAATTTGGCGGTGAGTCCATTAGTAAATTGTATCCCGCATGAGTAGACTTGATGTTAAACATGAATTTCTCAATTGAACCTCTGCCTTGAGTTATGGCCCTTTTTTCCACGGGCGGTGCACCTCGGCTAGTACGGCCGGCGGTGCGCACCGGCTGAATGCATCTTGGCCGTACACCTCGGCCGGGTGGCCGGCTCCCTTGATTGCACCTCGGCGTTGCACCTCGACCCGATGACCAGCTGGCTGGAATTGCACCTCGGCGGGTCATTTCGGCTCAGCCAGGTCATTTCCGGCTCGACCCGGATCGGGACGGCTCGGCGAGGCGGATGAGCTCGGCTGGGTTTGATTACGTGTGACCTCCAACTTCGAAAGGTCATAACTTCTTCGTCTTACCTCCACTTTGGGTGTTCTTGGACCCTATGGAAAGCTCATCGAGTCAAGAAGCCATTCATATGCCTGTAGAGGACAATAGATGAGCTCATACAAATCAGATGAGCTCGGCTAGATCAGGACAGCTCGGCTAAGGCTGATGAGCTCGGCTGTGTTTGACTATGTGTGACCTCCAACTTCGGAAGGTCGTAAATTCTTCGTCCGAACTCTATTTCAGGTGTTCTTGGACTCTATGGAAATCCCATTAAGTCAAGATTCCATTTGTATTTCTGTGGAGGAAAGTGGGTGTCAGGCTGAGCTCGGACAGGTTAGGACACCTCGGCTAAGTCAGGTCAGCTTGGCTGGGTTTTATTACGTGTGACCTCCAACTTTGGAAGGTCACTTCTTCGGTCGAACTACGTTTATGGTATTTTGCTGGATTCTATGGAAAGATGAGTGAGTCAGAGAATCCATCTGCATATATCTTGTTGGGAGTTGGACTCAAATTAATATCAATCCTAACCAAAACCACTAGCACACACAAATAATATTGTTCTTTAATGGTTTTGGAATAGAGGTTGACGAGGAGGAAAATCCAAACTGAGATTGAGATTCCGAGGATTGGAATCAAAGTGCAAATCTTTTTGAATGTTTGTTCTTTGACTCTATTCTTATTTCAAGTGTTTTGGTAGATTACCAAAAAAATCGTAAATGATTATATGAATTGAGCATATCTTTGAAATGATATTACGAAAGTGAATATGGAATTGAAATGTGATATTTGAAACGATTGAAAACCGAATAAATATGAATGATAAATCAGATTGGAAATGAATCGGTCAATTCTTGACATCTTAAATTGAATCGATAAACCAAATGAACCGCCTGACGGGATGCACTAATCGGCATCCGTCACAAAGGCACCCCGAAATTGTCAAATGTCCTACTTGGCGGGATGCACCAATCGGCATCCGTCATGATGGCGTATGACATTGAAGAAATGTCACTTAATTAGGATGCGCAATCGACATTGATCATGATGTTTGTGAGCATTGAAATGATACCACATGTCAAGGGTGCACCGACATCCATCATGATGGGAGACCGAATTTTAAATGTGTAAGCACATTCTGAATGATAATGGGGCGGGATTCATGTCGAACAAAATCCGTCGAGAAATGTAGATTGAATAGTCAAGTGAAATGCAACTTAGGCAGTGTAAGTAAAGTTTTATGCATCGCGCTTAAATCTCATAGAATTGAATCGTGAATTGAATTGTTGCATTGAAAATGCATTTTGTGATATAATAAATGATTGTAAAATGGCATGCGAAAATGAATAGCATGGTATGTTGATATAATAGGCATGGTTTAATGTTAAATGCATGTCAAGTTAAATTGAACATTGGAATAGAACTGTATAGAACGACTAAGCATGAAAATGCTTAGCGTGTAGTTTTATCTTTGTGCAGGTTTCGAGTAGACAGGAAGGAAGACAAGATCGTGAAGTGCGGAGTCATAGAGGCAAGAGTTAAGTATGGTATATACCACGCCATATGCATATCATTTTCTTTTAAACATGGGATATTTTTTGAACAAAATAGTTGAACTACGAATTAATGTTTGTTTTGTATATCATTTTTAAGGCATAGAATGCCTTCATTGTAATTGCATTTTATTGAAGTGGTTTATGGAGGCTCCATTGAAAATGCTTCCGCGTAATTGAAAACCTTAAAACAAAATGACATAAATAAATGTTTTGATGAGATAAATGAAAACGTCGGAGTAAACCGGGCTCTGGTTCGGACCCGCCCTTCGGGTGGAGCTAGAAGTTCAGTTGTGACACTTTTGAAAAGCTTAATAAAGCGTAAAATAAAATAATTCGCAGGGCGTCGGGGTTTCGGTTCGGATTCGCCTACTTAGTCAGGTTGGGCTCGGGGGTCGCCACATCTTTAGTGGTATCAGAGCCTAGGTTTAGGCGTTTCTGGAAAAAGGCCCTAAACGATTTTGAAAAGGATTTTGAAAATGGTATTTGACATACATTGCATTTGCATTTAAAGGATGATATGACTCGGCGGATCTTGCGGTCTTAATAGGTAAGCATGGATGGTTGAATTTTAAAGTCGAAGGTGACAGGGAAATCGTCTTAATAGTCCTGTTAGTGTGGTAGGTGGACAAGCATCTCATGCCCCTTAATAAAATGAACGAGACAAGTGGTAGGAGTTACTATGGGTATCCTTCAACGGTTAAGCTCCAGGCTTTGCAAGTAGGGCAACCCGAGGTACAATTTGCTCCACAGCGATCAGCCATTGAGAATGGCAGAGTGCGACCGATAGACTTTCTTGGAAAGAAAAGTTGAGCCTTCAATGGAAATAAATTGGCTCGAGAGGATAAGCAGTACTTGTGCAAATGCATTACTGGCGAAGAGAGATGGAATGTAACCTCATTACTACAAGATGTGGCTTATCAGTGGTGGGTTTCCGTGACCAGGACCGCACCACCAGAAAGAGTTACATAGAGGTTCTTTTTGGATGAGTTCAAGAAGCATTATGTGGGTTGCATCTATTTAAACAATATACGACGAGAGTTTCATAATTTGAAACAAGAGCAATTAAGTGTAACCCGAATAATGGCGAGAATTCACACGGTTGAGCAAGTATGCTCGAGATGCTAGTAGCGAAGAATAGAAGTGTAAATTATGGTTTTGACGACCCTAAGCGACCACATTAGGCCCGTATCCACATGAGTTTTGCCATGATGATTTCTCCAAAATCACGACATGTGCTCTAAATGTGGTAGTAAAGAAAAGATAGAAGGCAGGGGAAAGAAAATGCAGATTCGGTGGTTCACCGTCGTTAGCGAGTAAGGGTCGGGGGACCACGGGGGTTCAAGCTTGGCCTCTGACTCGGGCCCTTAGGTAGAGAAACTATTCTACGGGTGTCGTCAGTTGCAAGTTCACCAGGAGGTGCTTCTAGAGGACAAGACATTCCTTATTGTTCCCATTGTGGAAGAAAACACAAGGGAGATTGTTGGAGATTGACCGGTGCTTGCTGGGGTTGTGGATCCATAGAGCACAAAATATGAGAGTGTACTCGGGCACGTCCTTTCATAGCACCCCAAACTAGGGGCGATGTATCATCAGTCCAGAAAGGCAGCAAAAGTGTTGCATCACCAAGTGTTGGAGACAGGGACCTGAGCTTTGGAGTAGGCAAGATGGTCGGTATACTCCGGCTAGAGCATATGCAATGAAAGCGGAGTAGAAGATGGGCCTAGATGTGGATGGTGTTGATTTTACTATCTTTGATACTATTATGCATACATTGATAGATCGAGGATCGACTACGTTCATACACATATGTGTGACATACCAAACTTGGGTAATTTAAGAGGGAGTCAGTGCTTTGAAATCTGAGCAGCAATTTTTTGGGTGAGGCATAGTGTTGTATGAATAAAGTGTATAGAGATTTCCCTATCCGAATACGAGAGTATGAGTTTCCTGAGGGCTTGATCGAATTATCCTTCCGGGAGTTTGATGTGATATTGGGGATGGACTGGTTGTCCCGACACCAAGCAATAGTCGATTCTAGAATGAAAAGAGTAACCTTAAGAACACCGAATGAAGATGAAGTAACTTTCATGGCGAGAGATTAAACCTCTCTCTATTGTAATATTTACAACTGTTTGACTAAGGTAATTTCAATGACGAAATTTTATTAAGTGGGGGAGAGTTGTAACGCCCAAAAATACCCTAGAAGTTTATAATAAAAATTATTATATATTCCAGGTATAATTAAGCCAACTTGGGTGTTATTTTGGAGTATTAGATAGATATTTATTAAATGATTATATGCTAAAATGAAATTTATTGAATCCGAAAAATAAAACCAAGTGAAAAGAGAAAATATGGTAATGGTAAAGTGGGACCTAAGGGCGATTGTAAATAAGTTTATATGTCTAAGTGAAATTAGGAGAAATAAATGAGCAAAGGGAGGAAAATAATAGGAGAGTTAAATGAAAAATAATAGAAATTGAAGGACCTAAATAAAAAAGAAATAAACAAAAGAAAAAAAATCAAGAAAGGAATGACATGGCATGCTAGGAAAAGAGGGAGAAGTTTCCCTTCTTTTAAAATACGATTAAGGGTGATCCATAAGAAGAGTAAAAGAAAGGAAAAAGAGGAGAGAAGAGAAGGAAGAAGAAGAAGAGAAGAGAAGAAAGAAGGAAGAAAGGAAAAGAAGATTAGGTATGAAACTATGTGTGTATGGAACTTATTGTTAAGTTAAGGTATGGAAAAGTATTGATTTTTGTACAATAGTATGGATTTGTCTAGTTTTGGTATAGAAAGTATAGATATATGGTTTGGAACCCTCTATCTTGTGTATGGTTTGGGTTTGGAAACTTCCAAACATCATTTCTTGTTAGGGTTGAGTTGAGAAGATCTCTAAGGCTCCTATGGATGTGTTTTTGGGAAAGGTCACAGTTCTGATTTTGAACTGAAAATTTCTGTTTTGATCCTACGCATTAGCGGACCTTATATTTGTTTTTTGGGTAGGAAATAAAGAAATTTGTGAGTGAGTCCCTCTGAGTAGGTGTAGCCACATCCGTGAACTTGATGTTAAGCTTTGAATTTCTCAATTTGAACCACAGCAGCCCCAGTTATACGCCGCTTTTCCTGGGCCACGATTGCACCTGGCCGGTTAACCGGCGATTGCACTTTGTGCTCACCCGGCAGTGCACCTCGTCGATCTGACTCAGCCGTGCACCTCAGCTAGTGACCAGCAGCCCGGTACGCCGGCGCGTCAAGATGACCTCTGACCATATATCGGGCGGCTCGGCTAAGGAAGGTGGAAGCATTTGGTTTGATTACGTTTGACCTCGGCTTGAGGAAGGTCACCAACTGTGATCCGACCTCCGTTTTGGGTGTTCTTGGACTCTATGGAAAGCTCATTGAGTCAAGAAGCCATTAATATGCCTGTATAGGACAATAGATGTGCTTAGACAGGTGATCTAAGCTCGGCCAGATCAGGACAGCTCGGCTAAGGCAGATGAGCTCGGTTGAGTTTGACTACGTGTTACCTCCAACTTCGGAAGGTCCTGCTTACACTTCATCAGACCGTTTTGGGTGTTCTTGGACTCTATGGAAAGCCCATTTAGTCCAAGATTCCATTATTATATCCTATGGAGGACAGTGGGTGTCAGGCTGGCTCAGACAGGTCAAAGGACACCTCGGCGAATCGGTCGAGCTTGGCTCGGTTTGATTACGTGTGACCTCTAACTATGGAAGATCATAACTTCTTCGTCCAAACTCCCTTTCGGGTGTTCTTAGACTCTATGAAAAGGCCATTGAGTCAAGAATCCATCTGTATATAGCTTGTTGAAATTGGAACTCAAATTAAACTCCAAAAAATCAATCCTAACCAAAACCACTAGCACGCACAAATAATATTGTTCTTTAATGGGTTTTGGATTAAATTTGGCAGTAAAGACAAACTGAGATTGAGATTCCGAGGATTGGAATAAAAGTGCAAATCTTTTTGAATGTTTGTTCTTTGACTCTATTCTTATTTCAAGTGTTTTGGTAGATTACCAAATAAATGGAAGTAATTCCTCTTAGATTAAAGCATATCTTTGAAATGATATTACGAAAGTGAATATGGAATTGAAATGTATGATATTTAAACGATTGAAAACCGAATGAATATAAGATATTGAAATACATCCCGGATTGGAAATGAATCGGTCAATTCTTGACATACGAAATTGGATCGATAAACCAAATGGAAGCCACTTTGACGGGATGCACTGTCGGCATCGTCAGAAGGCACCGAAATTGTCCAATGTCCCACTTAGCAGGATGCACCAATCGGCATCCGTCATGATGGCGTATGACATTGAAGAAATATCCCACTTAGTGGGATGCACCAATCGACATCCGTCATGATGGCGTAAGGCATTTAAGTGATACCACATGTCAGGGTGCACCAAACAGCATCCATCATGATGGGAGACCGAATTTTTAAATGTGTAATCACATTACCGAATGATAATAAGGACGGGATTCATCAAAGCCCGGAATCCCGGAGTCGCCGTGTGAATTGAATGAGTGAGAAGTGAAATACTTGACTTGCAGCGAGTGTAAGTGGGATTTTATGCATAAACCAAATCTCGCAATTGAATTGTTGCATTGAAAATGCATTTTGTAATATAATAAATGATTGTAAAGACTGAAGCATCGAAATGAATAGCATGAGTATATGTTGATATAATAGGCATGGTTTAATGTTAAATGCATGTCCAAGTTAAATTGAACGATGGAATGAAGCGTATAGAACCACTAAGCATGAAAATGCTTAGCGTGTAGTTTTATCTTTGTGCAGGTTTCGAGTAGACAGAAAGGAAGACAAGATCGTGAAGTGCAGAGTCATAGAGCAAGTTACGGCGTATAAGTATATACCCTGCCATATGCATATCATTTTCTTTTAAACATGGGATATTTTGTGAACAAAATAGTTGAACTCTGAATTAATGTTTTGTTTTGTATATCATTTTAAAAAGGCATAGAATGCCTTCATTGTAATTGCATTTTGTGAAATGTAAAGGTTTATGGGCCTCCCATTTGAAAATCTTCAAGCGTAATTGAAAACCTTAAAACAAAATGACATAAATAAATGTTTTTGATGAGATAAATGAAAGCGTCGAGATGCTTAGGGCTCACGGATTCGGACCCGCCCTTCGGGTGGAGCCGAGGATTCGGGTTGCGACACTTTTGAAAAAGAAAACTTAATAAAACGTAAAATAAAATAATTAAACGGGCGTCCCCGGGGTTTCGGTTCGGATTCGCCAACTTAGTCGGGTTGGGCTCGGGGGTCGCCACATCTTTAGTGGTATCAGAGCCTAGGTTTAGGCGTTTCTGGAAAAAGGCCCTAAGCGATTTTGAAAAAGGATTTTGAAAATGGTATTTGACATACATTGCATTTGCATATAAAGGATGATATGACTCTGAAGCGGATCTTGTCGGTCTTAATAGGTAAGCATGGATGGTTCAGGTACCCAAAGGGTCGAAGGTGACCAGGGAAATCGTCTTAATAGTCCTGTTAGTGTGGTAGGTGGACAAGAACCTCATGCCCCACCAATGAATGAACCGGAACAAGTGGTAGGAGGTACTATGGGTATCCTTCAACAGTTAGCTCATGCTTTGCAAAGAACCGGGCAACCAGTTGCAATTGCTCCGTAGCGATCAGCCATTGAGAGAATGGCAAGGTACCGACCGATAGACTTTCTTGGAAAGAAAGAAGTTGAGCCTTCAATGGAAAGGGTATTAAAGAGGACCGAGGCGAATGCTTGTGCAAATGCATTACGGTGAAGAGAGAAGTTGGAATGTGCGACCTCATTACTACAGGATGAGGCTTATCAGTGGTGGGTTTCAGTGACCAGGGGACCGCACCACGGAAAAAGGATACATAGAGTTCTTTTGGATGAGTTCAAGAAGCATTATGTGGAGTCGCATCTATTTAAACAATATGCGGCCGAGGTTTCATAATTTGAAACAAAGGCAATTAAGTGTAACCGAATATGTGAGAGAATTCACACGGTTGAGCAAGTATGCTCCCGAGATGCTAGTAAGCGAAGAATAGAAGTGTCGTAAGTTTGAAGACGACCTAAGCGACCACATTCAGGCCCATGTCACAGGATTTTGCCATGATGATTTCTCCAAAATCACGACATGTATAAATGTGGAGCAGTAAAGAAAGAAAGATAGAGAGGACGAGGAAAGAAAATACAGGTCGGTCAAGTTCTCATCGGTAGCGAGTAAGAGATTCGGGGACCACGGGGTTCAGCATTTCTGACTCGGTGCCGGTAGAGAAACTATTCTCTTGGTATCGTCGATTCCACAAAGTTCACCGGGAGGTGCTTCTAGAGGACAAGACATTCCTTATTGTTCCCATTGTGGAAGAAAACACAAGGGAGATTGTTGGAGATTGTCCGGTGCTTGCTGGGGTTGTGGATCCATAGAGCACAAAATATGAGAGTGTACTAGGGCACGTCATTTCCTGCTTGAGCTAGGGCGATGTATCATCGATCGAGAAGAGCGACAAAGTGTTGCGTCACCAAGTGTTCGAGACCAAAGGGACACAAACACAGGTAAGGCAAGATGGTCATGCTCCGGCTAGAGCATATGCAATGAAGCGAGTAGAGATACGGATGCTTTAAATGTGATAGTCGATGTTTTACTATCTTTGATACTATTATGCATACATTGATAGATCGGGATCGACTACGTTTCATGCATGTGTCTTGACATACCCAACTTGGGTAATTTACCGAGGAGTGAAACCGAGTATGACATCTTGGTGATGAACCCGCTCGGGCATAGAGTTATTGTGAATAGAGTGTATAGAGATTTCCCGCATCCGAATCACAGTATGAGTTTCTGGGGTTGAGTCGAATTATCCTTCGGGGAGTTTGATGTGATATTGGGGATGGTGGTTGTCAGAGCGCAAGCAATAGTCGATTCTAGAATGAAAAGAGTAACCTTAAGAACAGCATGAAGATGAAGTAACTTTCATCGGCGAGAGGTCAAACCACCTCTCTATTGTAATATTTACAACTGTTTGACTAAGTTAATTTCAATGACGAAATTTTATTAAGTGGTGGAGAGTTGTAACGCCCCAAAAATACCCTAGAAGTTTATAATAAAAATTGTTATATATTCCGGGTATAATTAAGCCAACTTGGGTGTTATTTTGGGAATTATTAGATGAATATTTATTAAATGATTATATGCTAAAATGAGAAATTTATTGAATCCGAAAATAAAACCAAGTGAAAAAGAGAAAATATGGTAATGGTAAAATTGGGACCTAAGGGCCAATTGTAAATAAGTTTATATGTCTAAGTGAAATTAGGAGAAATAAATGAGCAAGGGGAAAATAATAGGAGGATTAAATGAAAAATAATAGAGAAATAGAAGGACCTAAATAAAAAAAGAAATAAGTAAATGAAAAAATCAAGGGAGCATGTGGCATGTAGGAAAGGGAGGAAGTTTCCTCCTTTTAAAATACGATTAAGGGTGATCCATAAGAAGAGTAAAAAGAAAGGGAAAAAGTGGAGAAGAGAGGAAGAAGAAGAAAGAGAAGAGAAAAAGAAGGAATGGAAAATAAGATCATAGGTATGTAAACTATGTGTGTATGGAACTTGTTAAGTTACGTATGGAAAAGTATTAGTTTTGGCACAATAGTATGGATTTGTCTAGTTTTTGGTATAGAAAGTATAGATATATGGTTGGAACCCTACATCTTGTGTATGGTTTGGGTTTGGAAACTCCCAAACATCATTTCTTGTTAGGGTTGAGTTGAGAAGATCTCTAAGGCTCCTATGGATGTGTTTTGGGAAAGGTCTGGTTGCAATTTGAACCAAGAAAATTTCCCTGTTTTTGATCCTACGCATTAGCCAGACCTTATAACTGATTTTTGGGTAGGAAATAAAGGGAATTTGGTAGTGAGTCCTTCTGGTAAATTGTAGCCACATCCGTTAACTTAATGTTAAGCTTTTGAATTTCTCAATTTGAACCTATGTAGCCAAAGTTATGGCCCTTTTTTCACACAGACGGTGCACCTCGGCGGTCTGGCTTCGTGATGCACTTTGGCCAATGCACCTCGGCCAGTGCACCTCGGCCAGTACAGCTCAGCTAGTGCACCTCAGCTAGTGACCAGCTTGGCCAGTGCACCTTGGCCAGCTCAGGTCAGCTCGACCATATCAGGACAGCTATGCTAAGGAAGATGAGCTTGGCTGGGTTTGATTATGTGTGACCTCCAACTTCGGAAGGTCATAACTTCTTCGTCCGACCTCCGTTTTGGGTGTTCTTGGACTCTATGGAAAGCTCATTGAGTCAATAAGCCATTAATATGCCTGTATAGGACAATAGATGAGCTTAGACAGGTCATCTGAGCTCGGCCAAATCAGGACAGCTTGGCTAAGGCAGATGAGCTCGGTTGAGTTTGACTACGTGTTACCTCCAACTTCGGAAGGTCATAACTTCTTCATCCGAACTTCGTTTTGGGTGTTCTTAGACTCTATGGAAAGCCCATTTAGTCAAGATTCCATTATTATGTCTATGGAGGACAGTGGGTGTCAGGCTGAGCTCAGACAGGTCAGGACACCTCGGCCAAGTCAGGTCAGCTTGGCTCGGTTTGATTACGTGTGACCTCTAACTTTGGAAGATCATAACTTCTTCGTCCAAACTCCCTTTCGGGTGTTCTTAGACTCTATGAAAAGTCCATTGAGTCAAGAATCCATCTGTATATAGCTTGTTGAAATTGGAACTCAAATTAAACTCCAAAAAATCAATCCTAACCAAAACCACTAGCACGCACAAATAATATTGTTCTTTAATGGTTTTAGAATAGGGGCTGACGAGAAGGAAAAGACAAACTGAGATTTAGATTCCGAGGATTGGAATCAAAGTGAAAATATTTTTGCTTGTTTGTTCTTTGACTCTATTCTTATTTCAAGTATTTTGGTAGATTACCAAATAAATCGGAAATGATTATATGAATTGAGCATATCTTTGAAATGATATTACGAAAGTGAATATGGAATTGAAATGTGATATTTGAAACGTTTGAAAACCGAATGAATATGAATGATAAATCGGATTGGAAATGAATCGGTCAATTCTTGACATCTTGAATTGAATTAATAAACCAAATGAATCGCCTGACTGGATGCACTAATCGACATCAGATCATGAAAGCCACCCGAAATTATCGATGTCACTTGTGGGATGCCGATCCGTCGCGTGCATATGGCATTGAAGAAATGTCCCACTTGGCGGGATGCACCAATCGGCATCCGTCATGATGGCGTAATGCATTTAAGTGATACCACATGTCGGGGTGCACCAAACGGCATCCATCATGATGGGAGACCGAATTTTTAAATGTGTAAGCACATTACCGAAAGATAATAAGGACGGGATTCATCAAACGGAATCCGTCATAAATGTGAATTGAATAGTCAAAGTGAAATACCCAACATTGACGAGTGTAAATGGGATTTTATGTATAAAGCAAAATCTCATAAATTGAATTGTGAATTGAATTATTGCATTGAAATGCATGTTGGAAATATAATAAATGATTGTAAAATGAAAGCATGCGAAAAGGAATAGCATGAGTATATGCTGATATAATAGGCATGGTTTAATGTTAAATGCTTGTCAAGTTAAATTGAATATTGGAATAGAACTGTATAGAACCACTAAGCATGAAAATGTTTATCGTGTAGTTTTATCTATGCGCAGGTTTCGAGTAGACAGGAAAGAAGACAAGATTGTGAAGCGTAGAGTCATAGAGCAAGTTGCGGCGTATAAGTATATACCCCACCATATGGATATCATTTCCTTTTAAACATGGGATATTTTATGAACAAAATAGTTGAACTCTGAATTAATGTTTTGTTTTGTATATCATTTTAAAAAGGCATAGAATGCCTTCATTGTAATTGCATTTTGTGAAATGTAAAGGTTTATGGGCCTTCCATTTGAAAATGCTTCCGTGTAATTGAAAACCTTAAAATGAATTGACATAAATAAATGTTTTGATGAGATAAATGAAAGCACGTCGGGTAAAGCCGAGACTCGATTCGGACCATATACGGTCGAACGAGAGTTAAGTCGTGACACTTTTGAAAAGGAAAACTTAATAAAATGTAAAAAAAAAAAGCATTAAAAGGGCTTCCCCAGGGTTTCGGTTCAGATTTTCCAACTTGGTCTGGTCGGGAGCGGGGGTCGCCACAAATCATGTAGGTAAATCTTCAGGAATCACATCATCAAACTCCTTTAACAAAGTGCACTTTTCTACCCGAAATTTAAGCTAACTAAATCTCTACTTTCTACTCTCATACAACCAACAAATGCACTTCCAGTGCGCTTACACTCACTCATAAGTGAAGATGGATCATGCATAAAAGTTAGAAAGTTTCTTCCCTCCGCTTGAAAAGCCTTGGGTTGGTTCTTCCTAATGAAAGACAATAGTGCATATTTTATTCCCCCTTTCTCTAATTGATACAAGTTACTTCTGCTCGAGTGTTTAGCATCCACATCATACTGCTAAGGACTCCCAAATAAAATATGACAAGCGTCCATATCCACACCATCCTATACTTGCCAATAGAGAAGGACAACTTACAACGTTCATTCACCCAAATACCACAAACTTCTTTAATCCACCTAATAGCATATGGGATGGGGTGATTTTCCATCTCTAATTGTAGCCTCTCCAAAACATCTTTACTTATTATTTTCTCCCGACTCCCATTAACAATAATAAGATCACACAAACTCCATTGCACAATACACTTAGTGCTAAAGATCTTATGGTGTTGAGTCTCATCACGCACTTCGGAGATAACATGAGATTCTCTTACACAAGTGTATCTTCCTGTCTTATTCCTCCTTAATCATCATCCCATCATCTCCACACCTCATTCTCTACAACATGTTTGTCATTTCTCCACTACATTCTTTGCCTTCCTAGTTCGGTGTATTTTGGTAAAATCCATCATGAATCAACAAAATTTATTCATAATACCTCCTACTTTCGTAGCATTGCTACTGCAGTATAGTGGCTCTAGGATCATTCACCGGGATGGGTTTCCTTTGCATAAATGACTTACAATGAGGCTCCAATTGGTGAATTCATTTTGGATTTTGGGTTTGATAAAAACAGTGGATTGTGATGGTTGAAAATTGAAAATAAAATAAGTTAAAATGTAATATAGAAATCCTTGAAGTGTTGGGTCACTGGGCTTAGGATCCTAGGGCAAATGAGGGTTTCTCGGGTCTTTTCCTCGTGTTGGGGAGGATGACCTATAGTCATCTCCCGAACCGGTTCTTCATCTAGCTATAAAAGCTGACCCAAAATAATCATCCTTTGAAAATGGTATTCACTGAGCATTAGTGGTCTCAAACAGTGGAAAACAAGTCTCCTTGACTCACCTTCTAATGACTAATAGATGGTAACTAAATAATCTCAATGGATCTAGCAATAAGCATCCATTGAACCTTAAAAGATTATCAAATACGGATCATTCAAGGTGCATCGAAGGGATCTAACCTAGAGTATAAGAAAGAGAATTAATAACAGTGAATACCTGGGTGAAAACCATGAAACCCCTCAGCTTGCCTTAAATCCTTTGCCCAGTGACCTTCCTCTTTAAGGATGAAGGGGTTCTAGCCACTCATCCTCTGAGTTGTCATCTTTAGAGGATGTTTGGCTAGTGGGAAAGTGGAAAGAAAATGAGAGAAAGTGAGAGAATGAGAAAAGGGCGGGAGCTGCTGAAAGCTTCCCTCCAAAAAGTTTTGTTAATGATAAAAAAAAGTTCTTTTATAATGTGTTGCTTAGGACTTATATACTACCCAACAACAAAATTACAACAAGGGCAGCCTTTCAAAATTTCGTGGGAGACTGCAGAAATTTAGCCTTACCAAGAGCCCACACGGGGTTGCGAAAATTCGCAACCCTTGTGAAATTGATAGGGTGCAAGCTTCATTCTTCACAGCTTCTCTTTTCATAAAGCCCAGAGTGCTCTGCATTTGCAAGCTAGTTCTTCATGCCTTGACTTGAATCCACGATACATCAAGATATATAGCCCCTAAAACAACCAAACTTGCCACAAAATTTGATTAGTAAATTTAGGTCCTTAACATGCTAATTGGGTTAATTAGGGCGATTACTACACAAAAAGTGTTTAAAACATAGAGTGCTAAAGGTATAAAACAACACTTTTTGGGTAGTGATCACTCCCCCCAACCAACACATTGCTAGTCCCTTAGCAATGAAAGAAGAAGAAAGCAAATAAAGACAAGATGAGCTATAAATATATCTATACAAAAAATGGTTTTCAAAATCATTGAAGTGATAAAACCTAACTTGTAGTGCAAGTTATCAAAGCCCTGTCCAATAACCATCTCAGGAAGAGTGTGTGAGATGCAAAATCAAGTATCAAAACAGTGTCAACTCCTAGAGAACCAACCTGACACCTTCCACAAAAACCTAAGTGTTTCATTTGATTAGGTTTCAAAAATAAACTATCAAACTGTTCTCTCCTCCCAACCTAGCTCTTAACTAAACCTAGCAGCCTAACCAACCTCAATAAACCAGGACCCAACTTTATTTATAACTTCCTCTATTTTTTTTTTTTTTTTTTTTTTTTGTAGGGGTATAATGTTGAGGGTATCAAACTCACAAGTGTCCATGTAATGGGGGTCCACCGATGACTCCCAACAAATTAAGGTTTAGGGCATCAAGTAATTAGTGCCCAAAAAGTGCTATTTTGAGCCCTATTTAAGATAGGTTTTGAGTGCTTTTTGCGCACTAATCATATCAATTAAGCCAAATGATGTGTGCAGATCCACTTAGTACCACTGATTCCATTTCGAGTTTGTTTTTGGTAGTTTTGCAGGTTTTTGCGTGCCTCAGCCAATTAGTTCAAGTTTGATGTCAAGATATGTGCTGAATGCTGGGGATTTACAATGTTTTCATCATTCAAAAATGAAGAAATGTGAAGTGGATTTGAAGAAAGGAGGATGCATAGCCATACAGGAGCAAGCCAGGATTTTCGCTATGATTGCGAAAATTTCGCTGGGATTGCGAAAATTTCGCAATCATAGCGAAAATTTATGAGAAATCCTAGCGAAGCTTCGCTAAATCTTTAGAAATTAAGCTAGGCTAAGCGAGGAAATTTAAGCTAGCAGCGAAATTTCTTATTCCTAAGCGAAATTTCTCAATTTAAGCTATCTCACAAAAATTTAAGCTAGGCTAGCGAAATTTTAAGCTATGCTAGCGAAATTTACTGCATAAGCGATTCACCTCGGCCCTGTGTTTTTGGTGTTTTTGATTCTAAACGACCACGTTTTGATATTTTACCATTTTGTCCCTTATGTAATTTCATATTTTAGGCATTTTTGTATTTTCACAACTTTGGGGTTGACTATATAAGCCCACCGCCCACAACTGTATTCTAAGTAACTTCATTTTATACATTTCCATGACTTTTCATTTTAGGTTTACTTTGCTCTCTTCTCTCTCTTTGCTTTCTCTCATTTTCTCGGTGCCAAACACCCCCTTTAGGATGACAACTCAAGGGGTGCTTGGCTAAGCCTCATAGCTTTGAAGGCAGGGTTGCTAGCTTAGTTTGGGGTACATTTGCGGGTTGTCCCTCATGCTTTAGATATTGCAATTTACAACATTTATGGTTCCTGACTTTCCAAACTAGGGTTTTAATGCCATTTAATGTCTTTCTTTTAATTCAGTACTTGTCATACTTTGGGGTTGAGTGCATTCTTAATGGTAGATGCACTGATATCCTAGATGTCATTTACGAGCCATTAAAAAGAGGTTAAATGCTAGGGTTTCCAACTGAATGGGACTTTGAATGCTTAGTATTTGGTTTGACTCAAATAGGAGTGGTTCTAGGGTTAGGTTTTATAGCTAAACAAAAGATCGGTTTGGCTTTGACTATATGTCATTTGCCCTAATGAAATAACTTGAGGACATTTTAATAGCCCCATGTTATCAAGCTAGTGACCCAAGTCTTCAAAGTTACCATTTCACATTTCACATTAAGCCATTACAGTTAGTCAGTTAACAAACAACTTCCCCTGTGATTAATGCCCAAAAAGTGCTATTTTGAGCCCTATTTGAGATAGGTTTTGAGTGCTTTTTGCGCACTAATCATGTCAATAAGGCCAATTGAAGTGTTCAGGTCTTCTTAGTATCACTTATGCTGTTTAGAGGTTATTTTTAGCGGATTTGTTTTGCGGGTTTTGCGTGCCTTGAGAGTTGATGCTCCCGAGACATATGCTTAACCATGAAGATTGAACCCATTTATCAGCCTTCAAACATACCAAGATTCAATGAAGGAATGAAGGCAAAGTGATGAAAATTGATGCAGTAGAGGAGCAGTAGGCAATGTAGTGAAAGCGGCAATTCGGGAAATTTAATAGATTGCGAAAATTTATTTGGGATTCATAAATTTCATAATCCTAGCTAAATTAGAAATTTAAGCTGGCTTCAAAATTTCGCTATGCTTTGTTCCTAAGCGAGTACACACTTCATATCTCTTAAAAATTTCGTAAAAATTTCGCTTGTTAGCGAAATTTCGCTTAGCTACGAAATTGCTTGCCTAGCGAAATTCTCCGATTTCATTATTCGTGCAAGTTCGCTACCTAGAGAAATTTTCGCTAGTTACGTAAATTTTCGCTACCTAAATGAAATTCAGATTTCCTAATAAATTTCCCGCCTCTTGTCATCCTTTTGTAATTAATGCAAACCGACCTCATTTTAAGGATACTTTTGTCCCTTGTATTAGCCAAAATGTTAGGCTTTCTTGTATTTTCATACATTGGGTGGCCTATATAAGCCCCCCCCAAATTGTAACCCTAAGCAATCTTTTGGCACATTTTCATTTTATGTAAATATCTCCCGCAGCTTTCATTTGAGGTTTTGTTTTTCTCTCTTCTCTCTCCTCTTTCTCTCATTTTCTAGGCTACCAAACAACCCTCTTGAGGATGACAACTCAAGAGATGCTTGGCTAAGCCTCTTAGTGAAGAGGAAGGTAGCTAGCTTGGCTGCGCCTCGCAGTTGTCCTCATGTGTTAAATGCTGTGTACTGTGATTTATGGTTCTATCTTCTCAAACTAGGTCAATATCATTTAATGTCATTGCTTTGGCCAATACTTACCATGCTTTAGGATACAAAGGCATACTTATTGCTAGATGTACCGTTGTCTTTAGACGGCCTTTACGACTAATCGAAATGAAGTCAATGTTGTGGTTTCAAACTGGAAGGAGTCAGAGATGATATTACCCGTGTTGACTCAAATAGAGTGGATTCTAGGTTAGGGTTTTCTAGTTAAACAAAGATCCTAAGTATGGCTGACTATAGGGTTGCTTTGCCATGATGCGAGGATAAAAACCCGAGACACACTTGTTACCCCCATGTCATTGCCAGTGACCTAAACCTTCAAAGTTACCTTTTCACTTCACTTTCAGTTTTTGCAATTAATCAAGACACAAACAACTCCCACTCGTTTTGAAACAAAACAAAATCAAAAACTAAACGAAAAAGCCTCACCATTTTCAACACCCGATGCAAGTCATTCATAGGCTGAAAACCCATCCCCGTGTTCGACCCTAGACCGCTTATATCAGCAAGAGTTGGACTACCGAAGTAGGAGGAACTTAGGATATAAATTTTGTTGATTCCTGATCACCCTACCGTGGGTACTTAATCAATCGCGCTGTCGGATGGTGCTAAACTACGCTTTGATAGTTGAAGTGTACTTGTGGACAAATATCACAAGTGAAGGTGACCTTTTAACCCCTTTGAATCTCGTGATGTAACCGCAAGTGTTCATCAATTTGCAAAGAATCCGCACCGCTTTTTGTTTTTGTTTACAAATGGGCTTTATTTTAGCTAACAATAACCTTTTTGCAAGTTTGTTTGTGCTATTTCTGTGTCTCGCTTGTGTAATTGTGTGTTTATGCACCACTGGAAAGAGAGACATCAGTAGACTACAGAGAATCAAGACACCGCTTGAACAAGGCAAAGGAAATCAGCAGCCAATAGACCAAATGGATCCCCTACCCGGCGGAATGTTAGAAGCCGGGCCAGTACCCCAATGAATCCAATGTACCCTTATAGTCGATGAGGGACCACATCCACCCTCCTAGAGTTAGTGCCTTTCCGCATCATACCTCCCGCCGAAGATGTAGCAGTTGAGGCCTTATTTAGGCACCCTCACTCCCACATATCATGGTATGGAAAATGAAAATCCATACACACACATAAGGGATTTTGAGGAGGTGTGCACAACCTTTAAGGAAGGTATGATTGACATGGATTTGCTAAAGCTGAAAGCATTTCCACTGACCCTAAAGGACAAGGCTAAGATTTGGCTTAACTCGCTGAGGCTCAACTATAAGAATATTGAGTTTGAAGCGCAGTTTTTTAAAAATTCTTCGTCTATAAGACCAATTTAAATTTGAAGAGACAAATTACACCTTTGCATTTCAAGATGGTGAGAGGGTTCAACGTTGGGCCGGGAGAGATTCATGGAGACTATCGCTTGTCCACATCATGGTTTCTCGGCTAATAATGGATGCCGGTAAACCATTTTACGGTGGTATGTCTCCCCGCCATGAAGCTTGAACCATGTGTGGGGGAGATTTTTTGAGTAAGCATCCCGATAAAGCCACGGATTTTCCGAATCCATGTGGCCGAATCCTTGGGTGGTCGATAAACCAAACCCGAGAGAAATGGAAAGAAAATGCCTTTAGCCAACCCTAGGAGCGGGATGTATGCACCGTCGAGGATATAGAAATGAAAGCTAGAATTTCAACCTTAGCTAGAAGTGTGGAGGAGCTTGGAAGGAAAAAGGCTCCATGAAGTGCATGCAAAGGATCGAAAACACCGCGCAGACCAACCCATTCACCCGCTTCCCAACTACGTAATCCAGGAGAACATGATACGAGTGCTCCATCAATGAAGGATTTGATGTCAGAGCAAGCAAATGTTGTAGGTCAATACAAGCCACCACAACCAAATGCTCCATATGGAAATACCTACAATTCCAATTGGAGGAATCACCCTAACCTCTCATGGAAACCTAATCCCCTCGAAGGCCTATGTGCTCCCCGTGTGCCAAACCACGCTTGGTTCCACTCTTTCAACTACAACAAACTACCATCCTCTTCTCCTCGTAACAAGCCATCCTAAATTGAAAGTAAGGTGGTGGGTAACTTTAGAAGAACAAAGGTGGGATCAATGTGCAACTGGCACAAAGGATTGACACTGTAGAGAGCACAATGAACAAGAGAATGGCGGGGCTTGAGAGCAATCTAAACAAAGAATTGACAACCTACGTAACTCAATCACAAAGATCACCAATATTCCTGGAGGTACAGAGAGAGGAAGGTTCCCTTCCCAAACACCGCCAACCAAAAGGAACCAAGAGATAGGTTTATCTAGTAAATTGAATGGATGAGGTGAAAGCTATAATTACACTAAGGAGTGGAAAAGAGGTTGATCAACCAATGCCAAACCTTTTAAGGAAACCAGTGAATGAAGTAGAAATGGAGCTTAACACATTTTCCCGAAAGAGGACTCACGAAACACCGCATGCCACCTCCATTTCCACAAGCACTTAGAGGCAAGAAGAAGGCATCTCAGCAAGCAGGCATCCTAGAAGTCCTAAGGCAGGTAAAAGTCAACATACCTCTTTTGGACATAATCAAACAAGTCCCTTCCTATGCAAAAATTTTGAAAGATCTTTGCACAATCAAGAAGGGATTAGGTATTGAGAAAAAGGCATTTACCGAACAAAGTCTGCCATAATCCAAAGCAAGAATCCAATCAAATACAAGGATCCAGGATCTCCCACAATTTCGGTAAATATTGGTGGGACTTGTATAGACAAATCTCTACTTGACCTAGGAGCCAGTGTGAACCTACTGCCGTATTCTGTGTACAAGCAGCTAGGTTTGGGTGAACTTAAACCTACCAATATCACACTATCATTGGCCGATAGATCTGAAGATCCCTAAGGATAGTTGAGGATGTCTTAGTGAAAATAGACAAATTCTACTACCCAGTAGATTTTGTAGTGCTCGACACCGAGCCATTTGCAAATGAACCCAACCATGTGCCAATTATCCTAGGAAGACCATTTCTGGCCACTGCCAATGCAATCATCAATTGTCGGAATGGAGTCATGCAACTTATGTTTGGTAACATGACATTGGAGTTGAACATATTTCACTTGAACAACAAGCACAAATTAATGGAAGATGAAAATCAAATAACTGATGAAGTTAGTTCAACTGGCCGCTACGCAGGGAAGCCGTAATGTCCAGAATCAAGTAAGATACACTCAACCAAGGTGATGCAGGTTTTGGTATTGCCATCGTTGCCCGCCGCAGCCAACTACTCGCCTCAAATTAATCGCGAGAACCAAGTCAACAATGGGAAATTCAACACCAAGGAATCGCCAGCAACCGGTACGGTCGAGAGGAGATCATCCCTCCTCGACCCTCCTTGAGTAATTCTCAGAATGTTGATTTGGTGTTTTCAAAACCAAATTAAAAAAATTTCATTATTTTTTGGTTTTTATTATTTTAATTTAGTCAATTTCGATAATTTCAGTTATTTTTAGAAAGTTTCCTAATTTAGTAGTTTTCTATTTTTAGTAATTATGTATTTTTTTTTATATTATCTTGTTTTAAATTTTTAATTATAGTTTAATATAATAATTTTTGTTTTTAGAATTATTAATATTTTAATACTGGGAAATCGATTTGCAGGTGAAGCAGGTTTGGCTCAATTTCGCTATAATGTCGAAATTAGGTGGAAACGACTCTTCAGTCTCCTTTTGAACGTTATTTAAACCAAGGGAGGGCCAAAAGTTTTCAGTCACTTCATTTTCTCCCTCCCCTAGCCGAGCCCTGGTTGCCAAGAGCCCTTGCTGCCGCCGTCTGCACCAGCCACAGCCACAGCAGACACGAGCCCCTGTTTCCACCACTTTATCACCGTCAGAGCATCGCCGCTCGTTCGAGCCGCCAGCCTGGGCCGATCAGACGACCGAAAGCCCCACCAGCCACTACCAAATTATCACAACCCGAGCTCTGGTTATCGCCAGCTCGCTTCCACCATGCCTCGTTTCAGACTCGAGCGTACCGACACCGCGCCGCCGGCACCATCTACCACCGGGCCATGTGAGCCCGTGCCACATCCCAAAGACCACTTCGCTCCGGCACCAGGCCGCCTCGCTCCTCGAGATGGCCCTCAGATTGATTCCTAGCTTTGCCTAGCCTCCACCTTACTGGGGCGCGGGTCGTGGTCCATCCGGTAGCCCCGGGTCCGCCTCGTAGGCGCACTAAAGATCGCCTTCACTAGCCCGTCTGCTCGGGACATGCCTATGGTCTCGCACGAGGTGGGTCCCGGCCTACGCGGCCGATTTAGTACTGGGGCCAGCGAGATGTCCCGCCCCGCACGCCTCTAGTCCCGGAGGGCAAATTCTCGAGGAGCCTCAGGGATTTCGACGCTTATCAGACACTGACGGGACCCGGCCCCACACTGCGACCGGGCCGGAGATCTGGGTGCGGCTCTACCTCCAAGCCAGTCTCTCCGCACATCAGTCTGCAAAGGAATATCCTCATCCAGCCCTACCATCTCACCATATGCGGAGACGACATCACGCTCATGTCGCCTCGCTCCGTGGATCAGGAGGCCGCAGCCACGCCGGCACTTATTCTGAATGTCGCACTACACTCGAGGGACTTTCATCGTGAGTCTTACTACGATGTCCCTAAGATCGGGCTACGATCCCATATTCGTGGATTCTATGAGGTTGGATTGATGACCATTCCCATCAAGCCTTCATGACCCCGAGGCGCAAGATATTATCCCCGTGGTGCGGTAGCTTTATCACCGATGACATCTCGGGAGCAAATTCGGGTCCCACTCGAGCTTCAGCTCTATGTGATGATCGCGGAGTACTCCAAAATGCGTGATATTTCAAGATTTTAGGCCCTGCAAGATACCGCCTGGGCCAATTCGCAGGGTTACCGAAGTCAGCCCACCCACCTCGGGAGATGGTTCGACATCGTCCGAGACACCACAAATGGGCAAGCAGCCTTCAGAGGCAGCCTCACTCATATGCCGACGATCACATATTCGGGACTAGCCTTTTCCCATCGAGTTACGTACAATGAGGGGGGCCATCCTAGAGGCTTCCTACCGATCTCGTAGGGATACCGTTTAGTCCTCTGAGCTGGTGATGACCTCCCTGATGCATTTCAAAGAAAAGGTCCACCGGAAGGGCCTGGTTCGAGCAGAGAGTCTACCACTGCTGATGCCACGACTACTATGCCAGGTCCTTGAGCATTTAGGTTTTCCGGAGGAGCCCCGGATAGAGAGGAGGATCTGATGCCCTCTGGTTCTGTCAATGGAGCGAGTGATGGCTATGCTCAGATTCTTTATCCTCCACAGCCAGTGACCGGAGGAGGTTCCAAATTTCGAGCCCGAGGTAGCGGAGTCCAATTTCGTATATGTCCCTTCATCTCATCCACATGCTACGCCCACAAAGAAGAAGAGATCTTTTGGATGTATCAAGCAAAGAAGAAGAAGAAGCATAGACCCACCACCACCACAAGAAGGAGGTGGTTAGGTTTCTTTATAAGCTTTCGATAGTTACCAAATTTTTATCAACCGCCTACTAATTTTGATTAGGATTAGTGTGTTAGCTTATAAAAGAGGTAAAGATACTTTGTATGTTTAGCTTTCAGATTCATGTACTCAGCCATTTTGGCTATATCAAAAGCTAATATTCCGGGCATATACGTACTTTTGCTATCATGTTTTGTGCCTTCACCATGTGTAATCGCTTTGTCTTCAATCGACAATCGACCGCTTCAATCAACAATTGAATTTTTAATCGACAATTGATCATTTTCGTTGGAAAATCGAATCATTGTAAGTTACCTTATGTTAGAACAAATTCCAGTATGTTTGAAATAATTTTTGGTCATTGAAGTCCCAACATGCTCAACTGAACATTCTGGTTAATTCACACACCTATCAACGTGATTGTTTCAATAGGTTGTAAATTTGTTTACCTCCTTTCACTTTGCATACTCTACCAGTAATACTGGCAACCTAGTTCAGATCACATTCAAGACCGGCGTAGTCTTCCAAGTAAAAAGGAAAAGAAAAGAAAAGCAAAAGAAAGAAAAGAAAAGAAGAAAAAGAAAATAAAGTCGTGACACTTCGCTTTGAAACCCAACAACACCCATCCAGGGGTGGCGGTGAAAGTTCTCGCTCCGATGCCCCAAGCCTTAACTGGGTCGGGAGCCATCGACTTAAAGGTCTGCTAGCACGTGGATGGGTAGAGTTTAGCCGAGGTGCTTAATTCCCTCGGGTCATTCTGAGTCCCGGTGAAGCCCTCGTAGCTCATGGGTCGCTGATCCTTTGGCTTGATGCCCTAAACCTTAATTGGTTGGGAGTCATCTGCAATCTCACGGGACTTCGTGAAGTCTGACGGCTACTGCACCCACAATGTAGTTGAATAAGGAAAGAGAGTGTAACTATCCCTATCTAGGTTGTCTAACAACTTAAGGCCATGCTGTTAGTTGGGAGGAGGGACAATTTTGCAATTTATTGACTCCGATCTAGTTAAGCATAAAGAACCATTAGACTTTGTATTCAAGTTGAGAATCATGGAACCAATATTGACCTAAAATTTGTTCTTGTAATGGTTTTGGCTCTTTCATGTTTGCCAAACTGTGTCAAATTTTCATTTAAAGGTAATGTTTATTTGTATATACACCTTTTGAATCATAAATTTTGTGAAAATCACGCATGCATGCCCTTATTATTTTTGCAATGCAGGACTATAAACTTTTCTGGCTGGGGGGAGAAGGATTAATGCCCAAAAAGTGCTATTTTCGGAGCCCTATTCGAGATAGGTTTTGAGTGCTTTTACACTAATCATGTCAATAAGGCCAATTGAAGTGTTCAGTCTTCTTAGTATCACTTATGCCGTTTAGAGGTTATTTTTTGGTTGTTTCTGGTGTTTTCACACTGGAGTCTAATATTTGTATTATAGTTTAACCATGAAGATTGAACCCATTTATCACCCTTCAACATACCAAGATTCAATGAAGGAATGAAGGCAAAGTGATGAAAATGGATGCGAGGAGCAGTAGGTACGTAGTTGAAGAGCAGCAATTCCAGAAATTCTCACAAGATTGGGCGTAAATTTCACTGGACGTTGTGGCTCTCGCAATCCTAAATTTAACCGAGAAACTTCACAAGCTCAAAAATCTCCGTCATGCACCTGCTCCTAGCGAAATTCACACACTTTGGTTATCTCCTTAAAATTTCGCTGTTAGCGAAATTCCTCGCTAGCCAGTTTAAAACTGCCAAAGGCTCAGCGAAATTCCTCGATTCCTCGCAGTCTCTCACTCAGCTTACTCCAGTTTAAATTTTCGCTAGCTAATAAATTTCGCTACCCAATAAATCAGATTCCTAGCTAAATTTCCGCCTTGTCATCCTTTGTACTTCAATGCAACCACCTCATTTTATGTATTACTGGTTCCTTATATTAGCCAAAATTGTAAATCTAAGCAATCTTTTGCACATTTTCATTTTATGTAAATATCTCCACAAATTTTCATTCGAGGTTTTGTTTTTCTCTTCTCCTCTTCTCTCATTTTCTAGGCTACCAAACAACCTCTCGAGACACAACCCAAGAGATGCTGTTTCCTCAGCTTTGAAGAGGAAGGCAGCTAGCTTGGTTTGCAAGGCCAGTAGGTTGTCCTCATGTGTTGTAATGCTACGGTGCACTGTATTTATGGTTCCCATCTTCAAAAACTAGGGTCAATATCATTTAATGTCATCATTTCGCCAATACTTACCTATGCTTTAGATACAAGGTATACTTATTGCTAGATGTGTACTATTGTTCTTCGATGGCCTTTACGAGCAACTCAATGAAAGCCAATAAGTAGTATTTTAAACCCGGGAAGGAGCTCAGATGCATATTACCTGTGGTTGACTCAAATAGAGTGATTCTAGGTTAGGCTTTCTAGTTAAACAAAGATCCTGCTTATGGCTGGGACTATAGGTTGCTTGCCATGATGCGAGGATAAAACCCGAGGACACTTGTTACCCCCATGTTGTCAAGCTAGTGACCTAAACCTTCAAAGTTACCTTTTCTCACTTCACTTTCAGTTTTTGCAATTAATCAACACACAAACAACTCCCACTGTTTTGAAACAAACAAAATCCAAAAAAAATCCAAACTAAAAGCCTCACCATTTTCAACACTGATGCAAGTCATTCATAGGATGAAAAACTCCATCCCCGTGTTTCGACCCTAGATCGGCTATACCTGGGCAAGAGTCGACTACCAAGAAAGGAGGAACTTAGATATAAATTTTGTTGATTCCGATCACCCTACTCCGTGGTACCTAACTCCACTGCTTTTAAACAAATCCCAAAATCCAAACAAAAAGTCTTACCATTTTCCATCACCGATGCGACCTATCATGGGATGAAAAACCTTATCCCCTTACAGTTCGACCTTAGACTTATATCGCAGAGTAGCTGACTACTAGCAAAGAGGAGGAAAGATAGGAAACAAAATATTGTTGATTCCGAATGAATTCTACCGTGGCACGAATCAAATGGTGTCGCTGTTCGGGATGGTGCCAACCACGTATGATGAGTCGATGTGTACTTGTAATCCACATTACAAGTGTAGGTGACCTTCAAATCCTTTGAGCCATGCAGAACCGCAAGTTTTCTTCACTGCAAGCACGTATCAGCTTTTTTACGCCGCTGTCTAGCTAACACCGACCTTTCTTTGTCAAGCTTTGTTTACAGGTTCTTTGTTTTGTTTCATTTGTACCGTGTGTTTATGCAAGACTGACAGAGGGATATCGTGCAGGATTGAAAAGAGTGAGTGCACCGCTTGAACAAGGCTAGAAATCAAAGGTGACAATGACCAAATGGATCCTCTACCCGAGGAACAACAAAGTCAACAAGCACCCCTATGAACTAACAAGATGTGTCGACGAGGAATTACACCTCCTAGAGTGAGTGTCTCTTCCGCATCACCTCCCGCTTCGAGGATGTAGCATGAGACCCTACCTGCCCCTGCTTCCCAGCGATTTCACGGTATGGAGAATGAAAATCCATATTCACACATACGGGATTTCGAAGGAGGTATGCACGAATTTTTAAGGAGGTATAACCGATATGGAACTCCGATGAAGTTGAAGGCATTCCCTTTAACCTCAAGGACAAAGCCAAAATATGGCTCAATCTTAATCGAGGCTTGTAGAACGATTAGAAATCGGGCCGATCTTCAAGTTGAATTTTTGGAAGAAATTCTTCAAATAACAAAGACCAACGCTTGAAAAGACAGATCTACACTTACTCTAGCCATGACAATGAGAAATTCTATCAGTGTTAGGAGAGGTTCATAGAGACCATCAATGCATGTCCACACCATGGTTTTGATACATGGATGCTAGTGAATCATTTCTACAATGGTATGTCACCTGCCATGAAGCAACTGCTAGAAACCATGTGTGGAGGTGACTTTTTGAGCAAAAACCTAGATGAAGCTATGGATTTCTTGAATTATGTGGCTGAAACTTCCAAAGCTTGAGATGAACCGAACCCGAGAGATGTAGAGAAAATGAGGCCCTCAGCCCACCCTATGGGAGGAATTTATGCACTTTCAGAGGACATGGAAATGAAAGCAAAAATATCAACCCTAGCTTAGAAAGGTGGGAGGAGCTTAGAAGGAAAGAGGCTCCACGAGTGCAGTGCAAAGGATCGAAAATACCGCATGTGCCAACCTATGCATCAATTATCACCCCACTGGTCCATCCAGAGAAAACTTATCCGAGTGCCCCATTAGCGAAGGATTTATTTAACATGCAATGTCGTGGCCAATACAAGCCACAAACGAATGTCCCATACGCAGAACACATACACCCAATTGGAAGAATCACCTTAACCTCCGCCGAAACCTAATCCCCGCCTATGTGCTCCCGGTGCCAAACAACGCTTTGGTTCCTCACCAACCACAGCTTGCCACCATCCTCTTCTCCGCTGAACGCTTCATCTTGAACTTCAGCCAGGTGGTCGCGAATTCTTTGTGGAGGAAGGTAAAAGGGGATAAATGGAACAATCGCACAAAGAATTGATATCGTAGAAAGTACACTAAATAAAAGAATAGATGGGTCGAGAGCAATCTTAATCGTAAAACTGACAAACCCGCAAAGATTCAATCACAAAGATCAACAATTTGCCGGAGATACAGAGAGAGGGAGGTTTCCTTCCTAAACATTGCCAAATCCAAAGGGGTTCATGAGGTGTGTTCATCCACCAATTCAGTGGATGGATGAAGTGAAAGTTTCATAATCACCCCGAGGTCGAAGAGAAATAGAGCAACCAAAGGCCCATGACTACCGAAGAAACATGCAAGGAAAGGAAGTCGAGCCCAAAGTGTAATCACGCTGAAGACTCCGTGAAAAACCATGCCTCCATTTCCCAAGCACTGAGGCAAGAAAAAATCCCAACCGTTGAAATTCGGGGAGGTGCTAAGGCAAGCTTAAGGTGAACATCCCACCGCCTGACATGATTAAGCAACTCAACTTATGCTAAGTTCTCATGATCCGCACAATCAAGAAAGGGTTAGGCATTGAAAAGAAGGCATTCCTAACCGAGCAAGTCAGTGCCATAATCCAAAAGAGCAAGACCTCACCAACACAAGGATCCGGTGATCCCCCACAATTTCAGCTTCTCAACATCGAGGGACTTGCATAGACAAAGCACCTAGATTTGGGGTTGTAAACCTACCGCTGCTACCAGCGGTATACAGCTAGGTTTAGGAGCTAAAACCTACCAAATCACTTGTCATCGGGTTGATAGATCGCTGAAGATTCCTAAGGAATAGTTGAGGATGTGTTGAGAAGGTAGACAAATTCTACTACCCAAAGAGACTTTGTAGTGCTTCATAATCGGTTAATTGCAACCCAATCATGTGCCAATTATCCTGGGAAGACCATTTTTGGCCACTGCCAATGCAATCATCAATTGTCGAAATGGAGTAATGCAGCTCACATTTGGCAACATGACATTGGAGCTCAACATATTTCACTTGAGTCACAAGCATAAACCAGTGGAAGGTGATAAGGAATGAAGCCGGCGAAGTCCGCCAATCGTCAATGCGCAAGCCAAAATTCCATAAATCGCAAGAATCAAGCAACCAAGATGAACTGATCGGGAGTTGTCATCGGGCCACCCCTTTGCAAAGCCATCGGGTCAGCCCAAAATTCACCTGGAAAGGAGGAGCAAATCAATGTCCATTGTGCCAAGCATGAAGGTCAAAGAAGATACATCGGGCCGGGTTACGAGCCTCCTCCTTGGACTCCGTGAATGAAGTTGGTAAAATTGAGCTGGTTTGATGTCAAATGAAACCAAATTGCAGCTCAAGTTTTTTGTTTTTCCTTTTAATTGGTCAATTTTGATAGTTACTATTTTTAGTAACTTTCCTTTTAGTAGTTTTGTCTTCATTTTATTTTATTTAATTAAGAGGGATATATGTTAAAATAATAATTTTGAATTTGTTTTTTTTATTATTTCGATGAAAATTATTTTTTGCAGTGGTGGAGTCATTTAGCATAGCGAAATTGGCCCCGAGGCTTTCTTGCTTTCTCGCGCCTATAAAAAGAAGAGGGAGAGGAGGTGAGAAACCATTCATCTTCATTCCATCTCTCCCCGAGCCACCGTTCGTGAGCCCCACCCCGAGCCACCGCTTGTCGCGATCCCACCGCAGCCTGGGCCCCAGAGCACCGCCCACCGCCTGACCCGTGTCCGCGCCCCCGAGCCCCACCGCTTGCGCCCCGCGCCGCGCCGGAGCCCCAGCTGCACCCCACACCGGCCGCCGGCCAACACCCACCGCGCGCGCGCCCCCGGCCGGGCCCTCATTGCCGCCAGGCCCTCGGGTTAGCCTCACAATAAGCCCCTAGCCTTGCCCCGCCTCCGCTCCACTGGGGCGTGGTTTGCCTTGGGTTCAGCCACGCCCCGGTCCCGAGCAGAAGCACATCCCCCGCCAGGAGCCCGGGTCTCCACTCTATGACTTCGGGACTACGGCACATGGTCCCCGCACCCTCGGGTGTTCGCTACAGCCTGTAGGTCGATTCAGTGACTCAGAGAGCAGGCCCGTGACACCATCGGGGCTGTCCGGCCCATTCTCCGTACTTACCCGCACGAGCAGCCCGCAAGGGCCCCACTTTGCGCCCCGAGGAGCCTCGTGGGTTCAGAGGTATCGGGGACGAGGACGGACCCTGCCCTCTTCCCTGCCTCGAGACAATCCAGAGGGCTCCTGGGCCTGCCGGGCCTCCTGACATCGTGCCAGTCCTCGCCATTCAGGGCCTCGCCGATCACCGTCCACAACAAAGCAGAGGAGAGCCCATCGCCCACCTTTCGCCAGCCCTCAAGATCAGCACTATCACATCGCACCCCGATACGGGAACATGTGTGGCTCCACGCCGCAGATTTTCATGGAGAGTCATTTATGATCGTGCCAAGATCGACCGCCGACTTCGATTCAGAGACCTATGAGACTGACACGATACTTCGTCGCTGCTCATGACACCGCGGCGCCATTTATCTCGGTGAAGGCTTTCGGGCTTACGACTATGACTTCCGGGAGCACTTACCCGATTGAGCTCCGATTCACTATAGACGACGACCGAGTACTCCGGCGTACGGACATTTCACAAGTGAGCTCGCCAAAGAAAGGTGCCAATGTTTGAGGATATCGAGATTGGCCAAGCAAACAACACAATGCAAAGTTGATAGACCAAAGAACACATACAAATTTACGACGTTATTACCAAGGACTATTGTCTAGTTCCTGGCAACGGCGCCATAAAACTTGTTGATAGACCAAAGAACACATACAAATTTACGACGTTATTACCAAGGACTATTGTCTAGTCCCCGGCAATGGCGCCATAAAACTTGTTTCCCCTAAACTTCATGTTTGGGACATCTCTTTGATTTCTTCAATTCAGAATTGTATGCCCCTTATTTATCACTTGAAATTCTACTGGGGTAAATTCCTTTGTTTGCCACCATTCAGGGATAGTGCAATGTTTTAACTTTTAGGCTTTCTAAACACTCTTAGCGAACTGGGGTTAGTAGCTCCCCATGTACCGATGGCATTAGGGTACCAGGTGTTGAAACACCCTAAGAACTTAATTGCTCAAGAGAAAGGCCACAAGATAAAAAACTTATCCCTATAGTTTCCTCTTCTATTGCATTTTATGCTCTTTGCCTTTTCTTTTCATCTCCTTCGAGTTCCTCAAAATATATACTCCCTAAACTTCATTTCTCTTCCACCACTCCCGGGTAATCTTTAGGCTCCTTTTTATCAAGGATTGATTTCTTAGAATGGGTCGGGGTTTCCATTGGTTATTTTAGGCAAATAAAGTTTATTTGGCTCAATTTCGAACTAAGGTATATGCATCAAGATATGAGTAGGGATGGTTGTGGCTCAAACCATCCAAGAACGGCTCAGATTATCTCTCATTTACCACATCACCTAGGATTTCGCCTTTAACCACAATAATCTAACAAATTCTAGAATCATTTGAACAAATTTAAGTAATTAACCATGTGGAGTACTGACCTATTTTTGTTGGTGAGTATCTAAATTAATTGATATTCAACAGGTTCTCGACTTATTGTTCATACCACAAACTCAAAATATGTTATTCCCTTCTATCGTATTACTTTCCCACTCGACTTATCGCTAGACTTTATAACTTTCAGACCTCGTGTTTCAACTTCAAACCGTATTCATATGGCCCTTATTCTACATCTCAGCTCATACCTAATCTAACGCCTATCTCAGCCTAAATTTCATTACATCTCAAGAGTTTTTATTCCTGCAGACAATTCTGCTTTAATTTCCTAATCATAATCACAAAGCAACACAATATCAATCAGTAAATTCAATAGCACACAACAATTCAATTTAAATTTCTCCTTTTATTTCTCGATTCATTTGTACGCTTGATACTACAAAGATAGGGATAAGGGGATGTACGAAAGTTAGCAGCGGGTATAGTCTATTTTTTCTTTCAACAGCTGTGGAGCAAAGATGTTGGGGGATCTAGGCCAAGGTACCTAAATGAGCCGGGAATTCTGTGAATTCTACTTCTTTCTTTCCTTCTCTCTTCTTGGCTCTTCTCCATTTGTTCTTCAATGAAAATCTCTATTAGAGAGATCAACCTTTTGTTCAACCTATCCCGCTCTCTTCCTCAAGCCATTCATTACTCATTTTACTATAACCTCTGGGAAAATTTGGAGAGATTATTGTTAATCGTGATCCAAATTTTCTAGCCATTCTTTGCCTATGTGGATTCAGATTTCTTGTCTCTATCATCCACCCTTCTCAAAATCCTCGTAGAGACTCAGATAAAAACTCGAACTTTGACTCGCTCCCCAAATTTGGCATTCAAGCCGTGATCTCTTTTCTTTATCGTGAGTTAAGAGTTGAGAATCACGCTCAAACTGGTTATAAAAAGCTTCATGACTGAGTTTGAGTTTCTCCTCTTAAGAAAAAAAAAAGTGTAACAGACAGATCTCTTCCTTCATTTCTTAAACTCTTCCCTTGTCGCCTAAAATTTTTCTCATATGTTCCTCTTTTCTGTTCAACTCTTCTCCCCACTCTTATTCTCTTCGCTGTAGCTCCACCTCATGCTCCTTTTCTTTCGTTTAGCCTCCCACCGGCCGGTCTCTTCTTTCAATTCTTCATAAATGTCTTCTCCGACCGAGGTCGAATTCCTTCCTTTCATCTATTCTCTCGCATGGCATCGAGAGCCCCGTGATCAACCACTTCTCAGGTTCCCTGAGCTTTCTCCATGTTGGAAATTTCGTCGCATAGGAGGAGAACCTGGCTAAAGGAATGGAGAAGTCTTATTGGGCCGCCTATCCCGCCCTTCATCAGTTCGCAAACATAATCATTGTTGTCAGGAGTTTTCTCGTTGCCTGCTCGACAAGAACTCTCTGAAGTCTCCTTTTCTCGTCTTTCCGCTGGGCTTCATCTCTTTTTCTACCAAAGACCCCTTTTCTTCCGATTCGTCCTCGCTAACTCACGAAGGATGGTGAAGCCTCGGGGTACTTCTTTCTTCCGATTCATATTCCTTCCCACCCCGTACCAAACACGTATCAAGTGATTGTTGTCGGGTGAGGAATAAGACCTCTTTTGTTCCCTCTATGATACCTCATGATAGAATTTTCAATGACAACTCCTATATTGATCTTGTATCCTTTTAGGATGGTATATAAATACAAATTTCCCGTTCTCTCTCACTGCGGCACACATGTTCGCTAGTCCAAAACAGGCTGTGAAGTAAACCATACCGCTCTCACGAGGCTTCCCCGTTCACGCTTCGCCTTCCTTCTTCTTGACTTATTGACTTAGCTGCTGCCCAGTGGTGAGCTTCTTGGCAATCTTTCCAAAATCTGGTTTTCAAAAGTTTCTTGATTTTGGAACTATGCTTATTACCTTTGCCATGCTATAGGCTCGTTGATGGCCTTAGCCTCATATGAAACCAGGACTCCTCTAACGAAAACCATCCATCCTTATTTCTACGAATTTGAATAAAATTCTCTTACAGTGTTGTATATCTGATTTTGGTGTGCCTTGAGCCTCACCATCTCTACTCTATCATCTCCTTGAAAGGGTAGCTTATGATTTTGAATCTCCTCTACGCGACAAACCCCTTGTTAGCATAATTTGCTGCGGGAGTAAACCGTGCAGCTTGAAATCTTCTACTTCTTCTTCTCATCCTTCCCTTTCCCTTTTTGCTCTTTTTTGAGAAGTTTGCGAGAGCTTGGTGTTTTACGATGGCACCTCTCCTGGTTGTTCTTCCTGATGAATCTCATCTACCTGTTCTTCTTGGCGAGTTTCTTCTTCCGGTTGTTCATGTTCCCTCATAATCTCGTCTAGGTTAGGGACTAGGGTGGGAATTTCAACCATTGGACCACAGACAAGCTCGAAGGAAAGGTTTTGGAAAAGCTAGGGTTTCCGGGGTTGAGATTGAGAAGGAGGAAGAAGGTGAAAAGCTATGTGGTTTAGAGTGAATGAGAAAGTTTCCAACAGTTGCAATTCAATCAATGTTTGTGGGCTAATTATTGCTTCATTAAAAACACGTCGCGACTTCAATTCTCACGTCTTTTTATTTTAGGTCATTGAATTTAGGGCTTTTTAAAGTGAGTAGTTGGCACCTGTCGCTTTTTATGTCGCGACATACTTAGGATGTCGCGACAATAAAAGGTTTTCTAGGAATTGTTTGATGTTGCGACAACCTTTTCCATTTTGAAACTTAATTCTCTGTCGCGACTTCACAGTGGTGTCGCGACATCTACCTTCTTCCTTCAATACTCACAAGATGCCCTTTCAGAACAGGTCACGACATCAATGTTTGTGTGACATCATATCATCGCGACATAACCTTTATCGCATATGTAAATATAACTCAATGATCTCAAAAACTTTTTCTCTTATTGTTCCTATACTTTTAGACATTATGGCATCTCCAAGCAAAGATTTAACAAACAATTCAAGTATATCTACAGAGTTGGGTTAGGGATAAAGTTACTCCCCTTTTTCTCGTGTTGTGACTTCTCTGCGAGTTGCTGGAATTGTTCCTGTGATAGCCTTGCCATTCATGTCTTTGAACCTTGTAGAACTGCTGCGTATTCGAAAAATCTGAATTAAACTACAATTGATTTCTAAAAATTAAATCTATCCTTATAAAAACAAATCTGACCTAATTTTAAGCAACTAAAGAAAAATATTTCAAAACTTAAAACCAGAAATTAAATCCTTATGGGTTGCCTCCCATTAGGCTGCTTGGATTTGGAGTCATAGCTGGACTTCTTTGTTGTGGTATAACCTTGCTTTTCCTTAAGAACCGGTTAGGTTCTTCATTTTCCTCTTCCTGTTTAGATAATGCTTTAACCTCTGTCCATTGACCTTGAATTCTTCTCGGTGCTCAGTCCTCGGTATCCTTTGCTCCAAATGTAGTACTTGACACACCACGGTGTATGGCCCTCGATTGGATTTCAACTTTCCTGAAACAATTTGATGCATAATTAAGCAGCGAACCAGTTCCCTGCTGCGAACTCTTTTCTAAAGATTCTCTGATCATGCCATTTCTTTGTCTTGTCTTTGTATATTCTAGCATTATCATAGGCTTAGTTTCTCGATTCTTCCAATTCGAACGGTTGGAGCAATCTTTCTTCCTTTGCGACCTTAAGTCGAAGTTTAACTTCTTGATGGCCCACATTGCCTTGTATTCTAATTGAGGGAGATGACATAGTTTGCAAAAACAACTCTGTATGGGGACATTCAATGGGGGTTTTGTATACGATCCTGTAAACCCCAAAGTGCATCATCAAGTTTGGAAGACCAATCCTTCTGCTTGAGCTTCACGGTCTTTTCAAATATTCTTTTGATCTCCTGTTGAGTTTTACGCGTCCATTAGATGCAGGGATGATAAAGCTAAACTCATTACGTAACTTGATCCCATACTGCTCATGACTTTTGCAAATATTTTGTTTGCGAAATTAGGTTCCCCATCACTAATGATATTTAGGTGTTCCAAATCTGCCAAAATATTCTTTTTTACGAAACTTACAAATGTATTAGCATCATTCCTTGAATGACCCGCTTCCACCCATTTGGAAACGTAATCTTGCTAGCGGCAGTATGTATAGGTTTCAAATGATGATCGGAAAGGGTCCCGTAAATCTATTCCCATACATCAAAAATTGTATCTCATAATACCTTTGAGGGCATTTCATTCTATTGCTGATATTCTGATCTTTTGACATCCTGCCTCGCGCAATCTAACCCCTTTCAGCCTGATCTCTGAAGATAGTGGGCCAATAAAATCGATTGGAGTATCCTTGCGAAATTTGTTCTTTCTCGAGAAAAATGTCCCAGTATGGTGATACATGGCATCCATTCATAATGTTGCCTTGTTCACTTCGGCACACATCTTCTTATGATCATGTAGCACCTCTCTTGAATAATAGTGGATCATCTCCAAATATAATACCTCTTTATCGAGTTCACGAGCTTCCTCTTACGTTGGTATTTGAATTCTAAGGGCATTACTCCACAAGCCAGATAATTCACCATATCAGCATACCAGGGAAGTTGGAAGGAAACCTTAAACAATTGCTCATCTGGGAAGTTCTCTGTTAACATCACCTTTTCTTCTTCTTCACTGCTTCTTTCTACTCTTGACAAGTGATCAGCTATCACATTGTCACATCCCTTTTTATCCTTGATTTCCAAGTCAAACTCTATGTGAATGACACCCACCTTATCAATGCAGCTTAGCTTCCTTTTCACATCAAGTATTTGATTGCTGCATGATCGAGTGTGAATTACCGCAGGATCCCTAAAATGTATTGCCTAAATTTTTCACAAGCAAATACTATGGCTAGCATCTCTTTTTCGGTTGTTGAGTAGTTCTCTTGTGCTTCATTGAAGGTCTTACTAGCACCAATTATATGGCCCAAGATCTTTCTCTTTTCTTTGCCCAACCACGGCTCCATAGCAAAATCCTTGGCATACATTATTTCAAATCCTTGATCCCGTGCAGTTGCAGCCATTATGAGTGCTTGTACCAATCGATCTTGATTTCGTCAAGCATCCTTGCGGGTCATGAAATTGAACCTTGTATCTTTTTCGATGTCTGCATAGTGGTGGCTATTTTTGAAAAGTCTTTGATGAATCTCTGTAAAATCGACATGCCCAAAAGCTTCTTCTTTACCATTTTCTTGTAGTAGGTGGTGCAAAGTTTTGATAATATGGATACCTTGAATTTGGCACAGTCGACTTCTAGTCGATGCTTGAATTTTATGCCCAAAGAACAATACAGCCTGTCACCATAAAATACTTGTTTTCCCAATTCGAGTGCTAATTGTTTGTCTTAGCATCTTTAGTCTTGTTCAGGATTGTTTAAACATTGATGGTGGATCCATACCGCATTAAAATCATCCATGAAAATTTCCATCGCTTCTTGACAAATCGAGAATATGGAGCATCATACACCTCTGGAATGTAATTTGGGCATTACATAGCCAAATGGCATCCTTCTAGAGCAAAGGTGCCATAAGGACATGTGGGCATGGTCTTCTCTTGATCTCAGTGCAATAACAATCTGATTATATCCACAGTACCCATCGAGGAGAAAACAAAAGTGAGGTGTCTTGCTAACTTTTGTCCAACATCGATCAATGAAGGGCAAAGGGAAATGATCTTTTAATTATTTGTGTTAAACTACGTAATCAATGCATACCCTCCATCATCCTTTATTTCTTGTTGGAGATCAATTCATTTTTCATTGCGGATCCTGAGTAAACCCCGCTCTTTGGAACCACATGGGTGGGCTCACGAGGGTACATGCGAAATAGCATAGATAAAACCGGCATTCGGCTTAATTTAGTACCTCCTTTAGACTTCTTCGCCCCGTCACTTTGGATTCGGTCTCCTTTGGTGCTACGGATGGTTTCAAGTCTCTTCTAGCAGAATCTTATGCATGCAAATTGATGGATTGATACCCTTCAGCTCTTCAATGGACCAAGCTAGCGATTCCTTATGCTTCCTTAATATTTTCAGTAATCTTTGTTCCTCATCAGTAATTTGAAATGATCAGTTTTTCTTTGGTAATTCTAAGTAAGCATACTTTCGTGACGCAGCTCTTTCAAACTAGCCCATGCCCCACTTTGGTTTCTTGATGAATTTCTCTTTTCACTATTTTCCATTGTGTTTTGTTTGCCGGGCTCCACACCGGTTCTATATAATGGCTATTTGACTGAGGTCGAGAATAGACATCTTAGGTATCAAGGAATTCATCTCTTTTTCATTGATAAAGCGGGTAGTACAATCATTGTTAACATCGGGATTGGAAGTATAAACCAATCGGCTACATTCTGACTTTCCTTGTCTCTGTCACAATATTTTCATACTTTTTATCCAAGTTAAAGCATTGCTTCTTCTCGACCCTTAAGGTAAGAACTCCCTTTTGCATGTCCCGATCGGGGCAGAAAGCTCAGTAGCTAGGAATGGTCTTCCCAATAGCATGGGTACTTGTGAATCTTCTTCCATGGCCGAATGATGAAGTCTCTTTAGGAAAACAAACCCCCTTGATGACCCGGTACATCTTGATGACTCTTCGGGTTTCACCATCAATCACATGCGCCATTTTGAAGAGTACTTGATTGTGGGAGTAAGCTCCCCAAACTTAAGTTCTTGGCATTGAAAGAGGCATCAAGTGAAACTAGCTCTGATCACAAAGAGCTTCACGGAATTCGATTTCTCGACAATACAGTCGTGAAGCTCCACAGGTCTTTCATCTTTCTTGGTAGTTCTTTTTCGATTGCGCGCTGCAGTAGCGGTGAGATTCCACTATTCCTTCCTCTACTATTTTTCTTTTTCTTGCTCGGTATGTCCTTGAAATTTTGCGTAGAGTGGCATTTGAGTTCCGCTGATAAGGCATCTTGATCTCCGGCAAGGTTTTCGAAACCTTGCAAAAGCTGCTCCTCCATCCTTGACTTACAGTCTTTGAAAAAATGGGGCTGCGAGGGCTTTGATCATGGATGTTCTTCTTTCTACTCTTTCTTTTTCATTCTCCGATTACCTCTTCCCTTTACGGGCTTGCTACTTCTTTGTTCTTTGTCATCTTTCTCTTTCATCTCTTAGCTCCTTCCCACTCTAAATTTGCATTATGCGATCTTTAGGTTCTTCCTTGTGTGCCAGGAGGCATCTTTTCGGCTTTGCGGGGTTAGGGCCGGTACTTCCTTGTGTCTCCGGGTTCTTCGGGATGCATTGGTGGTGTTACGAAGAATTGAGGTGGTAGCGATTTGGCTGACTCTGCAAACTTTTGTTCATGGAGTTAAGCGGCTTGTGTCTCCCAGTGAAGGCTGCTGACCTCCCTGTTCTTCAAAGGTGGGCCCTCTCGACCACGATGTCGTTTCATGCTCATTTTCACTTCTTTATTCTTCTTTGGAACCTTGGTGGTACATTGATAACCTGTGGAGGTTGTCATTACCTTGGGCCTTGTAAACCCCTCCACCGCCAGAGGATTCTCATGGTTCCTCAATGTTGGGTGATAATGTCTTTGGCAGGTTAGTATTGGAGTTTGAAATGAGCAGTTTCTTTGCTCCACCCAGATAATTAACCTCTTCAGCATCATAAAATTGTTCTTCAGTTGCCCTCTCATTGCCGCCATTAACTCTCTTCGATTGCTCTTTATTTAAGTGGCGGTGTAATGTCTTCTTTCTTGCTTGTCGACATTATAATGGCATCAGCCCAGCCTCCATGGTGTCATCTTGTTCAGCTCCATGATCCCTTTCCTCTTGTTTCCTCTTGGCTTCCGAAGGAGTTTTCATGTTACATTCTTGGTCCTTGATCGGCTCTTTTGCCTCTTGTACTTTTCGTTTGAATGCTCCCGGCATGAAGCATCAATGATCCTTTTGATATATCATTTCAAGGCATGACTGTACCGTATCCATACGAGTCTTGGATCTATCCCATGCATTGGATCTTCGACAGTTTGAATCTTTCCCTGAGCTCATCTGGGGCTTTCATCTTCCCCTCTTTGGGAACTGATGATTTCACTCATGCTCAGTGGTGAGTGGGAAAAGTCTACCTAAATGAGGCCTCTACTAATTCCTCCAAGTATCCCACGCTAACCATATGGTAAGATTCATACCATGTAGCTGTTGTATCTCTTAGAGGAATGGAACCAGTCAGAGTTTGATAAGTCTGCGTTAAACCATGTGTGTATCTAGGAATCTTCAGTGCTCGTTTAGATCCCGATTAGGATGACAGTAAGCCTTCGATCACTGGACCGTGTAATAGATCTTGGCTTAGTTCAAATTATTAGCATCAAGAAACTGCCGAGTACATGCGATTCTTGATATTCTTAATATAGTGATTAATAAAATTCACTTCATTGTATCAGTGATTGGAGTCTTTACAAGCTATTCTGCCATGCACCTCATCTGATCATGCCTTTCATATGCCATGGTGGTTTACCTTCTTTATCTTTCTCAAGCAGTGTCCTCTACAGTGCATTATCTGTGGAATCGGTCGATTAATTACATTTCCTATGCATTAAACTTTTGTTCCTGAAATCAAAATACACTTACATGAATAGGATTAGTTTGGTCAACAAATATTTTCAATATGGTTTGTTTAAGGTTAGTGGCTAAAATTAACCACTGCTTGAAAAGCTATTTTTTTTCTTTTTCTTCAAAATGTCCAAATTAGTAATTCCTTCTTTGATACGAATATTGATGTCACGAATTCTTCGATCCCCGGCAACGGCGCCATAAAACTTGTTGATAGACCAAGAACACATACAAATTTACGACGTTATTACCAAGGCCATGTGATCTGACAGCGGTAGCCGTAAAACTTGTTGATAGACCGAAGAACACATACAAATTTACGCGTTATTACCAAGGACTATTGTCTAGTCCCGGCAATGGCAGCCATAAAACTGTTATTCGACCAAAACGCTTTAAATTAAAATCATTTTCCAATATTGGTTTTGGACTAATATGCGCAAGTGCGAGGTGACAGTAATAAATTGGATTTAAGTCCGGTCTTCGATCCACAGAGATCTAAAGGAATTCTAGATCCAACTACGACTACTCAAGCTCCATACTATTTGGACTATAAAATGACATTGTGTTCCGGCTTAGAAACATAATTCTCTAAGTATATAATAAAAGAATGAACAATCGAATAAACTGAATCTAAAATGTATGAATAAAGAATAGTTAAAAAATAAATGGAAACTTGTAATTATAGTTTGATACACATTCAAGATCAACACGTTTAGAGTATCAATTCACATTTATCATATATAAATTTTGCTTGTGTATTCGGAGTTTTTTAAAATCACATCCGTTTAGTAGTTAAATTTGGATCTCTCCACGCTACATTTCATTATCTAAATTTTACACATTCTCTCGAATACGAGAATTAGATAACTACTTTTTCTTGAGGACTTCCTAATTAAGGTATTTTCTTTTGCAATACTTCATACCCATTTTATGGTTGTAAACCTTAGCTCCCAGGTATCGGTCCAAGCAGGATATACAACTTCCGGGTTACTCTTCCTCGAAAATTAGAATAGCTCACCCTCTCCCTTGATTAGATCTCGGCTAACACGGGTTGGCTTCACTATTGATTGAGGTGAACTCTCACCTTGTTTAAATTGATAACTCTTTCAACTCATTCTTGATTTCAAGTGAGATGAGGATTATCAGAAATGAAACTCACAAAGCTCATTGAATCTACAATAGTTGTATACATTCAAAAAATGTTCCATAACTCCCGGGATTGTCATCTCCGTCTTTCGGAGGACCTCCTTGAAGTAGAGCAGTAGTGATTCTTAACGGGTATAAGGAAAACGTGTGGATCAAAATCATTAAACCCATATAGAAAGTGAATTCATAAGCGAAATTACTTGAATTTCTTGAAAGAAAAAAAACTAAGGAAAGATAATTTCGACAATAGCATTCACTTAATGAGTGGGTTCTTGATTCTTGAATTACACACTCAGTATTCCTCCCAGTCATAAGAATATTTGCATTATAGAGGCTGGAGGGGCCGAATTCCATAAATTTGTCTAAACTTCAAACATTCAGTAGTAATTTGAAAAGATTGGTCTGCATTCATTCTGCCAAAACGATAACATCGATTCAGAAAATAAAGCAAAGAAATTTAAAAGCGATGAAATCTAATTAATCTCTAACTATCAACATTAAAGAAAAGAAAAGAAAGAAAAATTAAAGAAAAATAAGAAAATGAGCCTTCAACTACGAGCCTCTCGTGCGTAATAAATGTGAAACTAACACATGAGCTAGGTATTTGCGTATTTATGGGTTTCAGTTGGGCCCCTAATCCAATGCGAGTTTTGTGGATTTCCAAAAAGGTAGGTTGGCCCATGTTAATGTTCAGATTCGCGACTTCGATTCCCTTGTCAGCGACATCATCCATGTCGCGACATCTGGAGTCATCCTCACGTCGCGACATCGAAGCAGTCTTCTACGTTGCCCGACTTGTGTTCGATGTCGTGACATCAATCTCTTCATGTGACATCACTTCATGCCTTCTGAGTTTCAGCGATGATTCTGCTGATGTGTGACCTCGATCTCACGTGTAGACCTTAGTTAATATTCTCTGACCTTCATTGGTATTCACGATGTCCTTGAAAATCAATCTCACTTGTCAGCGACCATAAACTCAAATCTTGACATTCAACTTGTCTTGGTGTCGACATCAATCTCTTGTGTGACATTTAGCTTAGGATCTGCGGGTTTCAGCTACAGTTTTCTCATGATGTCGACATCAATGCGTAGTAGCGACAACGGCTCTATTCTTGTAGATTTCAAGCGAGTTTTCTTATGTATATGACTATTATCGTGACATCAAGATCCTTGCATGCTTCAATCTTGTAAATGCTTGTATCTTTCAACTGGTTGCTCTTGTTGTCGCGACATCAGTCTACGAACTTACAAGCTTCCATTGATTGCTCTTGATGTCGCGACATGATCACTGTCGCGACATATTCCGTGACTCCACGGTCTTAAGCGTTCGTTCGTGTCGCGACATCAATATCTTGCTCAGCGACATCACTTCGTAGCTCTGTAGCTGGTGTCGCCCGTAGTGTAGAGCGTGATCTCTTGTCGGGACATCAGCTTTAGTCATATGGAGGCTGGCCCGGGGTTCACGATGTCGCGTTGATCTCACGTCGCGACAAGCGGTTCAATTCTTTCACGAACTTTCCAGGCGGGTAAGTCTCATGTCGCGACCTGTCTCTTGTCGACGTAGAGTATGTCTTTGGAGGCCTCACTTGTTGCTTTCGATTATCGCCGACTTAGGTTCTACGTAGCGGCAAGCGGCTTGATTAACTGTTCATCCTTGAAACATGTCATGGCTAAGTTGATTCTCTTGTCGCCTCCACCCTTGTCGCGACATCAACCTTTATCAGCGACATCACTTCTTATGTTTAACTCAATCCTCGGTTGCCTATCTTGTGATCTGTGTGACACACGTAAATTTCCTTGATTTTCGTGTCGCGCGACCTCGAAACTCGCTTGTGCAAACCCATGCGACGCTCAGTTAACCAGTTGCTTTCATTTATGCTCTGCTATTTTCCGCATTTACTCAAATTAGGTTGCTGCATTTTCCACGCATTTTCTTCTTTCTTTTATACTGCACTGCGAATAACAGATTCGGTGAGTTTCTTCATATTTACCGTCTTAATTATTCATTTTTACATTAAATCAAACAAAAAAATGGACTAAAAATAGATGGCCGTTTAAGCTCATCGTGAGGAGATGTCATTGCTTGGCCAGTGCCATAAGCCGGGACGGTGCTTTTCGGAGCGGCTCATATAGGTGCTTCTCGTGGATCTTTACTCAGGACCAGAGCTGGAAATTTCCGAAGTTCGTGGCATTCGGTCGACGGGAGCCATACTCGAGGCCCTGTACTGGATCTCAGAGGGATTCTAGTTCAGTCCCTCTGAGTTGGTCATGACAGCCCTGCTGCACTTCGAAGATAAGGTCCATAGCGAGGTGCTGTTTCGGCTAAGTCACACCATTGATGATCTGCGACTCTGGCCAGGGTCTGGAGCATTGGGATTTCCGAATGAGCCCTGTATTGAGAGGAGGATCAGATGCCCTCAGGTGCTGTCTTATGGAGCGAGCCATGGTGATCTTGGGTTCTTTCTTCTCCGACGACCCGGGACCCGGAGGAGACACCGGATGAGGTGGCGGAGGATCCTTGAGGAGATGATCGATCACGATGTAGAGGTGGAGGAGTCCGATTACGGTTGTCCTCGTCCCTCCTCCGCATCCTTCGGTCGGCGGTGACACTCTTAGCCCTTCATATTGACGCGGCATTCTCGAGCATGTTCATAATAAGCCAGGAGTAGCGGGTGTTATGAATGTTGTACGTTCGTGGCTACTACGGGCATCGATGGATCGAATTGGCGGCCAGGGCTACTTTAGAGCATTGTCATACCATGCTCAGTCGAGATCATGAGTCACCTCGGTCTCATGAGCACGCACCTCGTGATGAGCCTGGCTGACCTCCTTAGACATCTTTGGCGGCAATGGCCCGATTTGAATCCACGCCAGCGAGTGAGGTGGTCACACTCTTGTCTCTAACCTATCTATGACGTGTCTATACTTTGGTAGGAGGAAAAGTTAGAGTTAAGGTAATCTTCTATCATGTTTTTGTAGGTTTTTAGCTTTATCAGCTACTCATTTTGTACGGGAGTCATGTATTGCTTGATAGTAGGCGATGTTTTGTCATATTTAGGTATATTAAGCATGTATTAGCCATTTTGGTTATATCAAAGCTTTATAGCATTAATTCTGGAGTTTACTACACTTTTGCAAATCACTTTTGTGTCTCCATTTTGTGTTTTTCGGCTCTTTTGACCTCGAGGTTGGCCCGCCGTAATGGTGGAATAAGGTTCTATGCGATTGCGCCACGTGTTGAAAAGGGTTCGGGTGAGGGGGGTTTTGGCAGACTTCAGTGCGAAGTCTATCAATTGATACTATAACCTTGAGTCGGTTAACCCTGAGGCCTATGATAATCTCCATGAGAACCCAAACTATCCCGAAGTCCTTGGGATGTTGGCCAGAAAGAGGCGGCTAGTGACGGGTGCACGAGGCGAGCACTTGGCTACGTTCTAAGGTATGGCATCACTTCATCACACATCATGTCTCATCAGACAACCAATGTGTGTGCAGTGTGACGAAAGGGCCACTAACAAATATGCCATCATCGAAGACATACCATTTGATGTCGGTCGAATTATAAGAATGCTATCCTACATAACAAAGATGCGAAAGATGAATCTCGAGGCACCCTTTCCTTATGCGGTCTATGCAAGCAATCGGGTGCCCTTAGAGGGCCAATGAGGCTTGGATACACACCGATCAAAGAGCGATCATGGTTAGAAAGGCAAATCGAGTGTACAGATTAGAGAAGTGTACGATTCGAGCGATGAGCCTCGGATGAGGATGAGCTTGGGACATCTGTCCATGTTTGGGATCTAGCAACGGGTGCCCGAGAGAAGTCGGGCAATCATGCATGACCCCACCACCACCACCATCCCGGGAGAAAGACCGGGTCGGAGTCTTTCCCTTTACACTAGCGGATTAGATTACGGGACTGTGCTTGGGTTAAATGCATATTGGGATGAGACCCAAGAGCACTAGGTCTCTATCAACTAGGACATGGACGTACTCGAAACCGACGCCGAACCGCGATGTGCGTAACGGCGACCATCTGAGTAACCGATCCATCACGAAGTAGCTTGCCTGGCTCCTCGCCTTTCACATGCCTCCACCACCACGCGGTGTCCAGAATTGATCGCTAAGAGTTCCTCCACCCCATAAAGCGCTCTTTCGTTGACATTGAGGACACTGTCTGCTTTTGTTTGGGGAGGGTGTGGGTGATCGGTTTGGATTTGTTTCTGTGTTAGTTGGTTTTTCTGTGTTTTAATTGTTTTACTTTTTATGTGGTTAAGTTGGATGTGTATTTGTTTTTATATAACATGTGTCTTTGTTTTATATACAGTTTTCATGTGTTTACGTGTTTTAGGTTGTTTTCGCAGCTTTGCGTGTTTAGGTGTGTTTTAGGTATTGTGTGTGAGTGGATGTCACGCTCGCTATTTAAGATAGGTTCTAAGTACTTTTTGTGTAGTAATCATATTAGTTAAACCGATTGACACGTGCAGGTCCCTTTGGTACTAATGATTGTATTTCGAGGTTGTTTGTGGTAGTTTTGCGGCTTTCGGAGGCTATTCTATCATGTGTCGAGCTAGGCATATCGAAGTTGAGCTGATTTACATCGAGTTCATATGATTTATCTTCGATTGCATCAAGCTAGGAGTGAAGAAATTGAACGAGGAACAAGCAGGGAAATATCGCTATAGGAGAGAAATTTAGCCTCTTCTTAGTAAATTGCTCTGATAGCAAAATTTTGCTATGTAGCGAATTTCACTACTTGTAGGAAATTTCACTACATAGAGAATTTTCCGCTACCGATGTGAATTTGCTACATAGTAATTTTTTAAACAAGTCTTGAAATTTCCTCTTCTGACAAAATTCTGTTCCCCTTTTTATTGTACAAACGACCCGTTTTGGTAATTTCATTTCTACCATACTTTGTAATTATACAGTTAGGTTAGATTGGTATTTCACACATTTGTAAGGCTATATAAGCCATTTACGAACAATTTGTAACCTAACTTTTAATTGCAAGCATTTCGATGCGGGCCCTTGTTTTGGCCTTCACTTTCTCTCTTCTCTCCTCTTTCTCTCACTTTCTAGAGCAACCAAACACACCCTTTGGGGATGACAACTTAAAGGATGTTTGGCTAAAGCCTCTAAACCTTGAAGAGGAGGGTTGCTAGGTAGGTTGATATGTTTGCAGGTGATTCTTTGTATTTCACGAAGCAGGTATTGAGTAGTTATGTTTCAAACTTTCAAAACTAGGTTTAAAAGCTATTTGATGTACTTTCTTTGGTCAATACTTGGAAAGCTTTTAGGGTTCAGTGTATTCTTAGTGTTGGAAATACAACGACATCCATTAGTTGTCATTCTGAGACCATTGGAAGTAGGTTAAATGCTAGATTTCAACCGGGAACATTGAATGTTGGTAAATGCTATGTTTCAAGAGAAATGGTACTAAGGAGTTGGATTTTAAAGCTAAACAAAGATCCGGTTTTGGAAATGACTGCTGGTCATCCCTATCACGAGAAATAACAGGACACTTTACAACCATATCATACCAAACTAGTATTGAAACTTCAGGACTTCTTTTTACATCTTATTTCAAATTACCTTCAGTTAGCATAGTGAAAACAACCACTATTGTTATACAAATCCAAAATCCAAACAAAAGCCTCACCATTATGAATCATTACAAAATCATTTGTAAGACGAAAACCCATCCCTGTGTTCGATCCTAGAGTCGCTATACTGTAGTAGTTACGCTACGGCAGTAGGAGTAATTTAGGTTATAAATTTTGTTGATTCATAACACCTACTGTGGCAGGAATCATCTATCGCACACACTCACATGTGATCTCTAGGGTATACCAAGGCCCTGGACCTTGTTCACAAGAATTCCACGAGCCTTGAGGGTTTCTAAACACCTAAGTGATGGGACACCTTTGAAAAAGAAGATTGCCATCGAGCCCCAAATATATATATATACATAAAAGAACAAAAAAAAAGACCAAAAAGATGTGTGAGAATATACTAAGTGGGATTGTCCAATTGGAATCTCAAGCACAGTCTAAGGGGCCTTTCAAAGCCTAATGCCCTGAGCCAACTGACTATGAGCCATTAACTTCACTGACCGTTACATGGGATAGAGAATGGACCCTTTCCACGGTCTAAGGCATTTAGAATTAGTTGAGTGTTTGGGGTGAAGTTCGAGGGGAACTAAATGTCCGGTGCCTCAACTTGACCCAGTGGGAGTCACGTGAATCCAGCTCTGGGTTTCATAACTAAAACTTATAGGCACTAGAGTTCTTTCATGCTTAGGTAGTATGTAAATAAAAAGGGGTGCGTTCTTATCCTTCTGTGGTTAGATTCTTTCAAATGGGTGAGTGGACTTCAAGTTTGGGGGTACTGGAATCGAGGTATATGTTGGAGATCATGAAACAATTACACATAGACTCTCGGGAAAAGGTCATTGAAAACTTTTTTTTTTTTTATGGGTGAGGGGGGGTTGAGTTGCGTGGTTAACTTGACCTTGCTTAGCTAAGTTCCTTATAAAGTTGCACAACTTTAAGGATCTCTTAATTTTAGACGATAAAGGCTCGAATTGCAAGTTTTGTTCATTTTGACTCTCCTTGTTGGCATCGTGTATAGCACACTCATGTCATAGGCGTTTTGGTGTGTCAATTTTCATGTGTGATTGCGTTATGAGTGTTTCTTGCTTGGGGATAAGCAAAAAGCTAAGTTTGGGGGTGTGATGAGTGCCCAAAACACTCATCATACACCAATGTTTTATCACGTTTTCGATTCATTTTACTTAGTAATAAGTGTGTTTATCATCGTATATCTGATACTCGGCTTCTTCTGCATTTTAGGTGAAAAAGGCGGCATTTGGAGGCTGTGTGGAGATTTGAAGAATTAGATTGGAGGAGAACCCAGCCTCAACGTCACGACGTTCCAACGTCACGATGTTAAGGTTGTAAGACTTGCAACCCTTCATCGGCCCCTAGCGTCATGGCGATCGCGGGGACTCAATCAACGAGATTTTAGATAGAACAAAATGAAATGACGAAAACGGGAGGGGGGAAGGAGGAACGAGATACAAGAATGAGTTGACTACGCAAGCGTGACTCGAGAGATCATGTAATCGCTGTATTTTGTATTTTCTTTCTCGAACTCATATTGATTAAAACTCGATGATTGTAATGACCAAGATGATGTTCTAGTTTTATTTCTAGAGTTTTGTTGTACTCTTGTTACATTCGTATGGATTAGTTATTGATTCAGTTTTATTCAGTATATCTATGGATCCAATATCGACTTGCTCTATTTTCTATTAATTAACTACATGGTGGAATTTGGCCAACATCAACATGCTCTTGTTGGGAATCTGAGATCAAGATATAAAGGTTCCCAGAGATCCGGGTAGAGTGACACTTGGTAAATGGGAGAGTAAAGATCTCATGGTTCCAAGTGTGGCGATTAGGGTTTAATCATTTAAGCGTCTCGGAGTTAAGGGTTGATGTAGAGATGCGATAAACCCTACTAGCGAGATAGGCGAATATACCTCGAGAAAGAATACCTCATAGGCACGATCCAACTTTGCCGGCGATGAATTCGTTAATATCATGAATAATCGTTTTACAGATTATAATCCATCGAATGTGGCAAAGGGAGGCAAAACCTGGTCCCGATTAATTGAGTAAATAATTCGTTTAGGATCAACTTTTCGAATCATTATAGCTATAATTCAGCAATTGAGATCGGATAATATTCTAGAATTTGATCAGATGTCCTTCACTTCTCCTTGTGGGAATGAGACAAGCCGCTATATTACGTACACTCGATGTGTATACTTGCGCGTGCGGGCCTACGTGTTACATTAATTTTACATAACCTCTACGGAACCCGTCAACTACTCTTAGCAAGCATCCACATGTCTACTCTAATCCCTTCAAGAGATGATCGCAGTTTATGAGATCGTATGCTTGATCGTATCGAGGAGTCTGACGTAGTGCTGGATTTGCCAGGATCAACAATGTCCAAGTCTTCACTAGATCCTATAACTAGGGATAGGTTAGATCACCACAAAATTACACATAATAGGAATCTCATTATCATGATCATGATCATGATTTCCTTTATCTTATCTAATGTATCAAGGACTTCATTAATTTTGATTTAAGATGCATTATCAATTAATATATATTAAATGAACATCAAAGAAATGAAGATGTATCATAAATGAATATAAGACGTACAATAAATGCTAAAGGTGATAGCCTTTAGAACTTCTATAACTGATAACAGTGTGAGAATTTGATGTCGCGACATGGAACCTATATCTAACAATTTGACTCAAATCTCTTACCAAATTTATTGTTATTTTTGCTTGTCATTTCATTCTTTTTTACGTAAAACAAAAGGCCAAGGGAGGATTAATTGTAAATTATGGTGTGAATTTAGCATCAAAAAATCAATATATACGGGAAATTCATTCTTAAATGCTAATATGATTCACACCTAACAATTCACATGATATTCTTTGTTGTTATTGGCCTAACAATAAGTGATTTTATTGGCAATCAAAATTCTTAGGACATGAATATAGATGAAGTGTTTGTTTATGCTGCTACCGAGTATTCATAATTGGGATCACACAGGTTTCCCGGGGCATTGTCAGGGTTAGATTGACTGATAAAGTCAACAAAGAAATGTAGGATAACATATTGATGGAAAGGATTAGTTTTTAAGTGATATGTTGAGATATTTGAGAATAGTATATAATATAGGGATAGTGTCAAATATTAAAAATTTTAAAATTCTTGATTGTTTACCAAAGCTTCAAATAGTAAAGTTTCAAGCTAAACATTGAAGAAAATTGTGCAACTATTATATTTGTGTTTATCTTACAGGATATAATAGCCTTTTCCTTGCGGTTGTTTTTCTAACTTTATTGCTACTTGGTTTTGAACGGCTGGATAAAGTAGCAATTCTCAAAATCATTTGGTTGGACAAAGAAGATTTTAATGAGTTTTACGGAAATCTTATTTAGACTCTTGGCTACTTTACCGAGGGAGATGGAAAGATGTTAGTGTATGAGTTGGAGAAGAGCTTTTAGAGCTCAAAGAAAATTGTGGGTTTGGTGGGAATTGAAAGCATAATGAATCCTTTTTTTGGAAATGGAAAATTCCTATTATAAGTTTTCTAGTAATGAATTCTCTAGTTTAATGTAATTCTCATTTTTATGGGTCCAATTATTAAATTTACGAAAGAGAGGCATGTAAAGAAAAGCATGAAAAAAGAATGGATAATATATTAAAGGAGATACAAAAAGGTGTGGAATGGCACCTATCATTTATATGATGTAATTAAATATCAATTTATATAATGCTTTGTGAAAAACACTAAAAAATTAAATATCGAAAGAGGATTTTAACTAATCATGTATATATTTGGTCATATAGGTTAAATATTAACTTGGCCCAATAGTCCCTTGATTGCCTTTATAAACATCGGTAAAAATGCTGGAACAGCAACGACTATAAAAACATTGGAAATATAACAAAGAACAAAATATCGGTAATTATGAATGTATCGGTACTTGGATTTTACGGATATATCAGAAATATCGATAAATATCGGTGGATATTTTGACAAAAATATCGGTGGATATTTTGACAAAAATATCGGTAAAGCGAAAATTAACAAAAATACTTTGGAATTCATGAAAATAATTTGTTGAACTATAAATAAGAAAATATACACTTGTTGAAGATGATATTCATTATAATTTATCGAGAAATTACATTATAATAGTCATTTAAAACCAAAATGAAGACCGATGTGGCTTCGTACATTGTTGATGAAGAGTTCCATCTTGATGAAGACAATATTCATAACAAGATCTTCAAAATATTGAGATAAATCAAAAAGAAAAAATAATTTAAGAGTCAAATGGAGCTTGGATGTGTATGGATAAGTTTGTAAAGAAATTGTATGATTTTAGGGGTATTTATAGAATTTCTTGGAGTCAAAATAGCTATTGGATTGTCAAAAAAACCATTGTGATTTAATTCTAACCGTTGGATTTGATAAGTCAAAATAGTCAATATATCTCCGATATTTCCGATGTTTTACCGATATATCTCCGATATTTTACCAATATATCTCTAATATTTACCGATATATCTCCAATATTTACATATATTTTTCCAGAAATTCCAGCACATGCGCACGTGAGATATACTTTCGATATTTCGCCGAAATATCGAAAATTTCCAATATTTCGCCGAAATATCAGCGATTTTACCGATTTTTGGTTGGAAAAATCATATTGGTACTGGCCGATATCCATTATTTGGCGATATATCAAATATTTAATATATCAGATTTTGTTCCTTGAGTATAACAATGCTATGGTTCTGATTATAACCAACCTGTAGTAGTAGTTTTCTTTTGACCCCAGCTATAAACCATGCAATGGCCTCGTTTTTTTTTTATTATTATTATTTTTTTTACCATGGTACTCAAGCTTAGAACATTATAGCCATGACTCATGCATGCAATTAGCCATGGTGCATCTATATCATTTATCGATGCCTATAGTCACCGTCTACCATGTTTTTTTTTTTTTTTTTTTCTTACGCTATATTCTGTAGTATTAATTGTGCTTTAAGTGAGGATTGCTGTGTGACTATAAGCTTTGATTAAGTAGTTAGTGTATAAGGGAGGAAATGATAGTGGGGTTGTAGGGCATACAAAACAAACCTTGGATCGGCCTGTGTGTCAAGTGTTGGATATCTTGGAAGAGGCTTGGATCGTTGCAAATCTTTAAGCCTTTACAGTTTCTCATCGAAGATAATTGCAAGATTCATCTTGAATGTCAAATGCATAAGATCTGCCCTGCCTCCCACCTTGTTGTTTTTCTTTTTTGTTTTTTTTCACTCACTTTTTTGCATTTGGACTTCCCATAATTGTAGAGAGAGTATAAGGAAATGTATGATGAATAAATGATAGTTTTTACTCTTCAATTGTTGAAGATGGATAGTGTTTTAAACGTTGAGTTCAACATGCAACCCTCAAAACATTCATGTAGATGAATAAGTTATTACATGGGAGTATGACGTAGCGTGTAGCGCACTTGATCAAAACACAATTGTTCAACAAGAATAACACTTCTCAATCCAAAGACCAGTTCTCAATCCAAAGAACAAAATAAACCAAAAGCTTTGATTTTTCTGATAAATTGATCAAAGTGATCAAAGTCCCTAAAACAAACCCTAAAACATCTATTTATACCCTAGGCATAATTTTGGTATGATAGGAAATAAAATTATATCTCAAAACAATAATAGGAAAGAAAATAATAATCCCAAAACAATAATAGGAAAGAAAATAATACTCCCAAAAGAATAATGAGAAATAAAAATAATACCCTAAAAAATAAAGATAATATCGCAAAAAAAACGACAAAATAAAGATTTTAGTTTATTTAATTTAATGTACCTTGTAATGGAGTCACCTCCACTTGAAAAAAACTCGTCCTTGAGTTACTTTCTGGATATCTGGCTGGAATTAGGTAAGATTAGCAACATTGAAGGTATTTGAAATTACCATCCTGTAAAACCCGAGAAAATTCTAATTTTCTGAAAAATGGTAAAATGATCATTTCGGTCAAAATCCGGAATTTTTCTAGATCTCGGATAACAAAACGGACTTAACAGTTGGAATCGTCTCGCAAAATCTATCTACCACGTCGAATTTCTTCGAATTCCCAGAAATTCGGAATTTCACATTTTTCGAGGCAAAGGGGGTAGTGCGGGACACTTGGCACATTTTGAGTGGCTCAAGAGGTACCACGTGTTATATCTGAGTGTTCGAACATGAGACTTTCAGTGTGGGCCATGGGTGGACATGGCATGATACCATTTGATGAAAATTCAAAGTAGAGGGATAAGTAGATAAAGAATCGAAAATTGACCGATGGTAGAACGGCATGTAACATGAGAGGACAAGTCCTCTTGACCCCGAAGCTCTCGGCCGGTTTGGGAGAAGGATAAAGAGAGAAAAGAAAATAGATTTTGAGAGAGAAAGTTCACTTATATCTTTAGAAATCGATGATCGGGCGGAAGTCGAATCAGAGCGAAGCCAGAAGCAAGTTGCTCCCCCCCTTTGTGGAAGCTCACGCATGGTACGATTTCGTGGAGTTTCTGACTCTGGGGAGTAGAGGTCTTCTCTGTGATTTAATCATATTTAAGAACCTTGTTAATGGTTGGAAGTTTGAGGCGAAATGTGCTTAAGTTTTTTCGATCATAGAAGTGGAATTGACTGAGGAACCCTTTGGGCAGTTTAAGAACTAGGGTTATCTTGTTTCACGTGATCTTGTGTGTGGTTTGTGTTGCTTAGGCAGTTCAAAATGAATTACTAAATTGTTTATTAAGCGTGTGAATAATTTTGTGTCGTTGATATGAATGAATAACATATTGTGTGTTAAATTTTGTTAATATATACATGCTTGATATCTTACTTTATACATTGTTACTAATAAAAATGGCATAATGCATTTCATATGCGGGGCACCTAGAACAGTAGGTGTGTGTGCATGACATGAAATAAATTGGAGGGTTATCGAAATAATAAAATTATATCGAAAAGTTTAATAAGAAGGATTGTGTTGGAAATGCGATCGACAATTCAAGTCGGAGAGGCGAGTGAATTGTTTTGAAGGGATTGCCCAACAAATTCACCTGGAAGGATTGTCAATGTATTTATATCGGTTGCCCACAATTCAGCAAATATTTTTTGTTTGAAGACGATTTTCATACATGGCATAAGCATGTGTGAGGGAGTCGGTGAGGACTCGAAACATGGGATTGGGCATGTAGACATTCCGAGTAGAATCATGAATTCACTTGAATGTGTGTGTTTTTCCATTGTGAGCACTTGGTGGGAGTAACATGTAGAAGATTACAGCTGCTAGGCATTGCTCACCGGCCCCGTGGGATCCTTTAGGTACGGGAGTGTTCGGAGACGGCTCGTTAGAGCCGCTTTTGAGGAAGAAAGTAGACATGTGGCTTGATTACGTTTTTGTAAAACATGTATGAAATATTACAATTGAGACATGTTGTATAAGAGTGTAATTAACTCTTTAAACTATTGTATTATAGTTGGGTATATTTTGTGAGTATGGATGTATGGGCCTAACATAGCCATTTTTACTCATGTATGGGCCTCATGATATGAGACACCTGAGTTTTTAAGCGAGGTTGACGGTGGCAGCGGGACCCGGGAATGGGGCGTCACACATCCAACTTGGAAAGTCAACCACATAAGCATTGTTATTGATCTTCTTAACAATTTGGTATGATCCATAATTTCTTTGTTGAACCTTGCTATGGCCACTTGCATTCCAGCCCTTGCTAATGAAAGCCATCACCTCATCCTGACACCCAGGTGACATGAGCGAAATCATGCTTGCTGCTGACCATCTTGTACTAGATCAACCTTCTCTAACTTGTTCTTAACATTTGCTTGCACCTCTTGAACCTGCTTTGCCAAATCACCAGCTGTTACACTAAGACCAGGGACCTTTGGAAACTTCACCAAATCTAAAGCATGATAAGGACACTTCATGTATCTGATGGAAAATGGGGATCACACTTATTACACTATATGAGCAGCGTTGTTATAGCGAGCTTAAGCTTGTCTTTATGGCAAAATCTCATTGCCAGTCTATCCATGCAAATACTCAAATAAGATTACTTGAAGTCTGTTAACAACCTTTGTCTACCCGTCTATTTGTGGATGTGTTGTCTTCTTGAAGTTATTGATGAGTCAAATAGCCTCCAAAGAGTCATCCAAAAGTGACTAAGGAACTCAATGTCACGATTAGATGTAATAGTATTTGGCACTCCATGCAACCTCACAACCTCCCTAAAGAACAGTTTGGTTGTAGAAGATGCATCTCCAATCTTCTAACATGGCAAGAAATGTTCCATCTTAGAAAACTTTTCAACCACAACAAAAACAAAATCCATACCTCGTTGAGTTCGTGGCAAACCCAACATGAAGTCCATAGAAAGATCCTCCCATATAGCATCAAGAACAAGTAATGGCATGTATAACCCTGTGTTTTGAGTCTAACCCTTCGCCCTTTGACATACATAGCACCTCAACACAATGTAGTCACATTCCTTCTCAATCTAGGCTAATAGTACAAATTCAATGGTTTTATTCTAAGATGACCCGCTAAACCACCACCATGCAAGTCTCTATTGACCTTCTCATGAAGAAAAGTGCGACGAAGACACAACTGCCCACTCTTCATGAAAAATCCATCATGTATGTAAAAATCATCACAAGGTTGTTTAAGAGTAGCCCAAACCTTTTTGAAGTCATCATCGTATGTATACAATTCCATGATGTCCTGAAACCTACCACTATCTCCAAAACATAAGGTTCCTACTCAAGCCACTCGTCTACTTAATGCATCGCCACCCTCTTTTGTTGTCTGATTTATGGATAAGCTTATAGGAATTTCTATATGTAAGTTGTCCACACAGCATGCATATCACTTATATTTTGCTTATGTGTACTTAAGTATGGCTTGTAGTGTCAGTCTGAAGAATAAATCCTTGGCTGAGATAATGCTCCATGATGTTTCCTAAAGCCCTCGCAAATAACATAAAATTCCTTTTCATTACAGGTGTACCCCATTTACTCCTCCTTGCTTCACATAATTTTTCACTAAAGAAATTTATCAGCCTCTTATCTTGGGATAAAATAGCCCCTATACCCATTTCACTAGCATCACACTCTACCTTAAATAACTTCTCAAAATCTAGTAATGCCAAGACAAGTGTCAGGCCCAACTTCTCTTTAATCAAAGAAAACTGCCATTTCCCGCTCCGCCCTAATGAAACCTCCCTTTGTTCAAACACTCAGTGATGGGTGCTACAATGCTACTAAAATGTTTAATGAACCTCCTATAAAAGGTTACTAACTGATGAGCTTAAAAGTCATCTATTTTCAGTCCATTTTTCTGATTGATTTTTATATATAAAGACTGATTAATATGCGTAAAGATGAATTACCTAATCATTGTGGCAAAGAGAAATTAAAAGAAAGTAAAATGCAAAAGGTAATGTGGTCAGGTAATCGATATAATGGGCTGAAGGAAGTTGCAGCAAGAGAAGTGCAAAGGATTAAAGAATTTGATGTCGTGAAGCTTTAACAACAATCACATCCTGGTTACAATTACAAAGGTCCACTGCATCGAAGATCAAGATGCCAGCCTGGCGTGAAAGGAGTTTCAAGGTCAAAACAACCAAAAATTGATGAAGAAGAAGAATGATGTCGCTAATATCATTTAGAGGTCACACAGAATTTAACTCGCGGGATATGATGTCGCTGACACCAAATTAAGTCGCGACAGAGCTAAAAATCGACTGAACATTTGTGTCGCAACATCGCCTAAAGTTAGAAGTAATACGACTTCAAAGATCGGCGTAAATGGGCCGCTGACATCGGGCTTTGCAAGGAAACTAATGGTCGCAACATCAGATGCACTAAAAAGAAGGTCGCGACAAGATCAAGCTGTCGCGACATCAACTACACAGAAAGGAAGTCGCGACATCATTCAGTGGTCGCGACAACATTGGTAAGAAAAGAGGTCGCGACAACACCAGTTGTCGTATCACCAAAGACTTGAGGGTCACAACATCTTAAGAGGTCGCGACAGCCACTACTGCAGTGAGGTTACACACGTCCAACGTCGACATCAAATGCACGCTAAGGCTCGACGCCCTGTCGCACATCACTTACACTAAAGACACGCTGCGACCAAACAAAGACTCGCGATACGACTAAAGACAACAGAGGTCGCGACAAGAATTGATGTTGCGACATCAACAAACTTCAACTGCCATTTTAAACTGCAAATTCAAAAAGAAGTATCAAATTAGGGCCCAACTTAGAACCCTATAAATAATGGCCGCACCGAATGAACGCAGCCTCGCGACCGGGCTGCAGATCTGCTAGTCAAGGCCCCGTATTTTAATTTTCTTTCTTTTATTTTCTTCGCTTTTTTTATATTTTTAGACTAGTTTGTATTTCATTCAAATTTGGATTTGAACGTTAATGAAGGGTGCAGTTGGAATGCAGATTTATATTTCTTCACTATCGTCTGTGGTTTGAATTCGTACAAAATTTATTTCGAACTACCAGTTTCCGATTTACAGTGGTTTTCTTGATCAACAAGCCAATGTATGGTGTAATCCAGTGATTTAGAAACCCAGCTCCCATTGAAATGACGCTATTGTCATAAATTATCTTTCCTGCATAATTTTATTCATTATTGCTGAACTTCAGTTTATAATTCAACTTGCTTGTTTTGCGTATTTCCTTGAATTGATCCCAATGTCAGTCTCTTATACCCATAACGGGTTGTTCCAGTCACATCGTGAAGCCCTCTGAGTGACAGAAGGCATTCTGAGAGCTTATGAATAATTTTCGTGAAGGTATGGGAACCCTCGATATTGACGCATCTAATGCTCGTGTAATTAAATCGATACATCCTCTTCTCACTTGAAACCGAGAATGAGTTGAGTGGAGTTATCAATTTACATGCAGAGAGTTCGGCCAATTCGAATCGCGGAATTCAACTCTGTTAGCAACGATCTAATCAAGGAAAGAATGAGTTGTTCTAATTTTGAGGAAGAGGAACTAGTATATGTAAACCCATGCACACTATACAAAGGTTAAGGTTTACACCATGTTATGGGTATGAAGCATTGAAAGAAAACTTATAACAAGGCTACCTGTGACAGTGCGAGTTATCTGTCATCAGATTCTCCGAGAGAAACGGTGAAGGTGAGATGATGAACGGTGTGGTTTGGAGATCCGGCCGCACTATCACATTCCTTGAACTAGTTTTAAAACTGTGGGTTCAAAGCAAAAAATTACCATGTCGAGGAATTGATTCTTCACAATAGCTTTATTTTCAATGTTCTTTATTATAACCTGCTCAATCTTAAATTTGTCATTTCATTATTTCAAAGAGTCATTCATTTGTTATTCATTCATATTATTTTTAGGTTTTCATTATTTCAAGGCTTTAACGGGTTTATCTAAATTAACTATTTATAAATTAAATAGTATGTGAGCTTAAGTGAAGGTAGTTGATTGAAAATTCTCTCGAGATCTCAGGGATCGGAGACCGGATTCTAAAACTAATTTACACTTGTCCGACTGCACTTGCAAAGATAACGGATCAAAACCACTCAGTAAACAATTTACTCCAATTGAAACAATCTTTGAACTAATCAAATAGCTAAGACATATACGGTCAACATGTTTTATGGCGCCGTTGCTGCTAATTTGGACATTTAAAAGAAAAAGAACAAAAATAGTTTTTCATGGCAGTGGTTATTTTTAGCCACTAACTTTCAACGAGCCATATTGAAAATATTTTTTTGGCCTGACTAATCCTATTAATGGAAGTGTGTTTTGATTTTAGGAAAACTTTAATGCATAGGAAACATAATATTGATCTGATTCCAGCAGATACTGAACTAGAAAGAACACTCGGCTTCGAAAGGCGAAAGATTCAAACTCAGCTATGGCGATGAAGGCCGACCATTGAAGGACAACGAACAAGAAATGTAAGGCCTCCAATCACTGACAATGGAGGACTTTTGGAGACCTATTATTCAGGATGAATACCAATCGTATTGTACCGCAATGGATGCAAATAATTTTGAACTAAAGCCAAGATCGACATAATGGTTCAGCTAACAATAATATCGGGTCATCCACAAGACCCAAATGAGCATCCGGGAAGGTTTCGAGAAATTGCAAACACAAAGAAAGTCAAATTCGGGTGAGAGACCGCAGGTCATTAAATCGCATTTATTTCCATTTTCTAAGAGATACAAAGAGCCACATATGGTATGAATCTCTACCATATGGCCTCATGGATACTGGAGGAGTCAGAGAAGCCTACCTGGGTAGATTCTTCCCCCCATCACTCACCTCAGAGAGACGGAGGGAGATAATTGTGTTCCAGCAGGGGGAAGATGAGAGCCTTTATGTAGCATGGGAGATATTCAAAAGGTTGCTGAAAAGATGTCCGATGCATGGGATAGATTTGAAGACCCAGATGGACATAGTGTATCATGCCTTGAATGATACATCTAAGGGTATTATTGATGCTTCATGCTGTGGAGCATTCAAACGTAAGAGTGCCGCAGGCAAGATCCTCGATTGAGGACCTCAAGAATGCATATGAAAGCTCCAGCATCGAGTTTTCAAAAGTAATTTGGCGTAGGAAGAGAGTCATGGAGTCGAAAGTAAGATGATGTACCCATGAGTAAAGATGCCATCATGCATAGAATGGCCAAGCAAGAGGAAGATGCACAATCGTTCATGAAATAGAGCAGCTGAGAGGAACTATCGAGAGGAAGTGCGAGGCACCCAATCGAAGAACCTGCTTTATGATGTCGAGGAGGTTAAGTACTGGGAGAGCCAAGAAGTTATCGGGCCCAAACCAAATCATAACCTCACAAAGACATATCCGTAAAGACTGAGGAACCATGAAAATTTTTCATATGGTGGAGGGGCCTACAAGGCCAAAGGCACGAATAACATCCTCGCTGAAGGAAGACGCAGCTCACCAAGGTTCCAACAGCAAAGAAGAAGGGAGGAGGAAGTGTAAATGAATATCGTGGTCAGAGGAGAGCCCCACCATTTGGAAGATCAAATGTCGCAATTCATGGGGGACAACAAGAAGTCAAGAACCCTCCATGAACAAAGTTTGCACTAGCCTCAAATGCCAATTCTCAAATTTTTCAGAAGACCACTAATGCTTCTCTCAAGAACCTGGAGACACAGATAGGGCAACTGGCCCTAAACCTGCAAAACCAGATGAAAGATGCCTTTCCCAGTGACACAAAGAAGAATCCAAAAGACTGTATGGCGGTGCAGCCGTAAGGGAAAGACTTGAGAAGAGGATGCAGATGAAAGTAATAAGGGAGATGAAAGCCCAGACAATGCAGAAACACTGGAGAAAGAATGAAAGAAGGAACAACTGTCCGGAGAAGAAGGAAGTAAGAAGAAAACCCAGAACAACCTAATTACAGCTCCATTTCCACAGAGTACGTTAAATCAAAGAGTAGGAACAGCTTTGCAAGGTTCTCAAAACCTTCGTGGCTAGAGGATCGCATGCCTTTCACGTAAGGGTCATCAGATGCCACTTTATGCAAAGTTTTTGAAAGACATACTGAGCAAAAAGAGTGAAGGACGGTCAAGAAGACCAGAACCCGACCGCAACTCTGCAATACTATGGATCAAGAGGGGCTTACCGTAAAAGGTGAAGGATCCAGGAGCTTCTACCCATTCCCCGCACCCATCGTGAGAGCTCCAGTTTCAGAAAGCTCGTGACCTCAAATATCAATTTAATGCCCTATTCTGTTGCTAAGAAGTTAAGTTTGGGGGAGCTTACTCCCACTACAGTTACTCTCCAAATGGCAGATAGAACCCTGGCAAAACCTGAAGGAATCATAGAAGATGTGCTGGTAAAGGTGGGGAACTTTATTTTTCCAGTAGACTTCATCGTACTAGATATGGAGGAAGATTCACAAGTCCTCAAGCACTGGAAGGCCATTCCTTGTAACCGGAGCACTTAATCGATATGCGTAAGGAAATTCTTACTTCTCGTAGTTGAGAGAAGAGAAATGATCAATTTAATCGTAAGCCTGGGAGTTTGGGAGATAAAGAGGAAGATATAAGGTCAATAGAAGATGTATATGTCAACAACTATGAATTTTACTATGATTGTAATGCCCAATTTTCAATCAATGAAAAAGAGATGAATTCACAGTATCTAGAAGATTTTGATTCAGATTTTCTGCACATCAGTTTACATTCTACTGAGAAAGTGATGAGTCTTGAACAAACTGAGGTGAAAAAAGAGACCAAATTGAAGAAAAGGAATTTCATCAAGAAACCAGTGAAGAAGGGCTAGTTCTAAAGGTGTTGCCAAGTCATTTAAAGTATGCTTACCTGAAGCTGCCAAAGAGTAAACTAGTAATAATTTCTGCTAGACTTAGTGATGCTGAGGAACAAGAGGGTTACCGGAAATTTCTGAGAAATCATAAGGAGTCTATAGCTTGGTCAATTAAAGAGTTAAAAGGTATCAGTCCATCAATATGCATGCACAAAATACTTCTAGAAGAAATGCAAGGCCAACTGTTGAACATCAAAGGAGGCTCAATCCAGTAATGAAAGAAGTAGTCAGGAAGGAGGTACTCAAATGGTTAAATGTCGGGTTTTTATCTATAATTTCGTGATAGTCCTCGCTAGCCCAAATTCCATGGTTCCAAAGAAGGGTGGATTTCCATCAGAATCCGCAATGAAAGAAATGAATTAATTCCAACAAGAACGTGATGTATGGAGAGTATGCATTGATTACGTGAAGCCGAAATACAAGAAACTGTGAAAGATCACTTCCTTTGCCATTCATTTTGATCGATGTTGGACGACACGTGACATCCGCTTTTGTTTCGATCTTGCATTCGTGCTACAACCATATTGCAATTGCACCTGAGGACCAAGAGAAGACCACATTCACATGCCCGCGGCACCTTTGCCTTTTAAGGATGCCATTCGGGCCGTAATGCCCCGCTACTTTCCGCAGATGTATGATGTCAGTTGTTCTCGCACTTGGTAGAAGAAGTTGGTGGAAATTTTATGATGACTTACAGTGTATGGGTCCAGCTGAACAATGTTTGAACAACTCCGAAACAAAGATTTCCAAAGAGGCGACAAGCAAACTAGCACTAAATTGGGAAAAATGCCATTTCATGGTAACAAGGTATTGTTCTTGGTCATAAAATTTCTCGCATGTATTAGAAGTGGACCAATCCAAGATTTCTATTGTCAAAACCCTTGCACCTCCCAATTACAAGAAGGATAAGAAGTTCTAGCATCGGATTTTGATAAGAGATTCATCGAGACTTCAAGAATAGCTGCACTACTATGACATCGGAGAAAGACACAAAATTTAATTTCATGATCTCTCAAGGTCATTAAGAAATTCAGACGATTGGTTCAAGCACTGGTCATAGCTGCACCGTATCGACTGTGAATTCAAGTAATGTGATGCCGCGATTTCAAGAATGGGAGCTGCTTGGGCAAAGAAAAGAGAAAAATATCTCGCAGCCATATACTATGCAGCGTAACCTTTCAATGAATACAAGAAAACTATTCCACAAAATGAAAAGCGGAGATGCGTAGCAATAGTGTTTGCTTGTGAAAAATTCAGTCATACATTATGGGATCCCATGTTATAGTTCACACGTACTATGCAAATGATCAAACATCTTATGTCAAAAAAGGAAGCTAAGCCAAGACTCCGATAAGGCCGTGCTACTTTCAATGCAAGAGTTTGATATGGAAATTACAAGATAAAAGGGATGTGACAATGTGATAGCTGATCACGGTCCGTATTATAGAAAGAAATCAAGGTAAGAGGAGGATAAGACATGAGAGAGCTTCCTGCATTTGAGCAACTATTTGTAATTGTCATTCCAAATGTCATGGTATGTTGATATTGTGAATTACTTAGTCAGGAGTAGTTCCTTCCGAATTCACCACCAACGTAAAAGAAAGCTCAAGACTGACAGCAGGTATTATATCTGGATGACCTACTATTATTTCAAGAGGAGCCTACATATTATAAGAAGATGTGTGCCAGAGGGTGAACAAAGTAGAATTATGAATGAATGCCATGCATCACCATATGGGGGTCATTTTTCTGGAGAAAGAACAGCTCATAAGATACTCCAATCAGGATTTTATTGGCCAACCGGTTGTAATCAGATCAATGGGTCAAATTATGATAGATGCCAAAAGATTGAAATATCAAGAAGAAATGAAATGCCCCTACGAGTATGTTATTGTGGAAAATTTTTTGATGGGGATAGATTTGCCGGACCCTTTCCACAATCGTTTGAAACTCAGATATACCGGCGGGCAAAGGATTATGTTTTAAAAATGGTGGAAGCAATAGCTTGCCCGCGGAATGATGTTAATACAGCCAGAGTTTCATGTATTAGAACATATATTGGAGTGTGATTTGGAACAATCGCAAGACTATTATCGCTGATTTGGGAAGCCACTTGAGAAACAAAATTTCGCAAAGCCCCGAGCGATATGGGATCAAACATATAATGAGCCTAGCTATCGTCCCTGCACTAATGGGCAAGCGTGGGGCTTCAACCGGGAGGTTAAGCGATCCCTGAAAAGACTGTAAGTTCAAGCAGAAGGATTGGCTTCCAAACTTAATGATGCACTCTCAGCCTACAGGATCGCATTCAAAACTCCAATGGGATGTCCCCCATACGTATTGGTATTTGGCAAGCCGCGTCACCTCCCTGAATTGGAACATGCGCGTGGGCCATCAAGAAGCTTGAATTTCGATTTGAAATGGCAAAGGAAGAGAGATTGCTTCAACCGAATGAACTAGAAGAACTGAGAAATGAGTCATGATAATGCAAGATCTCATGTTGTTAATAAAGAAATGGCATGATCAAAGGATTCTTAGGAAGAATTCAGAGAAGGATCGAAGCTCGTTATTTAACTCCAGATTAAGATTGTTCCCAGGAAAATTGAAATCAAGGTGGAGTGGACCATATACCGTGGTGTCAAGCACTACTTTTGGAGCAGTAACACTCAAGACTGATGATGGGGAGGAATTTAAAGTCAATGGACAAAGAATGAAGCATTATCAAAGGTGGAGGAAGGAAAAGAAGAGCTACAACTAGTTCATTGAGAGAGAAAGAAAATCAAAACAGCAAGTCCAATTAAGGACTCAAAATCGAGCAAACAGATGGAGGCAAACTCCATGTAGACTTTAATTTCGCTTTTGTAATTTTGAAATTTTTCAATTAACCTTGATTTTGTTTTTTATAGTTATTATAATGATTAGTTAGTACTTGTTAAGGTTAATTTTGTTTAATTGGTCCTTCCCAGAAATGCTGCGTAATTTCATGCAAATGGCTCAGTAAGAAGGAATGAACTCTAGTACAACTCCAAAGAATCGTTGTAAGAGGAACGACGTAAAAAAAAAGGGAGCATTCCTTTCCTATATAAATTGAAATTTGAATAGAATATACTTTAATTAAAGTCGTGTGAAATTGGTTTTGTTTGATGATGAGAATCTCGTTAATTGATCAAGAGGAAAAGTCGTTGTTCATTAAATTTGAGGCAAATTGCACTTCACATTGCGACAAAACTTATGTCGTGATTAGAATCAAGTCAGCAACAAAAGTCGAAGGTCGTGGACTTTAGTCACGTCAAGGAAGAACAAGGCTGACGTCGCGACCAAAAGTTCTGTTGAGAAAGAAATTGAGGTCGCGACAGAAATTTTGGGTCGCGACAAGAGTAATCCCTTCAGAAGAAAAGAGAGGTCGCGCATAATCTGCAAATGTCCCCAGATTCTAACATGTCGCAAACCTTAAGAGGAATTTGTCCTCCCACGGATATCATTTGTGTCGCTGACAAACAAAATATGTCGCGACAAAGAGGATAAATTGCCACCGGGCGCTTTCAATTTTGTCCTAAATTTAATGATTAATGCACATCTCTCAAATTAGATTTAGATCAGACGAAATAAAATTAAACAGAGTAATAAATAGTGATTAATGCAGAAACATAAATTTAAATTCTAATTGAACCAATGTGTTTGATACACTCAGTTTCGAGGGGAATAATCAGAGGGAAATTAATAAGTTCAAGAAAAACTTTCAAAATTCTCTATCAAAACCACTTAACCTCTCGTTGAATTACTGTAAGAGCAAGGTTCGAGTAATCACTTTAATCCACTCAATAAAATATAAAGAAGGAATAAATACACCTCTCCCAAGCAAACAAAAGCACTATAAAAGGATGGGAGAACAACGGAAGAAAAAACGAACAAAGAGAATGGAGAGAAGGGAGAATGAGAGAAAGAAGAGCCGGGCGTTTGAAATACGGTGGTTTTATGGAATGAATGGAGCCTAAAACAACAAATTCCATTCGTTATTCCATAAAACACTGTGTAATAAAGATAATGGTTGATGGAAGGGGAATATGGATTAGTTAGAATCCATCAACCAAGAAGCTCCAAAGAAAAAGGGAGAGGCAGCCCCAATTTGTTACACAACCTTGTTAAGAGCCGAATCACTCTTAGAAGAGCTCAAGGTCTGGTGAGCCAAATTCAAGCCGAGCCAACCTTCGAAGAATATATGTGATTTCAGATCAAGAAATAAAGGGTTTTTCTCGAACTTGGATACAGTGTAACTGTGAGAAAACAGATTGTAATAGATCAAATGTTTTAATATTTGAATAGGATTTCTTCCTCGACTCAAATTGGTTGTTCATAATATATGAATTTTATTTCTGTTTCATTTTAGTTTCTGATTTGGGAATTAACTTAATAATTTATTCAATAAAAGATAAGGGCAATACACTGAGATTTGATCAACGATAATATGATTTAGGTTAATTAGCATGTTTGGGATAAGAATATAATTAAGAATATGCATTTAGTTTGAAGGAACAAGGAGTCAAGGAACCCGTTGAAATAACATCATCTAAATTCTCATCCACTGATATGAGTCAAGAAAACTGGGAAGGTCACAAGAATCAACCCAAATTCTAGAACTTGTTAGATTAATGATCAAGGCGAAACTTAGGTGATACAATCACCAGAAATGACGCAGCCATTCTCGAAAGTTTGAGCCATTCTAGCCATCCTCATTCATATGTTAATGCATACACTTTAGTTCCTTAGAATGAGCCAAACAAACTCCTTATTCTCGAAGAAGCCAATGGAGACACCAACCCATTCTACGTAATCAATCCTCTAAAGAACCTCGTGGATTACCAAAGAACCCAAAAGAGAGGAACAAATAAAGCCTGGGGAGTTGTAAATTTTTCAGGAACTCATGAGAAAAAATAATATAAAAGGGAATTAAAGAGAAAAGAAATACAACAGTAAAAGAAAGCTTAGGAATAGGTTTTGTCTTGCGGCCTAACTCTCTTGAACAATTAAGTTCTTAGGGGTGTTTCAACACCTAGTACCCTAATGCCATCTGATATGGGAGTTACTAACCCAAAGTTCGCTAAGAGTAAAGTCGTGGAGGCTCCAAAGTGTTGATGTCACTGCACTATTCCCCGAAAGGTGACAAGAAGGAAAATTTCCCCAGTTTGAATTATGAATGAGAAATGGGAACATACGCTTGAATAGAAGAAAATCAAGGTGGTATCCCAAACACGAAGTTTGGGAGTTTATTAAGGAAATTACAAGGAGGAAAAGGGGACAGCAGATGAGTAAGAAAGGAAAAAGGAGTATTGGTAATCTTAACCTAAAAATTCCATCCATCCTACCCCTTACCCAAACCTAACATTACAAGCCCAAAAGACCTGATTGACTAAGGTCAGGATCACCTACATTAGTGGAGATTAATATGAACAACAAGCCCATGGACCTCGGAAAATCAGGAAAAAGATCAAACCGTGAACATCCTCTGAAGGGTTAATTGACTCATTAAGAAAATGGACAAAGAAACCAACTCACATTTCAGCGTAATCAATTAACTATAATCATGAAAACAAATTCAACAATTTCGCTATGTACACCTAATCGAAAGGTGAAACCAACCTTTATCCGACTTCTAAGCTGAATACAAAGAAAAAGAATGCAATTTCAATTTCAATTAAATTGGTCACACGCATAAATGTGACAGAAAATGTCCTTTTGTTTGAGGACAAACAAAATTTTCTTTTTATTTGCTCGGGGACAAGCAAAATTTTAAGTTTGGGGGAGTTTGATGAGCTTAAAAGTCATCTATTTTCAGTCCATTTTTCTGATTGATTTTTAAGTATAAAAGACCGGACACATGCGGTGAAGATGGAATAACTTCAATTCCAATCACGTACAGAAATTGAAGTGAGTTAAAATGCGTAAAAGAGCGTATCGTAGCCGTGCACATCAAGTATACTAAAGTCACGCCAGAGCAAGAGAAGTGCAAAAGGATTAAATAATTTGATGTCGCGGAAGCTTTGACAACAATCAAAATGCATCTTCGAAATATAATTACAAAGGTCCAGTCGCAATTGAAGCATAATTGAAGACAAAACGAGCTGGGCGTGAAAGGAGCTCAAGGTCAAACAACCAGAAATTGATGAAGAAGAAGAAATGATGTCGCGACATCATTCAGAGGTCGCGACAGAATTTAACTCAGTACAGTGGATATGATGTCGCGACACCAAAAAGAAGTCGCGACAGGAGCTAAAAAAATTGACTGAACATTTAGGTCGCAACATCGCTTCAAAGTTAGAAGTAGTCGCGACCTCAGCACTGAAGCAGAACAGCCGGCATCAGCTTGCAAGGAAACTAATGGTCGCAAAGATCGGCGTACTAAAAAAGAAGGTAGCGATACAGATCAAGTCACGCTACATCAACTACACATGGAAGTCGCGACATCATTCGGTCGCTACAACATTGGTAAGAGAAGAAGGTCGCGATAAATACCAGTTGTCGCGACATCAATTGTAAGATTTGAGGTCGCGCATAACATCCAGAGGTCGCGACAGCCACACAGAGAGAGTGAGGCTGCGACAACATCCAATTGTCAAGCACATCAAATGCAATACGCTAAGGTCGACGTTCTTAAGCCGCCGCAACATCAACATTCAAAGACATGTCGCGACCAAACAAAGACTCTGCGACATGACTGAAGACAACAGAGGTCGCGACAAGAATTGATGTCGCGACATCAACAACCAACTGGGCCATTTTAAACTGCAGTCCAAAAAGAAGTGCATCGAAATTAGGGCCCAACTTCAGAACCCTATAAATACGAAGCTGCTACCGAATGAACGCAGCTCTTGGCGACTGAAGGAGAGATCTGGGTTGCTGAAGGCTCCTGTATTTTAATTTTCTTTTCTTTTCTTTCTTTTTTTTTTTTTTTATTTTTAGATTAGTTTGTATTTCATTCAAATTTGGATTCGAACTAATAGAAGGGTGTAGTTGAACGCAGATTTATGATTAATATCGTCTGTAGTTGAATTCCGCATAAATTTTGGATTCGAATCACTAGCCTTTATTTACAGCTGGTTTTCTGATCGTGAAGCCAATGTATGGTGTAATCCAGTTGATTTTAAACCAAACATTGAAATGACTTGATCATTATAAATTATCTTTCCGCATAATTTTATCTATTATTATCATGAACTCAGCTTATAATTCAATTTATTGTTTGCATATTTCTTGAATTGATCCTAATGTCGCCTCTTATACCCATAAATCTGGGTTGTTCTAGCTTCGATTTCCCGTGAAGCCTCTAAGTGACACAAATAAGGCATTCCTGAGAGTGATGAATAATTTCTGGAAGGTATGGGAACCTGATATTGATGATCTAATGTGCTCTATGTAATTAAATCGATACATCCTTGATTAGTGCCCACAAAGTGCTATTTTGAGCCCTATTCGAGATAGGTTTTGAGTGCTTTTTGCGCACTAATCGTATAAATTAAGCCAATTGAGGTGTTCAGGTCTACTTAGTATCACTTATGCCATTTCGAGGTTATCGGTGGTTATTTTTGCAGGCTTTTGTGGTACTGGGCCCATTAAAGTCGAATTTGATATCTGCATATGAACCAAGAAGATTGAAACTATTTCCACCATCAACATATCAAAATTCAAAGATAAAATGAAGGTAAAGGAAGACTTGAGACTTAGGTGATGCAGCTGTTTAAGAACAAATAATCTCCAGAGTCTCATTATGATTACTTAAAATTTCAATGATTGCGAAAAATCTGTGAGTTTACAGCTTAAAATTCCCCGCAATCCTAGTTTAAATTGAGAAATTCGCTAGGTTAGCCAAATTCGTCATATAGCGAAATCACCGTGCCTAGCGAATTCCTTCATTTCGCTATCTCAAATTTTTCGTTAGGGCTGAGAAATTTCATAGCAGAGAATTATCGGCATAGCTAAAATTCCTACTCGCTATCTCCCACACTCGCTAGGGCTAGCGAAATTTCGCTAGGCTAGTGAAATTTTCGCTACCTAGCGAAATTTTCCCTGCATAGAGAAATTCCTTGCTCTGTTAATTTTGTGTAATTAATGCCAAATGACCTGCTTTTGGTGTAGGCTACCTCCTTTGTCTCCTTGTATTAGCCAATATTTTAGGTTTTCTTGTAGTTCACACATTGGGTGGCCTATATAAGCTCATCATTTTGTGTCCCTAAGCAATCTTTTGGCAACTTTTCATTTTATGTAAATATCTCCCATACTTTTCAGCTTTGTGGTTTGCTTTTCTCTTCCTATTTCTTTCATTTTCTAGTCGCTTAAACACCCTCTTGGAGGATGACAACTCAAGAGATGCTTGGCGTTTTATAGCTTTGGAAGAGGAGGGTTGCTAGCTTGGTTTTCAGGGCAGCCAAGTGTGTTTCCTCATGTTTTAAAATGCCACAAAAGTAATCGTATTTATGGCTCCATATCTTCCAAACTAGGGTCGAATATCATTTAACGCCATTACTTTACCAATACTTACCATGCTTTAGGGTACAATGAATACTTATTGTTAGATGCACTGTTATTCTTTAGATGGTCTTTACGAGCCACTTAAATGAGGTTGAGTGCTAGGGTTTTGAACTAAAAGGGGCTATGGATGCATGTTGCCTGTGGTTGACTAAATAGGGGAGTGGTTTTTGGTGGTTAGGTTTTATAGTTAAACAAGATCCGCTATGGCTTCGACTATAGGTTGCTTGCCATAATGCGAGGATATAACCCGAGGGACACTTGTTTGCCCTGATGTTATCAAGCTAGTAACCTAAACCTTCAAAGTCAATATTTCACACTTCATTTTCAGCCACATCGTTAGCTAGTAAACAAACAACTCCTACCGCTTTGAAACAACCAAAATCCAAACTAAAAGCCTCACCATTTTCAACACCGGGCAAGTCATTCCCATAGGATGAAAAACCCCATCCCCGTGGTTCGACCCTAGGATCACTATGCCGCAGCAGTTTGACTACGGCGAGGAGGAACATAGGAAACAAATTTGATGATTCCGCCGAATCACCATGGCACGACCAAAATGCATGCTCACGGATGTTAAACTACGATGATGAGTTACGTGTACTTCAGAATCCTCATTACAAGTGTAGGTGACCTTTAGACCCTTTTTGAATCCCAGCCATGTAACTCGCAAGTTTTTATCAATGGCAAAGAATCGCACCGTTTTTGTTTTTCACGCCGCTTTATTTAGCTAACAATAACCTGTTTGTTTCAGGTTTTGTTGTGTCTCAGTTTGTGTAACAGGTGTTTATGCACCACTGGGATAGAGGGACATCAGGTAGACTGCAAAGAATCAGTGCACCAATTGAACAAGGCAGTGAAATCAGTGTGCCAAGTGACCAAATGGATCCCCTACCTGAGGAACAGCAGAGTCAACCAGGTACCCCAATGAACCCAACAGCCTACAGATCGATGAGGGACCACATACACCCTCCTAGAGTTAAGGCCCCTTCCCCATCATACCCTCCGCTGAAGAAGTAGCAGCTGAGACCCTACCTAGTGCCCCTGCTTCCCACTTTTCATGGTATGGAGAATGAAAATCCATATTCGCATATAAGGGATTTTGAGGAGGTATGCACTACTTTCAAGGAAGGTATCACTGACATGGATTTGCTCAAGCTGAAAGCATTTCCACTGACACTGAAGGACAAGGCCAAAATATGGCTCAACTCACTGAGACCCAGAACCATAAGAAATTGGGCTGAGCTGCAGGCAGAATTTTTGAAGAAATTCTTCAACGCCACAAAGACCAACAGTTTGAAGAGGCAGATCTACACTTTCTCAGCTTATGATAATGAGAAGTTCTACCAGTGCTGGGAAAGATTCATGGAGACCATCAGTGCTTGTCCACATCATGGTTTCGACACCTGGATGTTAGTGAATCATTTTTACAATGGTATGTCTCCAGCCATGAAGCAACTGCTAGAAACCATGTGGAGGAGACTTTCCTACAAGCCTCCCGATGAAGCAATGGATTTCGAATCCATGTGGTTGAAACTTCAAAGGGTTGGGATGAGCCTAACCCAAGAGAGATGGAAAGAATGAGGCCCTCATCCAACCCTAGGTCAGGAATTTTTACACTTTCAGAGGACATGGAAATGAAAGCAAAAATCTCAACTCTAGCTAGGAAAGCGGAGGAGCTTGAAGGAAAAAGGTCTATGAAGTGCGTGCAAAGGATCGAAAACACGCACAAGCCAATCCATCTACCCGCCTAACCCACTGCTAATCTCAGAGAACATGATCCGAGTGCCCCATCGTTGAAGGATTTGATGTCGTGAGCATGCAACCGCCGTAGGGTCATACAAGCCAACACAACTTAATGCCCAATATGGTAATACCTACAATTCCAATTGAGAATCACCCTAACCTCTCCCCCGAAACCCAATCCCCCGCCTATGTGTACCTCCCTGTGTGTTAAACCACAGCTTGTCCTCTCAACCACAACCATCACCATCATCTTCCCGTGAACAAGCTATATTAAATTTGAGTAAGGTGGTGGCCAACCCCTTTGTGGAAGAGCAAAAAGTGGATCAATGTGCAACTAGCACAAAGGATTTGGATAATTGTGAGGCACTACCACTAAACAAGAATAGATGGGCTTGAGAGCAATCTTAATCAGAAAATAGACAACCTGCAGTATTCAATCACAAAGATCAACAATATTCTGGAGGTATAGGAGAAAGGAAGGTTCCTCCCAAACATCACAACCGAAAAGGAGTCCATGAGGCAAAGTTCATCCAAAGAATTAAGGAATGGATGAGGCGAAGGCTATAATCACTCTGAGGAGTGGAAAAGAGGTTGAGCAGCCAATGCCCAAGCCTGTTGAGGAAACCAGGAAAGGAGAGGCATTGGAGCCAGAACATATTTTTCTGAAAGAGGACTCAATGAAGCACTGCATGCCACCTCCATTTCCACAGGCACTAAGAAGCAAGAAGAAGGCATCCCAGCAGGCAGGCATCCTAGAAGTCCTAAGGCAGGTAAAAGTGAACATACCCCTTTTGGACATCATCAAACAAGTCCCTGCCTATGCAAAGTTTTTGAAGGATCTTTGTACTCATCAAAAGTGGTCAATATCGAGAAAAGGCATTTTTAACCCGAGCAAGTCAGTGCCATAATCCAGCAAGAACCCAACAAATACAAGAGTCCAGGATCACCCACAATTTCAGTTGTACGTGGTGGGACTTGCAAAGACAAATCACGCTAGATTTTGGGGTTACAGGAACTTACCGCCATACTGCTAGTATGCAGCTAGGCTCAGGAGCTTAAACCTACTAACATCACTCCTATCCTCGGGTCGATCGATTCAAGTGAAGATCCCTAAGGGGATAGTTGAGGATGTGTTGGTGAAGGTAGACAAATTCTACTATCCAGTAGATTTTGTAGTGCTTGACAACGAGCCAATAGAGAATGGGCCCAATCATGTGCCAATTATCCTGGGAAGACCATTTCTGGCCACTGCTAATGCAATCATCAATTGCCGGAATGGAGTAATGCAACTTACATTTGGCAACATGACATTGGAGCTGAACATATTCCATTTGAACAACAAGCACAAGCTGGTAGAAACTGAAAATCAAATGACTGATGAAGTTGGTTCAGTTGGTCAGGATGCAGGGAAGCTGAATATCCAAGAATTGCAAGGAATAGCCAACAAAGGCGAATCTGGTGTCTTGGTATTGCCATCAGTAACCACTGCAGGGCAATTGCTCAGTTCAAATTCAATCAGTGAGAACCAAGTCAACAATAGGAAATCCAACACCAAGGAATCAGCCTGTGCCATCAAGTAGGGGTTGAGGAGAGGATCCTCCTTGACCCACCACATGAGTAATTTTTGCGGATATCAACCGGTTTGGTGTTCTCAAAACCGAATCAAGTAGCCTAATAAATTTCGTTTTTATTTTAATTTAGTCAATTCTCATAATTTTAGCTATTTTTATTATGTTACCTAATTTAGTACTTTACACATTTTTAGCAACTTGGTAATTATATTATAGTCGTATATTAAATTATTAGATATATATTATAATAATTTAATTATAATAATTGTTATTTCTAATAGTGTTAATATTTTAATGCTGAAAATTTTGAAGTACAGTGGTGAAAAAGGCTCAAATTCGCTATAATAGCGAAATTAAGTGGAAAAGGCCGAAGAAAATGAGGGGGGCCTGCCACATACTTCCATCTTCCCCCTCCCTGGCTCGAGAGCTCTAGCTAGTCATGTACTCGAGCCACTAGCCGCTGGCCACTAGCGTCCACAGCCGCTTCCAACACTACAAGGCACACATTTACACTCAAGTTTCGACACGAGCCCTCGCCTGTCGAGCCCCGTCCAAGAGCCCGAGCCGCGCCCTGCCCGAGCCGCCACCACTAGCCATCGCGCCAAGCCCGCGCACCGAGCCTCAGGCCGCCGTCTCCTATAGCCACAAGCATTACCGAGCCCCATTCCGCCGTGAGCACCCGCACCGCCCACTAGCCACTACAAGTATGGTGTGCGTACTTCAGAGGTGGGTCCCGCTCCGACCACTGTCGATTCAAAGACTTGCAGCGAGAGGGGCGTGCCTCAGCCCAGCCCCACTGTGCACTCAGACCGGCCTCTAGTCCCCGAGGTAGTCCCCGAGGAGCCTCAAGGGTTCAGGAGGTATCGACGCCGGATAGACCCCGGCCCCGTCACCGTGCCCCGAAGAGATCTGGGGGAGGGCCCATTCCAAAGCGGCCTGCATCTCCCCGCCCGGTGAGTCATCCCATCCGCACTCTCGCCGTCACCAGCCACATCAGCAGCAGAGGCGACATCATCGCCACAGTTATCGCCCGCCTCCCGTGATCGGGGAGGCCGTTATCTGGCCTGAACCCCATCCCGGGAATACGCTCCACCGCAGAGACTTTCATCAGGAGTCATACTATGATGTCCCGGCGCTATTGGCTGATCACAGATTCAGGGATTCGATGCGGCTGATCGAGCACTACTCCCTGCTGCCATTCATGACGCCGAGGCAGTATTATTACCCCCGGGTGGTTCTACAGTTCTACCATTCGATGACTTCCCGGGGAGCACCTAGTCCACTCGAGCTTCGGTTCACTATAGACGATCGCCCAGGAGTGCTTAGAGCGGCAGATATTTCAGCAGCGTTAGGCCTGCAGATACCGCAGGCCAATTCAGAGGGTTATCGAGATTGGTCTCACCCACCTCAGCGGGAGATGGTCCGCATTCTTGCCCGAGACACCACCGGGCTAAGCAGAGCTCTTCAGAGGTAAATTCCCTCCTTAGATGCTACTCTGACTCATCACCCGTTCGGGGACTAACCTCTTCCCGCTTACAGCACTACGTACGCTGTAGGGGGAGCCATCCCGGGAGGCTCTTATCGGATCTCGCAGGGATACCGGGGCTTAGTCCTCCTGAGCTGGTGATGACCTCCTTGATGCATTTTGAAGACAAGGTCCACCGTAAGGGCCTAGTTTGAGCTGAGAGTCTTCCACTGCTGATGTCGAGACTATTATGCCAGGTCCTCGAGCACTTGGGTTTTCCGGAGGAGCCCCGGATAGAGATAAGGGTTAGGTGCCCCTGTGTCCCTGGCCGATGGAGCTTTAGAGATGGGTGATGCCCATATCTTATCCCCTCCAACAGCGTGACCAGAGGAGGTAACGGATCGGGAGGTCGAGGACTCTACGTGACGTATAGTCACGCCCGAGCCCGAGGTGGAGAGGAGTCCAGCTCCACATATGTCTCCTCCATCTCCTCTTCCACATGCTACTTCCGCAGCCGCAGCCGGGACACTCCCGGCTCCATCTTATACAAAGACAAAGATTCTCCAGAGCAATGGCACGCCGCTCGAGAGCTAGCCGCTGTTATGGATGTTGTATGTTCTTTGGCCACTACCCAGGCAGCACAGGACCAGAGGTTGGCTCGAGCTGAGGCCACTCTAGGTCACTGTCACTCCATGCTGCAGCAGATCATGACACATTTGGGTATTCCGCATGTTCCCGACTGTATGAGCCCACCGCAGCCAGCCAGCCTTCTTTGGATATGTCATAAAAGAAGCAGCTAGTAGCTACAGCACTCCACCACCACCACAGGAGTGAGGTGGTTTGATTTCTTTTTATGATTTTGTATAGTTATCAGCTTTATCAACTGCCTACTAATTTTGTGTAGGATTCATGTATTAGCCATAGTAGGCAATGATATTTTTGTATATTTAGCTTTGATATGTATGTACTAGCCATTTGGCTATCAAAGTCATACATTAAGTTATATATATAGTTTACTTCACTTTTGCAAAATCTTTTTGTGTCCCCATTTTGTGTAACCGTTTTTGTCTTCAATTGAACAATTGAATTGCTTTAATTGACAATTGAATTGCCTTTAATTGAAAAATTGAAACCTTGCATGTTACCTTAATGCTAGAACAAGTCCATGTTTGAAGCAATTTTTGGTCAGTTGAAGTTCCAGCATTATCAACCTTGAACATTCCCCCTTTAAGCTAATTCACACCGCACATCGACGTACCAATAGGTCACAAATTTTTCGCTCCTTTCACTTTGCATACTCGGCCCAGTATGTCGGGCAACCCCATGATAGTTTCAGGTTAACATATTTGAAGACCAATGTAGTCTTCCAAAAAGGAAAAGAAAAGAAAAGCAAAAGAAAAGAAAAGAAGAAAAAGAAAAAAAAGTCGTGACACTTTGGCTCAAAACCCGAAAGCACGGCCCAGGGTGGTGTATGCTCAAGCCCGAAGGCCCTAAGCCTTAATTGGTTGGGAGTCATCGACTTAGTGTTCGTTACATGGGTGGATAGGTAGAGTTTAACGAATTGTAGGTGCTTGATTTTCGAAGTCATTCGGAGTCCGGGGTGAAGCCTGTAGAGTTTGTGGTCAGTGATCCTTTTGGCTTGATGCCCTAAACCTTGATCGGTTGGGAGTCATCTATGGACCTCGCTACACGGACTTCTGTGAAGTCGAGTTTTGAGCATTGTACCCCAATGTAGTTGAATAAAGAAAGAAGAGTGTAGCTTTCCTATCTAGGTTGTTCAATGTACTTAAGGCCATGCCAAGAGCTGGGTCGGGGGAGGGGAAATAATTTCAGATTTTATCGCTCCAATCGTTACATTTAGAATCATTAGAATTTGGTGGAAATTTAGATTGAGAACCATGGATCCGATGTTGACCTAAAACTTTTTCTTATATGGTTTCTGTTCTCTCATGCCGGTTTTCAAACTTGGTATCAATTCTTCATTTTAAAGGTAATGCTTATTTGTATATACACCTTTTTGAACCATAAACTTTTTGAGAAAATCACGCATACATGTCCTGATATTGTTTCCAAGATTATATGGACTAGCAACGCTGGGCCGGTTGGGGGTGTGATTAGTGCCCAAAAAGTGCTATTTTGAGCCCTATTCGAGAGAGGTTTTGAGTGCTTTTGCGCACTAATCGTATCAATTCGCTTCAATTGAGGTGTTCAGTCTACTTAAGATCACTTATGCCATAGCGAAAATTCCTCAGAATCATATGAAATTGAGAAATTCCGCTTAGGCTAGTGAAATTTCGCTATATAGCGTAAAATCACTCCGTGCCTAGCGAAATCTTCATTTCGCGCATTCCTCAAATTTTTCGCTAGGCTAGCTTAAATTTCGCTAGCCAGCGAACCACGTGCATAGCGGCACCCTCATTTTCGCTATCTCGTGCAATTTCGTTTGTTAATAAATTGCTTAGAGCTAGCTTAAAATTTCGCTACCTAGCGAACTTTCCCCGTATAGCAAATTCCTTGCCTGTTAATTTTGTGTAATTAATGCCAAACGACCCCGTTTTGGTGTATTACCTCCTTGTCCATTGTATTAGCCAATATTTTAGGTTTTATTGTAGTTTCACACATTGGGTGGCCTATATAAGCCCCCATCATTTTGTAACCCTAAGCAATCTTTTGGCAACTTTTCATTTTATGTAAATATCTCCCGCAGCTTTCAGTTTTAGGGTTTGCTTTTCTCTCTCTCTCTCCTCTTCTTTCATTTTTCTAGGTCGCAAACACCCCTCTCGAGGATGACAACTCAAGAGATGCTCAAGTGCCTTATAGCTTTGAAGAGGAGGGTTGCTAGCTTGGTTTTGTGGCAGTTGCAAGTTGTCCTCATGTTTTAAATGCTACAGGTACTGTATTTATGGCTCCATATCTTCCAAACTAGGGTTGAATATCATTTAATGTCATTACTTTGGCCACTTACCATTACGTTTAGTGGTATATGCATACTTATTGTTGGGATGCACTGTTATTCTTAGATGGTCTTACGAGCCACCGAATGAGGTTGAGTGCTAGGGTTTTGAACTAAAAGGGGCTGTGAATGCATGTTGCCTGTGTTGACTAAATAGGGAGGGTTTTTAGGGTTAGGTTTTATAGTTAAACAAAGATCCTAAGTATGGCTGACTATAGGTCAGCTTGCCATAATGTGAGGGATATAACCCGAGGACACTTGTTTGCCCCATGTTATCAAGCTTTTCTTTCTAGTAACCTAAACCTTCAGTTACTATATTTCACACTTCATTTTCAGCCATTACTGTTAGCTAGTAAACAACAACTCCCATCGCTTTCTTTGAAACAAATCCAAAATCCAAACTAAAAGCCTTACCATTTTCAACACCGATCCAAGTCATTCATGTGGATGAAACCCATCCCCGTGTTCGACTTCTAGACCACTATGCTGCAAAAGAGTTTGACTACGGCAAAAGAGGGGAGGAACATAGGAAACAATTTTTGTTGATTTCGCTCACCCTATGGCACGAATCAATCCTCTTCTCACTTGAAACCGAGAATGAGTTGAGTGAGTTATCAATTTAAGCATGCAGAGAGTTCGCCTCAATTCGAATCGTGAATTCAATCCCGTGTTAGCAACGATCTAATCAAGGAAAGAATGACCTGTTCTAATTTTGAGGAAGAGGAACCAGTATGGTGTAAACCCATGCAATGACTATACAAAGGAGCTAAGGTTTACAGTCCATGTTATGGGTATGAAGTACTGAAAAAGAAAAATACCCAGAACAAGGCTACGCAGATTAAAAGTAGTTATCTACTCCATCGCATTCAAGAGAAACGAAGGTGAGATGATGAACGGTGTGGTTTGAGAGATCCAGCTGCACTACATTCCTTGACTAGTTTTAAAATCGTGGTTCGTAAAGCAAAATTACCATACAAGCCGTAGGGAATTGATTATTCACAATAGCTTTATTTTCAATGTTCTCTTTACGTATAATCGCTCAATCTAAATTTTAATACTTCATTATTTCCCAATAGTCATTCATTTGTTATTCATTCATATTATTTTAGGTTTCATTATTTCAAGGCTTTAACGGCCGATTCAAATTGTCAATTATAGTCCAAATAGTATAGAGCTTGAGTAGTTGGGGTAGTTGATTGAAAATTCTCGAGATCTCTGTGGGATCGATATCTGGACTTAAATCCAATTTACTACTTGTCCGACCTGTGCACTTGCAGCATAACGGATCAAAACCACTCAAGAAACAATTTACCTAATTGAAACAATCTTGTAACCTAATCAAATAGCTAAGACATATACGGTCAACAGTTTTATGGCGCTGCTACGGATTAGACAATAGTCTTTTGGCGATAGTGTTATAAATTTTTACATGTCTTTTGGTCCGGTCAACACTAACCCATGGAATCTCCTTACATCAGTGACATTCTTTGGGGTAGGCCATTCCCTAATAGCCTTCACTGTGTCCTCATATACTTTAATTCCCTCACTACTTAACACATAGCCAAGAAATAACAAACTATCTAGCATAAAAACTTTTTTTTTTAAAATTTCATATAATTTATTTTCCCTCAACACCTTAAACACTTCCCTAAGGTGTTCAACATGCTCCTCTTTCGACTTACTATGAATCAAAATATCATCAAAATATCATCAAAATAAACAACTACAAATTTGCCAAGATAGGTTGTAACACATGATTCATAATTCGCATAAAAGTAATAAGAGCATTTGTTAGCCCAAAAAGGATGAGTAACCTTTTGTAGAGCCCATCCCTTATCTTGAATGATGTCTTCCACTTATCACCTAGACAGATTCTTATATGATGATAGCCAATCCTCAAGTCAATCTTGCTAAACACACCTACTCCACTCAATTGAGTAAGCATATCATCCAACCTTGGAATAAGAAATCTATATCCAATGGTAATTTTATTGATCGTCCTACTATCAACACACATCCGCCAACTCCCATCTTTCTTAGTCATCGCAACAAAGTTAGAATCGTGCATGGCCCAAGCTAGCCCGAATATGCCCATTGTTTGTGCTAAATCCTTTCATCTTCCTAAGATTTCATTCTCCGACTCATCCTATAATAAGGCAAATTAGGAAGAGAAGCATCTGGAATCAAATCTATATGGTGTTGTATGTTATACAGAGGTAATCATGTAACGCCCAAAATACCCTAGAAGTTTATAATAAAAATTATATATCTCGGGTATAATTGAGCTAACTTGGGTGTTATTTTGGGAATTATTAGATGAATATTTATTAAATGATTATATGCTAAAATGAGAAATTTATTGAATCCAAAAATAAAACCAAGTGAAAAAGAGAAAATATGGAAATGGTAAAATGGGGACCTAAGGGTAAATTGTAAATAAGTTTATATGTCTAAGTGAAATTAGAGAAATAAATGAGCAAGGGAAAATAATAGGAGGTTTAAATGAAGAATAATAGAGAAATGGAAGGACCTAAATAAAAATGAAATAAAGAAAAAAGAAGAAAAAAATCAAGGAAAAGGCATGTGGCATGTAGGAAAGAGGGAGGAAGTTTCCTCCTTTTAAAATACTATTAAGGGTGATCCATAAGAAGAGTAAAAAGAAAGGAAAAAGAGGAGAGAAGAGAAGGAAGAAGAAGAAGAGAAGAGAAGAAAGAAGGAAAGGAAAATAAGATCACAGGTATGTAAACTATGTGTGTATGGAACTTGTTAAGTTCCGTATGGAAAAGTATCGATTTTGTACAATAGTATGGATTTGTCTAGTTTTGTATAGAAAGTATAGATATATGGTTTGGAACCCTCTATCTTGTGTATGGTTTGGGTTTGGAAACTCCCAAACTCATTTATTGTTAGGGTTGAGTTGAGAAGATCACTAAGTCTCCTATGGATGTGTTTTGGGAAAGGTCTGGTTGCAATTTGAACCAAGAAAATTTCACTATTTTTGATCCTACGCATTAGCCGGACTTTAGAACTGATTTTTGGGTAGGAAATATAGGGAATTTGGCAGTGAGTCCCTCTAGTAAATTGTATCCACATCAGTGAACTTGATGTTAAGCTTTTGAATTTCTCAATTCGAACCTCTGTAGCCCAAGTTATGGCCCTTTCCCCGACAAAGGCACTCGCTAGTACAACTCGGCCAGCGCACCTCGCTAGTGCACTCGCCAATGCACCGCCGCGACCAGCTCCGCCACCCGGTCAGGTCAGGTCATTCAGCCAGTCAGCCTGCCGGCCAGATCGACGCCTCCGCCAAGGCATGAGCTCGGATGGGCTTAATTACGCAGACCTCCAACTCAAAGGTCATAACTTCTTCTGCCTTACCTCCTTTTTGTGTTCTGGATCCTATGGAGCTCATCAAGTCAAGAATCCATTCATGCCTGTGGGGAACAGTAAAAAAGATAATGATGAGCTCATGATCATATGATCATAGATCAGGACAGCTCGGCTAAGGCTGATGAGCTCGGCTGTGTTTGACTATGTGTGACCTCCAACTTCGGAAGGTCATAACTTCTTCGTCCGAACTCTATTTCAGTGTTCTTGGACTCTATGGAAATCCCATTAAGTCAAGATTCCATTTGTATTAATGTGGAGGAAAGTGGGTGTCAGGCTGAGCTCGGACAGGTTAGGACACCTCGGCCAAGTCAGGTCAGCTTGGCTGGGTTTGATTACGTGTGACCTCCAACTTTGGAAGGTCATAACTTCTTCGTCCGAACTCTGTTTCAGGTGTTCTTGGATTCTATGGAAAGACCATTGAGTCAAGAATCCATCTGCATATATCTTGTTGAAATTGGAACTCAAATTAAACTCCAAAAAATCAATCCTAACCAAAACCACTAGCACACACAAATAATATTGTTCTTTAATGGTTTTGGAATAGGGGTTGACGAGGAGGAAAATCCAAACTGAGATTGAGATTCTGAGGATTGGAATCAAAGTGCAAATCTTTTTGAATGTTTGTTCTTTGACTCTATTCTTATTTCAAGTGTTTTGGTAGATTACCAAATAAATCGGAAATGATTATATGAATTGAGCATATCTTTGAAATGATATTACGAAAGTGAATATGGAATTGAAATGTGATATTTGAAACGATTGAAAACCTAATGAATATGAATGATAAATCGGATTGGAAATGAATCGGTCAATTCTTGACATCTTAAATTGAATCGATAAACCAAATGAACCGCCTGACGGGATGCACTAATCGACATCCGTCACGAAGGCACCCCGAAATTGTCCAATGTCCCACTTGGCGGGATGCACCAATCGGCATCCGTCATGATGGCGTATGACATCGAAGAAATGTCCCACTTAGTGGGATGCACCAACTGACATCCGTCATGATGGCGTGAAGGGCGATTTAAGTGATACCACAGTCAAGGTGCACCAAACGGCATCCATCATGATGGGAGACCGAATTTTTGAATGTGTAAGCACATTACCGAATGATAATAAGGACGGGATTCATCAAACAGAATCCGTCATAAATGTGAATTGAATAGTCTAAGTGAAATACCCAACTTTGACGAGTGTAAATGGGATTTTATGCATACGCTTAAATCTCATAAATTGAATTGTGATTTGAATTGTTGCATTGAAAATGCATTTTGTGATATAATAAATGATTGTAAAATGAAAAAGCACAAGTAAATGAATAAAAGATGAGTATATGCTGATATAATAGGCATGGTTTAATGTTAAATGCATGTCAAGTTAAATTGAACATTGAATAGAATCGAGAGAACGATCATACGAAATGCTTAGCGTAGTTTTATCTTTGTGTGTGCTCTTCGAGTAGACAGGAAGGGAAGATGAAGATCGTGAAGTGCGTAGTCATAGAACAAGCTACGGCGTATAAGTATATACCTCGCGTATAGTATATCATTTTTTAAATATGGGATATTTTGTGAACAAAATAGTTGAATCAATTAATGTTTTGCTTTTGTATATCATTTTAAAGGCATAGAATGGGTTTCATTGTAATTGCATTTGTGAAATGTAAAGGCTTATGGGCCTCCCATTTGCACAAGCTCCATGTAATTAAACCTTAAAACGAAATGACATAAATAAATGTTTTGATTAGATAAATGAAAACGTCGGAGTAAACAAGGCTCGTTCGACCCGCCTTCAGTGGAGCCGGGATTCGACATGACACTTTTGAAAAGAAACCCAATAAAACGAAATGTAAGAATTAAACGGGCGTCCCGGTTTCTAGGCTCTGATTCTAACTTAGCCTGCCATTCCTGGGGTCGCCATCTTTAAAGGGTATAAGAGCCTAGGTTTAGAAGCGTTTCAAAAGGCCCTAAACGATTTTGAAAAAGGATTTTGTAAATGGTATTTGACATACATTGCATTTGCATATAAAGGGATGATATGATCAAGTGGATCTGTCGGGTCTTAATAGGTAAGCATGGATGGTTCAGTACCCAAAGGGCCGAAGGTGACCTGTGGAAATCGTCTAATAAATTCCGTTAGCGTGGTAGGTGGACAAGCATCTCATGCCCCACCAATAAAATGAACCGGAACAAGTGGTAGGAGGTACTATGGGTATCCTTCAACAGTTAGCTCAGGCTTTGGAAAGAGCCGGGCAACCAGCTGCAATTGCTCCGCAGCGATCATCCATTGAGAGAATGGCAAGGTACCAACCGATAGACTTTCTTGGAAAGAAAGAAGTTGAGCCTTCAATGGAAAAGAATTGGCTCAAGAGGACCGAGCGAATGCTTGTGCAAATGCATTGCAATACCAAGAGAAGTTGGAATGTGCAACCTCATTACCACAGATGAGGCGATAGTGGTGGGTTTCGTGGACTGTGACCGCACCACCGTAAAGAGTTACATAGAGGTTCTTGGATGAGTTCAAGAAGATATTATGTGGGTCGATCTATTTAAACAATATGCGACGAGAGTTTCATAATGGGAAACAAAGGCAATTAAGTGTAACTGAATATTTGAGAGAATTAACACGGCTGAGCGCATGCTCCCGAGATGCTAGTGAGCGAAGAATAGAAGTGTCGTAAGTTTGAAGACGACCTAAGCGACCACATTCAGGCCCATGTCACAGGATTTTGCCATGATGATTTCTCCAAAATCACGACATGTGCTCTAAATGTGGAACGAGTAAAGAAAGAGGAAAATGAAAGAAAAGATAGAAGACAGGGAAAGAAAAATCCAGGTCAGTCAAGTGCTCATCAGCAGCAGAGTAAGAGATTCAGTGTGGACCATGTGGTTCCAAATGTACCCTACGCCTCAGTCACCCAGAGAGAAACTATTCTACTGGTGTCGTCAGTTGCAAGTTCACCAGGAGGTGCTTCTAGAGGACAAGACATTCCTTATTGTTCCAATGTGGAAGAAAACACAAGGGAGATTGTTGGAGATTGTCCGGTGCTTGCTGGGGTTGTGGATCCATAGAGCACAAAATATGAGAGTGTACTAGGGCACGTCCTTTCATAGCACCCCAAACTAGGGGCGATGTATCATCAGTCCAGAAAGGTAGCAAAAGTGTTGCATCACCAAGTGTTCCGAGACAAGGGACACAAACTTTGGGTAGGCAAGATGGTCGTGCTCTAGCTAGAGCATATGCAATGAAAGCAGTAGAAGATACCGATGCCCTAGATGTGATAGTCGGTAATTTTACTATCTTTGATACTATTATGCATACATTGATAGATCCAGGATTGACTCATTCATACATATGTATTGACATACCCAACTTGGGTAATTTACCGAGGAGTGAAACCGAGTATGACATCTTAGTGACGAACCCGCTAGGGCATAGTGTTATTGTGAATAGAGTGTATAGAGATTTCCCTATCCGAATACGAGAGTATGAGTTTCCCGGGGCTTGACCGAACTATCCTTCGTAGTATTTGATGTGATATCGGGATGGACCGGTCATTCCGACACTCTCAAGCAATAGTCGATTCTAGGAATGAAAAGAGTAACCTTAAGAACAATCGAATGAAGACGGCGGTCTTTCATCGACGAGGTCAAACCACCTCTATTGTAATATTTTACAACTCCGTTTTGACTAAGGTAATTCTTGCTGACTAAATTTTATTAAGTGGGGAGGAGTTGTAACGCCTAAAAATACCCTAGAAGTTTATAATAAAATTATTATATATTCCTGCATACTTAAGCCAACTTGGGTGTTATTTCTTTGGGAATTATTAGATGAATATTTATTAAATGATTATATGCTAAAATGAGAAATTTATTGAATCTGAAAATAAAACCAAGTGAAAAAGAGAAAATATGGTAATGGTAAAATTGGGAACTAAGGGTCAATTGTAAATAAGTTTATGTCTAAGTGAAATTAGAAGAAATAAATGAGCAAGGGGAAAATAATAGGAGGATTAAATGAAAAATAATAGAAAATGGAAGGACCTAGATAAAAAAAGAAATAAAGAAAAAAGAAGAAAAAAAATCAAGGAAAGGACATGTGGCATGTAGGAAAGAGGGAGGAAGTTTCCTCCTTTTAAAATACGATTAAGGGTGATCCATAAGAAGAGTAAAAAGAAAGGAAAAAGATGAGAGAAGAGAAGGAAGAAGAAGAAGAGAAGAGAAGAAAGAAGGAAAGGAAAAGAAGATCACAGGTATGTAAACTATGTGTGTATGGAACTTGTTAAGTTCCGTATGGAAAAGTATTGATTTTTGTACAATAGTATGGATTTGTCTAGTTTTGGTATAGAAAGTATAGATATATGGTTTGGAACCCTCTATCTTGTGTATGGTTTGGGTTTGGAAACTCCCAAACTCATTTCTTGTTAGGGTTGAGTTGAGAAGATCTCTAAGGCTCCTATGGATGTGTTTTGGGAAAGGTCTGGTTGCAATTTGAACCAAGAAAATTTCCCTATTTTTGATCCTACGCATTAGCCAGACCTTAGAACTGATTTTGGGTAGGGAAATAAAGGGAATTTGTGAGTCCTTCTGGTGTAAATTGTAGCCACATCCAAGGGAACTGATGTTAAGATTTTGAATTTCAATTTGAACCTCCTGTGAGTCTGCTATGGCCTCTTTTCCCGGGACAAGGCACTCGGCCAGAGCTCGGCCAGTGCACTTTGGCCAATGCACCTCGGCCAGTGCACCTCGGCCAGTACAGCTCAGCCAGTGCACCTCAGCTAGTGACCAGCTTGGCCATGCACCTGCGCCTCAAAATGGGGCTCGACCATATCGGATGTACCGCTAAGGAAGATGAGCTACCGGGTTTGGATTAGCGGTGACCTCCAACTTGTGGGCTAGTCATAACTTCTTCGTCCGACCTCCGTTTTGGGTGTTCTTGGACTCTATGGAAAGCTCATTGAGTCAAGAAGTCATTAATATGCCTGTATAGGACAATATTTATCTTAGACAGGTCATCTGAGCTCGGCCAGATCAGGACAGCTCGGCTAAGGCAGATGAGCTCGGTTGAGTTTGACTACGTGTTACCTCCAACTTCGGATAGTCATAACTTCTTCATCCGAACTTCGTTTTGGGTGTTCTTGGACTCTATGGAAAGCCCATTTAGTCAAGATTCCATTATTATGTCTATGGAGGACAGTGGGTGTGAGGCTGAACTCAGACAGGTCAGGACACCTCGGCCAAGTCGCCGCCTGCCTTGCTTTGATTACGTAGACTCCTAACTCTAAGATCATAACTTCTTCGTCCAAACTCCCTTTCGGGTGTTCTTAGACTCTATGAAAAGCCCATTGAGTCAAGAATCCATTTGTATATAGCTTGTTGAAATTGGAACTCAAATTAAACTCCAAAAAATCAATCCTAACCAAAACCACTAGCACGCACAAATAATATTGTTCTTTAATGGTTTTGGAATAGGGGTCAATTTATGAGGAAAAAGACAACCGAGATCGAGATTCCGAGAATCGAATCAAAGTGAAAATATTTTTGCATGTTTTATTTGACTCTTATTATTCTTATTTCAAGTATTTTTGGTAGATTACCAAATAAATCGGAAATGATTATATGAATCGAGCATATCTTGAAATATATTACGAAAGTGAATATGGAATTGAAATGATATTTTAAACGCTTGAAACCGAATGAATATGAATGATAAATCGGATTGGAAATGAATCGGTCAATTCTTGACATCTTGAATTGAATCAATAAACCAAATGAATCGCTTCGACCGATGCAATAATCGCATCCGTCATGAAGGCACTCAAATTGTCCACGTCCCACGGACGGGATGCACCAATCGGGTATCCGCGATGGCGCATGGCATTGAAGAAATGTCCTACTTGGCGGATGCACCAATCGGCATCCGTCATGATGGCGTAAGGCATTTAAGTGATACCACATGCCTGGTAAGTACCAAACGGCATCCATCATGATGGGAGACCGAATTTTTAAATGTGTAAGCACATTACTGAATGATAATAAGGACGGGATTCATCAAACGGAATCCGTCATAAATGTGAATTGAATAGTCAAAGTGAAATACCCAACATTGACGAGTGTAAATGGGATTTTATGTATACGCTTAAATCTCATAAATTGAATTGTGAATTGAATTGTTGCATTGAAAATGCATGTTGTAATATAATAAATGATTGTAAAATGAAAGCATACGAAAATGAATAGCATGAGTATATGCTGATATAATAGGCATGGTTTAGTGTTAAATGCTTGTCAAGTTAAATTGAATATTGGAATAGAACTGTATAGAACCACTAAGCATGAAAATGTTTATCGTGTAGTTTTATCTATGCGCAGGTTTCGAGTAGACAGGAAGGAAGACAAGATCGTGAAGCGCGGAGTCATAGAGCTGCTGCGTATAAGTATATAATTTGGTTCATATGCATAATACTCTTTTAAACATGGGATATTTTATGAACAAAATAGTTGAACTCGAATTAATGTTTTTGTATATCATTTTAAAAAGGCATAGATGCCTTTCATTGTAATTGCATTTTGTGAAATGTAAAGGCTTTATGGGCCTCCCATTTGAAAATGCTTCCGCAATTGAAAACTCAAATGAAATGACATAAATAAATGTTTTATGAGATAAATGAAACGCCGAGTAAACCGGGCTCCGCCTGACCATTTCCTTCTAGTCGGAGCTGGATTCGAAATGTGACACTTTTGAAAAGGAAAACTTAATAAAATGTAAAAAAAAATAATAATTAAAAGGGCGTCCTCGTGGTTTCTGCCTCGCATTTTCCAATCCTGGCCTGCCTGCCTGGGTCGCCACAAATCATGTAGGTAAATTTTCAGGAATCACATCATCAAACTCCTTTAACAAAGTCTGCACCTCTACCGAAATTTAAGCCCCAACTAAATATCTACTTTCTACCTCTCCCTTCACAACCAACAAATGCACTTCCCGGGTCTCCTTACACTCACTCATAAGTGAAGATGGATCATGCATAAAAGTTAGAAAGTTTCTTCCCTCCGCTTGAAAAGCCTTGGGTTGGTTCTTCCTAATGAAAGACAATAGTGCATATTTTATTCCCCCTTTCTCTAATTGATACAAGTTACTTCTGCCTGAGTGCTTAGCATCCACATCATACTGCTAAGGACTCCCAAATAAAATATGACAAGCATCCATATCCACTACATCATATACTTGCCAATAGAGAAGGACAACTTACAACGTTCATTCAACCAAATACCACAAACTTCTTTAATCCACCTAATAGCATATGGGATGGGGTGATTTTCCATCTCTAATTGTAGCCTCTCTAAAACATCTTTACTTATTATTTTCTCCCGACTCCCATTAACAATAATAAGATCACACAAACTCCATTGCACAATACACTTAGTGCGAAAGAGCTTATGCTGTTGAGTCTCATCACGCACTTCGGAGATAACATGAGCTTCCTCACCACACAAGTGTACTCTTCCTGCTCATATTCCTCATAATCATCATCCCCATCAGGTCCACACACCTCATTCTCTACAACATCATTGTCATTCTCCACTACATTCACTGCCTTCCTGATTCATGTATTTTTCCGTAGGGTATCATGAATCAACAAAATTTATACCTAATACCTCCTACTATCGTAGCATTGCTACTGCAATATAGTGGCTCTAGGATCGTTCACCGGGATGGGTTTCCTTTGCATAAATGACTTACAATGAGGCTCCAATTGGTGAATTCATTTCGATTTCGGTTTGATAAAAAACAAAGGATTGTAAATGGTTGAAAATTGAAAATAAAATAAGTTAAAATGTAATATAGAAATCCTTGAAGTGTTGGGTCACCGCTTAGGATCCGAGGGGTAAATGAGGGTTTCTGTCTTTTCTCGTGGTCGGGAGATGAACTATAGTCATCTCCCTAACCTGCCATCTAGCTATAAAAGTCGACCCAAAATAATCATCCTTTGAAAACGGTATTCACCGAAAGCATTAGTGGTCTCGCATGCTGGAAAATGTCTCCTGACTCACCTTCCAATGACTAATAGATGGTAAGCATCCATTGAACCTTAAAAGATTATCAAATACGGATCATTCAAGGTGCATCGAAGGGATCTAACCTAGAGTATAAGAAAGAGCATTAATAACAGTGAATACCTGAGTGAAAACCATGAAACCCCTCAGCTTGCCTTAAATCCTTTGCCCAGTGACCTTCCTCTTTAAGGATGAAGGGGTTCTAGCCACTCATCCTCTGAGTTGTCATCTTTAGAGAGGATGTTCGCTAGTGGGAAAGTGGAAAGAAAATGAGAGAAAGTGAGAGAATGAGAAAAGGGTCGGAGCTGCTGAAAGCTTCCCTCCAAAAAGTTTTGTTAATGATAAAAAAAAGTTCTTTTACAATGTGTTGCTTAGGACTTATATACTACCCCAACAACAAAATTACAACAAGGGCAGCCTTTCAAAATTTCGTAGGGGCTGCGAAAATTTGTAGCCTTGCAAAATTTTGCAGGGGTTGCGAAAATTTGCAACCCTTGTGAAATTGCTAGGGTGCAAGCTTCATTATGCACAGCTTCTCTTTTCTTCTAGCTTAGGTGCTTTGCATTGCAACTGAATTCTTCATGCCTTGACTTGAATCCCTGTCCTCAAGATATATAGCCCCTAAAACAACCAAACTTGCCACAAAATTTGATTAGTAGAATTGCTAGGTCCTTAACATGCTAATTGGGTTAATTAGGGCGATTACTACACAAAAAGTGCTTAAAACATAGAGTACTAAAGGTATAAAACAACACTTTTTGGGTAGTAATCACTCCCCCCAACCAACACATTGCTAGTCCCTTAGCAATGAAAGAAGAAGAAAGCAAATAAAGACAAGATGAGCTATAAATATATCTATACAAAAAATGGTTTTCAAAATCATCAAGTGATAAAACCTAACTCAGAGTGCTATCAGCCTCCGTCCAATAACCATCTCAGAAGAGTGTGTGAGATGCAAATCAAGTATCAAAACAAGAGTCAACTCCTAGAGAACCAACTCCGACACCTTCCACAAAACCTAAGTGTTTGATTTGATTAGGTTTCAAAAATAAACTATCAAACTGTTCTCTCCTCCCAACCTAGCTCTTAACTAAACCTAGCAGCCTAACCAACCTCAATAAACCAGGACCCAACTTTATTCTATAACTTCCTTTTTTTTTTTTTTTTTTTTTTGTAGGGTATAACGCGAGGGTATCAACTCACAAGTGTCCATGTAACGGGGTACCCAATCACGACCCCAACAAATTAAGGCGTTTAGCAGATCAAGTCAGCGCGATCTTCGACCACTAACTCAGTTTCAATTCCCTGTGGACTCTTAATGAGTTCAAAACTCCAGCACCTACAATTTGCTAAACTCCACCTATTCACCCATGTAACGAACACAAAATCGGTGACTCCCAACCAGTTGGTTTAGGGCACCAGGCTTTAAAGACTTTTTCCATATAAATTTCTGACCGTGCTCGTTTCAAGGCAAAGCTGCCAATTTCTTTTCTTTTCTCTCTTCTTTTTTTTTCTTTTTCTTTTCTCTTTTTCTTTTCTTTCTTTGCTTGAAAGACTCATTGGTCTTTTATTCAGGGGTCCCAACCCATTAAAGGTGGTCAAAAGTACTAGGCCGGACTTTTGCAAGGCTTAGAAGGCAAGGCAGTTTTTCAGCCTATAAATGAAATCTAAAGTGCACAGTGTGTGGTTAGTTCAAAGTGGAAGAAAAAATTTTGAATACAATAATAATTTCAACAGGTTATCAACTCAACTAAGCATAACACCATTCTGACATCAACAACATTTAAACAAAATTTCACTTCTCATATCAGAATGGCATTTTCAAAAAAGTTTCTTCAAAATGAGAAACTGAAAGCATGAACTAGAAACTAAAAACATGAATTATATTGTTAAAAATGGAAACTAACTAAGCCATTCAACTAAACAAAACAGACTTGCTCAAAACATAAATCAACACTTCCTTCCTTAACTCTCCCCCCAACTGAATTCTACATTGTCCTCAATGTGGTTATGGAATGGAAATTTAAGGGAGGAAGTGATACCTCCTTGGAGAAATGCAGCCGGTTGTGGAGAGGATGATCCACATGAAACAAGAAACAAATGAAAGGAAAAGTGTTAAACCAAAATATTAATAGTGCAAAATATGATCATGCTACAATAATGGAAATAAAAAAGATAAAAATATGCTTCCCAAAGAGGCCTTATTCACTCCATTTGGGCTTCAAATGATCAAGTTGGAAGAAGAAAAGAGAGGTTAAAAGTGACCAATTGGAGCATTTTGAAAATTACACCTTTATCATAATATCAAAAGTGTTCTTTCTGGCTATATTTAGATTCTACACTCTCTAAGATTTCCAACAATACCAAAATTACCCAAAACGGAGTTCGGATGAAAAAGTTATAGCCAAAAGAGACTAGGAATACAAAATTTTAGGAAGCTGCCAAAATTCCTGCGAAAATTCGAAGGCATCGAAAAATTTTTTTTTTTCAAAGATAAGGATTATATATATATATATATATATATATAAAAGACCTTTTTTTTTTTTTTTTGCCACGCGAGAATAGGTTTTCCCGCTTCGAGGCTATATCGATCAAGTACAATGATCCTACAAAATTTTACAACCCTTGCAAAATTTTATGGGTTTTGCTCTGGACCTCCATGCTGTAGAAACTAAGCACAAACTTACAAAAATAAGCAAGGAAAAATAAAATAAAATTGTAGGAAAATGAAAATTGAGCTAAAAAAAAGGTTAAATTGAAATTATAGAAAATCTAAAGAGAAAATTTAAATTAATAAAAATAAAAAATAAATAAAATCAAAAATCAAAACAAAAAGTTAGTGGACTCAGAAGTCTCAGGGGAGACTGAGTCTCTCAAAATGAGTTTCTCAAGCCTTTGGAGGTTTAAGAAGGGGAAGCTTCTCCTTGTCTGGTCCCAAAGGGTGCTGTTGGAACTGATGGAATTGCTGAGGTCCAGGTGCTCCAACCAACTGTGATGGTTCTCGATATGAGCCATTCACAGCGCCATGTAGTACGAGCAGCCACAATGTATGTGATGAGCGCGAAGTTTGAACAAAGGCCACTAACTTTCTAAAGTTTTGTGCAGGCAATGCAGATGGGATGGCCTCAGCTTTAGCAGTAGGGGCTTCAGGTGTAGAATGTGTCACAGTGGTGCAGATATGCATTGGGTCGAGAGGGTGCTGCCGGTAGTGGGCCATCGTGGCCTCGGGCAGTGGCACTGGATTCAATTTATGGGAAATGGTTTAAGAATAAGCTGGGGCTCTTCCACGCTTTATTTCCACCGCATTCTCACCATCATCAGGAGATTGCTTCATTCTTCTCGATGGACAAAAAGGAAGACAAATGTCCGAGGATTCAGATAACCCTTCAGAAAATTTTGCAAAAGTCTCTATCATCTTTTCTTGTAGCTACTGTTTACAATGCTCCTCCATTGTGGTGTCAATCAAGCACTCTTCCTTTGGATTCTCTTCCCCTTGATGAACATGTTGTTGATTGGTGAGCCTTGAAATGGAGTACTGTAGGTTGTCAATTTTATGAGCAAGGTCATTTTGAAGCCCATCTAATCTTTGGTTTAGAAGCTCTCCACGGTCTCAATTCTTTGATTTTCTTGAATATTCATCACTTTCTGCTCCTATATAACATTACTCACCAATTTGCACAAGTTCAGTATTTCTTGCTCAACTGAAGAAGTTAACTGTGGTGGTTGTGATGGTTGAGGAGTGGAAGGATACTGTGGATGTGTAGGAGGTGCATACTGTGAAGGTCTTGGTTTCCATGAGAAATTTGGGTGGTTCCCCCAACTAGGGTTGTAAGTATTGCCATATGCATTAGGGTTCCTCTCCACTGATTGCTGACTGTGATGTTCTTCCTCTGGGAGTTCCATTTGGTCAGTGTTCAAGTTCAGCCTAGAATCTGGTTCCTATGGGAAATTGACTTTGACTAACCTGCCTTCTAAGTTTCTAACCCACCGTAACATGCACCCCTATTAGAAAAACAGGGCAACCACCAAACGAGACAGAGAAAAACAATTCTACTAAAAGGGTTAAAGTTAGCTTCTAAAAAAAAAATAAACAGTGAAATGAAACTAATAAAAAAAAAATTGACTGTAGATTACTAAAAAGAATGATAAAAGAAAATTCACCAGAACTTGCGATGAGGATCACAAGTGTTCAGTATGTTGTCATTTGCACTTAGGCACCATCCCCGACAACAGCGCCATTTGATTCGTGTATTTTTCCATAGGGTATCATGAATCAACAAAATTTATACTTAATACCTCCTACTACAGTAGCATTGCTACTGCAGTATAGTGGCTCTAGGATCGTTCACTGAGATGGGTTTTATTCGCATAAATGACTTACAGTGAGTCTCCAATTGGTGAATTCATTTTAGATTTTGGGTTTGATAAAAACTGTGGATTGTAATGGTTGAAAATTGAAAATAAAATAAGTTAAAATGTAATATAGAAATCCTTGAAGTGTTGGGTCACTGGGCTTAGGATCCAAGGGCAAATGAGGGTTTCTCGGGTCTTTTCCTCGTGTTGGGGATGATGACCTATAGTCATCTCCCGAACCAGTTCTTCATCTAGCTATAAAAGTTGACCTAAAATAATCATCCTTTGAAAATGGTATTCACTGAGCATTAGTGGTCTCAGACAATGGAAAACAAGTCTCCTTGACTCACCTTCCAATGACTAATAGATGGTAACTAAAGAATCTCAGTGGATCTAGCAATAACCATCCACTGAACCCTAAAAGATTATCAAATACAGATCATTCAAGGTGCATCGAAGGGATCTAACCTAGAGTTTAAGAAAGAGCGTTCATAACAGTGAATACCTGCGTGAAAACAATGAAACCCCTCAGCTTGCCTTAAATCCTTTGCCTAATGACCTTCCTCTTCAAGGATGAAGGGGTTCTAGCCACTCATCCTCTGAGTTGTCATCTTCAGAGGTTGTTTGGCTAGTGGGAAAGTGGAAAGAAAATGAGAGAAAGTGAGAAAATGGCAGGAGCTGCCGAAAGCTTCCCTCCAAAAATTTTTATTAATGATAAAAAAAAGTTCTTTTACAATGTGTTTCTTGGGACTTATATACTACCCCAACAACAAAATTACAACAAGGTATGAAGTAGTCACTATTAAATGGGGGGACACCTGGGGAAGAACAAATTGAATAAAAGTCAACAAAAGTCGCAGAAAATTTGCAGTCAGGAAAATTAAGAACCCCAAAATTTCGCAGGCTGCGAAAATTCGCAACTCTTCGCGAATCGGCCAGGTGCAAGCTTCATTCTAATACACCTTCTCTTTCTTTCCGCTCGGGTGCTCTACACTGCAACTGGATTCTTCATGCCTTGACTTGAAACCTTGTCCTCAAGATATATACCCCTAAAACAACCAAAATTACCACAAAATTTGATTGGTAGCCTTGCTAGGTCCTTAACATGCCAATTGGGTTAATTAGGGCAATTACTACACAAAAAGTGCTTAAAATATAGAGTGCTAAAGGTATAAAACAACACTTTTTGGGTAGTAATCACTTATGTTAGGACATTCATTGGAATGGTGGCTAACCTCTCCACATCTGTAGCAATTAACACCGAAAGGCCTTGCATTAGGGTTATTATTTTTGGCAGGCACAAAAGTATTACCCTTACCTCCTTCCACTGCTACACTTTTCCCTTTTCCTACACCAACATTGGCAGTCTCCATAGTAGCAGACATGACTAGAGGTGTTTTTCCCTTGTCACTTGGAGTCTTATTGTCTACCCCTCCATATCTTCTATAATTAATACTACGAGTTTTCTCTAGAATGAGTATCTTAACTTTCATGGAAAAATTTCTAGCCTTTTGCACATTGAAAACCATCTCCACCCTAATTTTATCTCTAATAGTCTACTTCAACCCACTTAAATATCTCGCTACATATTGGTTCTCATTTTCTGATAACTAATTCCTCTATGCCAATCACAAAAATTAAGTAGTATATTCATTCACACTCTTGCTATCCTATGTACATCTCTGATAAGCATAAAAAATATATTGTTCATAGTCTGGAGGCAAAAATCTCCTTCAATCTGTTCCACCACACTGATGCTCCCCCTTTTAACCTATAAGCAACAAATTTAACCTTTCTATCATCGGGCAACTTGGTATAGTCAAAGAACCTGTCCACTTCAGTCAACCAATCTAAAAACCCCTCAATATTAAGATCACCACTGAAGTTAGGGATATTTACCTTTAGTTTGTATTCGTCGTCTCCTCTGTAGTTTGGTTTCCACTACCTTCCACCTCTTTGTCTACCAAGTGGATTTGCAAATTTACCCAAGTCAACCTCCTTATCTAAAGTATCATCAAATCCTGCAACTGGCCTTCTTTGATTTCGTATATTTGGAATGGGATTAAAAATAGGTCTAGCGGGGCCAATTCCTCCATCTTGTTCTTCATCATCATTCCTACGCCTTGTCCATTAATACTCAATAACATCTATAACTTTGTTTGCATCAAGCTCAACTGCTCGCTTAAATTTTGATTGATTGTCACAGCTGCTAATCGACCTAAATAGCCTGTATAATCTCGGGATCACCATCTTGGGATTGATTGCCATCACTAGCACCAGTATTAACCATCGATTGAGAGAAACTCCCTCTAATACCATTTGACACAGCATGTAGCGCAATTGATCAACGCACGCTTGTTCAACAAGAATATCATGTCTCAATATAGAGAACAAAATAAAACAAAAAACTTTAATTTTTATGATAAATTGATAAAAGTGATAAAAGTCCTTGAAACAAACCCTAAAGGATATATTTATACCCTAGGCATAATTTGGGTATAATAAGAAATAAAATAATATCCTAAAACAATAATATGAAAGAAAATAATACTCCCAAAACAATAATGGGAAATAAAAATAATATCCCAAAAAATAAAGGTAATATATCAAAACAACCAAAATAAGTATTTTGGTTGATTTGATCTAATGCCTTGCGTCATAGTAGAGGGAATCCTTGTCATCCAACTAATTTGACATTTTTGACTGGGCCAACTCTTTCAAGAAATGAAAACAAACTCATCCAATTAGATAAATTTCTCAAAAAAATTATTTGCAGTGAATAAGTCAGAATCATTAATTGTTCATAGTCCTTTGATCGATCTCATACCACACATTACAATGACAATAAGACAAAGAATGACTGGCTGCCTTTTCTAACTTTTATTCTCTTTGGTTCTTCCACATTTTGTTTTTTTAATTACTCTTTTCTTTCAAAAAAACAAGGAGAACATAAATGTTTTTACATTTCTTTAGGTTGGTTTAGTTTAGTTTGGTTCTCATATCTAATGTCTTATTAACCCTTTCCTTTATACGGGGAAATTAGCTAGCAGCACTTCATGACAAGAGAGATATGAATACATTAGCTTCTCTTGCGGAAGCCCGTAGTTTCATTTTCCTTGGAAATTCAATCTTGTATTCCGTCAACCATAAAATATATAATTGAGAGGGCCTAGAAAATATTACCAGAAAACTATGGAAAAATCCATAGCCCAAGTGCCTATCATACAAGGGTACAAAGACTAGATGTCCTTGTGTATGCACCTAGCTTTGCCACAAGAAAATATTTTCTGATATTGAGGGACACTACTAATGAGTGCATTTCATACCATGATTATAATCCCATTTTTTTGTGCATTTTAACGATTTTGATCATTATAATTAATGTTTTAATGTTTAAATGCCTAATTTTGGTGATTATGTCAACTTTGGAGAAAAATGAAAAAAATGAGCTTAAATGGAACCAAAAAAGACCAAGAAGCCACCACACACAACAAGTATCTGATCTTTTGATTTATTTATTATTATTATTATTATTTTTTGTCTTAATGGTGGCATCAAATGGCTATGCTCTACCCAGAAATGTGTTTTAAACTTCTCAAGATTTCTAACAAGTCCTAGATTACCCAATTCGGAGTCTAAACGAAAAATATATGGCATCGTGAAGTCAAATAGACGATTTTCCAAAACACCACATGAAACACCCTTTCAAGTTTGTGAATTTTCAGTCTACCTAATGGCCTCCAATGACTCCAAGATTGATATGGATAGATTCTACTCTCTCTTAGCTTTCCGTAGAGACTGAAATCATCGCATTTTGAGGTCAGATGAGAGAGTTACAATAGTTTGAAGTAAGAATGTTAAAGTTGAATTGCTAACATTCTACGATGTCGTGACATCAGGGCCTTCAATGTCGCGACATCGCAGCAAAAATGTTGAAACCACACATCTTGTGACGTTACAACATGAAAGGCCTTCATGTCGTGACATGGTGATGTCGGGAGCCTAAAAATGAGCATTTTCACCATTTTTTTTACCCTTTTTGAGGCCCATTTCCCAAGACACTATAAATACATGTTTTTAGATGTTTTTAGGGTAAGTTTTGAGGGACTAGAACACCTCCCTAGTGTTTCTCACCTCTCATTCTTAGACCAACCTAGGGTTACAATTTTTGTATAGTTTTCTTTAGATTTGAAGATATTTTGAAGAATCAACCAGCTAGAGGATCTCTTGTAGCTGGAATCAAATTTTTGAGAGATCTTCATCATATATTTGGTTTTGTATCTCTAACTTTGACTCATCTCCTCATCTCTCTTGATTATTGTTGAGATAAACATGATTTTTGACAGATTTGAGTGTTGTAATGAGCAGCTAAACCATCCTCTAGGGTTGGTTATTGACATTAGTGTTTGGTTTATATAATTTTTAGAATGATTTTGTGAATGTTGTCAGGTTGGATGCTATTGGATGCATTTGGAATTTTTATGGTTTTATCCAATTGCAATGTGTTGAGATTTGTGCTTGAGACCTAGATTAGGAAAGATTGACCTAGGGCTTCCATAGTGATAGTTGGAAATTGACCCGGGGCCTTGACCAAGTCTTCAAAATGTATTTCAATTGATAAAATTAACTTAGCCTAATCAAAGAAATTTATGAAATTAGCAATGGCTAATACTAAATGATTTGGCAGGTAAAGCATCATTTCAAGTATCAGGCAGATTTGTGGCAACTGGGCCGTGATCAAATCTAGCACCATTTGGGTTTTTCCTATTACAAGGACCTAGCGGTGACCAATAGGATACCTAAGGGAAAAATGCCTTAGAAAAGTATTGCACTTAATCATCTAGAAGGACCTAGCGGTGAATAAGGGGTTATTGCGCTGAGGCGAGTCAAGAGAGCAAGAGAGAGAGCCTCATATCAATCTCCCTTGAGAAAACACAAGCTTACATTTGCATAATTTGCACTTATCATGTATAAACCAACATGCATTAATTGAAGTAACCAACCCTAGTATGTTACCTTGAGTTATTTCCTTAATTACATTCACATAATTTGCACTTATCATGCATTAATTGAAGTAACCAACCTTAGTATGTTACCTTTAGTTATTTCCTTAATTTTGATTCATTCCTTGCAATTGAGCATTAATCTTTCCCTTGTTTTTATTTTGTTTTTAGTTTTTAAATTGTTTTATTAACTTAAATAGTGAGAAATTCAATTAGTTAAGGTACTTGGTTATTCTAGCATTATAGTCCATTCCCAGTAGGATCGATATCCAGAATTTAAAGTCCACTTTATTACTTGTACGACTCGTGCACTTGCGAAGAGAATATGAGTGTTGAGGCACTTTTCAATCTATGTTTTTAAGTGTTTCCAATTATTCATCTTCTTTAACCTATAGAAAAGGTCGAACAACGACGACCAAAGTAACTTGTCATCTATGGCGCTCATTGTTGGGTGTGTGCCCAAAGTCCCATAATGGTTAGGAATGGGAAGACTTATGAGTTTATAACATGGCTAATATCCAATTGCTATGAGACATTTTCAGGGAGAAGCACGAAAACAAAATCATGAGGGCTTAGACTCAAAGCGGACAATATCATACCAATGTGGATGAGGATGGGTCCATGAGGTTTCCCAATAGTTGGTGCAGTGAGCTTGGAAACTAGATGGAATGATGTAGGGGCTCTGGAGGGTGGTGTTTCACGTTATGCGTGTGCTCAAACGCAATGAAGACAAGAAAAGTCCTGGTGTTTAAGGGGAGGTTTAATGAAACTCTGTTCGAGAGGAGGATTGTTAGTTGTGCGCCCAAAGTCCCACATTGGTTAGGAATGGAAAGATTTATGAGTTGATAAGCATGGACAACATCCAATTGGTATGAGACATTTTTGGGGCAGAAGCCATAAAACAAAACCATGATAACTTAGACTTAAAGTGAACAATATCATACAAATGTTGATGAAGATGTTCTATGAGGTTTCCCAACACTCAAGTTTTCTCTTTTATTACCTTGTCAAAGTAAAACTTGTGTTTTGATAAAAGCAAGTTGTTTGCTTCATAATAATTGATTTCCTGATTTGTCAAATACTGTCATAACTTTGAATGGTAAGAGCTGTAGGGAGTCAAGTCTTCTCGTATGATATTTCCAAGTCAACTACCGCGTTAAGCAGAAAAAAAAGAAGAGAAAATATGGTTTAAAGGGAGAGCAGGATTGCACTGTTGTTGTCGGTGTGGTGCCAATGCTTTTGTTGTTGAACTAGGGACTGCGCATGGGTTCTGTTTCTTTTCTTGTTCTATTTCTTCTCTCTCTTTCTATGCTTCTTTCTTCTCCTGAATATGAAATTAAACACCCTTCCGTCCATGAAGAACGGAACCACCATCGTAACTGTCCACGCTTCTACTGCAGAAAAATAGACTCGCTTCGCTTTCCCTTCAATAATGAAACAAACCCAGAATGCGGATAGAGCACAATAGTAAATTGCACTGAAAAGAATTCGTAGATCCAACTGGTAAGGAAAGGAAGATATTTTGGGGTGAAAAGCATCTCTCAAGGTGATACCTTAGTAATTCAAGATAAGCTGCTTCAGAAGCACTTGAAACAGGGCAGATGTGATGCATAGATAACTTAACTTTTTTTCGTTCTTTTGTTTCACTCAAACCAGCACCCAACCTAAGCGTACTAACCCTATTCAAATTCCAACGTAATCATAGTATTGATCTTGGTACATATTATGCTTATGAGCATTATGGATCCCAATACATTCAATTATAACTATCTCAAAATTGCATTATCTCATCTCACCGGTAGTTATTTATCGAGTATCGTGAATATTTGATAGGTAATATAATGATCATTTATTGACTTATGATATCACTCTTGAAGTGTCTTTGCTCCCACCCTATTCTGATTGTCACCACAAAGGAGGCCAATTCCAATATGATGAAAAGGGAAATTTCCAGTGTGCAGTAAAAGGTGCACAACACATAACAATCTCTCTTGTTTTGTTTTTTTTTCCCCTTGCCTTTCTCTCTTTCTCTCTCAATATAAATATATATATATATATATATATATATATATATATATATATATATATATATATATATATATATATATATATATATATATTTATTTATTATGTATATCTTTGTGCATTTGTATTTGTGCAACTTGCTTCTAGGTATGTAGCATGAATTCCTTTCTTTCGATTACAAAGCTTCACACTACAACAAAAAACATATTCAATGACACTTAAAAGAGTCAAGAATTTCCAAGTTTCTTATCGAAAGTGTCATTCGCTAGCCTGTCATAATAAGTAGTTGTCTATAATGTCGTTTTTTAGAAGTGTTGTTGAAGAGAACCTTGATGCTGAAAAAAATGTCATTGTTTATTGTACCAATTGTACCAATCTATGTTGACACCTTAATAAACGTCATTGTTAAGTAGAGTAGACCTTGACACTTTCAATAAGTATCAATGTTTTGAAGTTTTATACAATGACGCTTTATAATAGCGACATCGAAAGAAGCCTTGACGCTTAGAGAAATGTCATTGTTTGTTGTTTCAATCTTAAATTATTTGAATACAATGACACTTAGTAAAAGTGTCAAGGAAGATAATTATTTAATTAAAATATCAATTTAATAATTGTTGTAAATAAAATTTCTCGTGTTATTGTAATAATGCATGCACATAAGAAAAAATTATGTTCCAATCCATACCAAGATTTTAGTTTTTAATCACAATAGGGAACTTGTACTTCTTAAATACATTTCGTAAAAAAAAAATAAAAATCACAATTTGAACATTCATTTCTTTAATCCAATTCAAATTTTCTTATATATGCAACCCAATTGTGCCTTATCTCCACGAAACTCCTTCATACTAGCTTCGCTAAGTTGAAAGTTAATTTCCTAAAAAGGCAACCTACATGCAAAAAGATGAACAATAATCAATTATACTTGCAGAAAAAAAATATTATAGAGCACTTTGGAAAATAAAAATGAAGGAATGATAATAACATATCATGAAAATAATGTATATAACAATTGACATATTTGATAAAAAAAAAATAACAACAACAAAAACAAAGTCAGTAGTAATGGGTAAAATAAAAAGCAAGAGATTTATCAATTGCGGCATGTGCTTATCAATTATGGTAAAATACAAAACAATAATAATCCATTAAAAACATATATGCGTGTAGTGAGTTGGAAGATCAATAGTCACAAACTACTTGAAGAAACAATACAAAAATCAATTAAAATTAATAAAATGAAAAGTTAAATTACAAGCCATTTTCCCAATACTTTAAAAAAACTCAATTAGATGCTATGTAATGTAATTTCAAGTTCTACTGATTACACATATATAATAATCCATCAACTTGTAGTTTTAGATTCATTAATAAAATAAAAGGCTAAGTAATAAAACAAATTGTGCCTTGAAAAAATCATTGTGTTCTATAAGGGTGACAACATAACTTACAATGTTGTGGTAAAGTATTGAAGCCAAAAGTCGAAATCTCTATGTTTTCCATAGCCAATCAACAAAAAAAATCTATAGTTGACAATGAAAACAAAAGATTATATGAGAACAATAAAGTTCTAACTGCATATTCCATTTTAAAATATTTAATAAAAAGAAAGAAGTAATAAACTTGATATCGTTATGAAAAATACATTTATCATCACAATAGTTCATGGACCATTCCAAAGTTGGAAGATCTTCTAACTTCAGCAAAAAAAAAGTTTCCCTTTGGATACCTATGAATCATGCAGACAATATACTAACTGAATTCAACTATTGGAAATTAGAGAAATATCATGACCGTGGAAGGAAAATACTATCAAGTGTTAAAGTGATTATGTCCAACAATTTACCTTCGGTCATAGTTTGGTTCAAAAGAGATAAATAAAGTATGAACCTCATCAAAAGTGATAGTTGGATATTCCAAAATTTGTTCATGCTTCAATACATAAAGGTGTCCCCAAAGCTTTTCAAACCAAGGAAAGTATTAATTGAGTGACCAGCATCACAAATTCAGATCGCACTTCATTCAATTCATCTTTGTTGTATGATTTTTTCCCATGAAACTATTGAAAAGTAAAGTAATAGTTTCATCAATTACATTGGAAAATAAAATAAACATTAATATATTGAAAACCAACAAATCAACACATACCTTTGTTGTAAGACATCCTTGATCGAGAATGATATCTTTCATATATCTCATCACATAGTATCCACATTCAACACCTACTGTCAGACGTACACTCAAATGGATAAATAAAAATCATTATACATACATACATATATATATATATATATATATATATATATATATATATATATATATATATATATATATGGAGTTACGGTAAGTCATATTGTACTAAGTTTAAAATTAAGAAGAAGACACTAAACATTTTATTGCTCAATTTATTGAGTTATTTACCCCTAATACAACCCAATTAGGCTATTTTTTTTTTATGATTTATGTCTTTGAAGTGGATGAATTCTTAGAGCCTTGCATGAAAAAAATAATTTTGTTACCAACTATGCTTCATGCTATAATATTAAGGGAAAAACTTACATATTAACAATGTCTTTATGATCATCTGAAGGTTGATCATGCAATGAATCAAGGTAATAGGCGATCAAAGTCCTTGTGTCAAGTACCACCAAAACCCAATGATAACTACAAAATTAACATGAGTTTAACTACATATCAATTACAATTTGATAAATATGCATACTTATAAGCTTACTCATGTTTAATAACTTACCCTGGGTTATATGGAATAAAAACAAAATCAACATTATTTGCAATCATTAACCAATTAGCTATAACCCTTGACCTATTTTCCTTGCTCGCTTCTCCCATTCCAGCTTTGGAAACCAAGGTCGGATTTACAAAAATAAATCACTCTGCCTCTTTAGCATCAACCATCTTTTTATGTAAGTGCCTAATTTAATTTCACACAATATTTAAAAATTTTAATATTTTAATGCAACTGAAATTATTTACTATTCTCATAATGAAAAATTAAACCATAAATAAGATAGTTAAAATATATGAAAAACATATTAAATGTTTCTCTTACCATATATAGAACATAAGACAATTAGATGACACCTCTATCGATGAAATTATAATCTCCATATCTTTTTTCATGCAGAAGGTCTTAAAAGACTCTCCAAAATCATCCTCTATGATGTCTACTGCATGTACCTTCCCATCCTTTAACAACAGCCCAACAAATGTAGCAAAGTTCTTTATATCTACGGTTTTCTCATCCTTAAATCTTAATGTTCTCTCTTTATTCCTTTGTTTCTTAAATTTCTTTGAATCCTATCAAACATAACATATCATTGTATATATAAGAATTGTCCTAAATAAAATAGTTTTTTTATTAGTAACAAGAAATTTTACTTAAAAAAAAGCACATACCTGGATGAGATGAGTAGTAAAAATGACTAATTGGACAGATCATAAAACTTGATGCCCAATAGCATCTCCAATAGTGGTAATTTGGCTCGGAATAAGAACATGAAGTAATGTCTTCTTTGACTATAAGAAGCATCCAATAAAGAACAAGGAAGTTAATAATTCACATTCAAGTACTATTGTTCCAAATCTGCAACTACATTTTCTTTTCATTCCTATGGCCAATTTGATTACTTCCTAACCTATAAAATGAAACAACAATATTGTTTAGTTATATGCAACCATCTAAAGTTAATAATTTCATAGGAAAGAATCAATAGGAAAATTGAAAGATTACAACTTATTGAGCTTATTAATATAATTTATTATACAAACATATATTGTGTAACATTATTTATATAGGAATGATTCAACTAGGTAAGTTGATATGAAAATTATGAGTTTGTGTTATCACATTTTTATTATAGAACATAATAATAATTACAACATACTTTGTTTGCTTTAAGCACTGGAGGAGTGTGGTCATCTACTCAACGTTTTGGTTGCTTAATAATTTCAGGAAGGACAATATGTTTTTGGAACATGTTAGAGCTACTAACATCATATTGTGGCGTGGTGAGTACCATCTGAGAGAGTTGGAATAAAATGTTTGTCTCAAACTTTGATAGTCGCTCTTGAGATTCTTTCATAAATTCTTGCAAAGCACGATCCGCCATAGAATGAAAATATTGTCGTGGTGTATAATGCTTTCCTTTAGCTCGTACTTGACCACTATATTCAGGAGTTCACAATGCTTCGGTAAATATGTCATTTCCATTGAAACTCGGACCACTTTCTTGTGACTCTTGCAACATCTTATCCTAAGACACAATGATGTTATAAAATTTAATGTCATATTGGTTAATATAAATAAGTTATTAACGTAAATGAAATATATGTTACATAACTTATACTTACAATCTTCTCCACTATCGGAATGACCACTTCATCATAAGTGCCATCTTTTTTCTCCATTGCTTTATTCCATAATACGCTTCTATCAATGACGTTCTTTAAACCGGTTGCTACCAAATATTGAAATGTAATATAATGAGTCTCTAGTCAACTTCAACATAAAAAAAATGTAAATAAACAACATCTTTAACTTACCATCTCTTCCTCAAGACTAACATATCCCTTCCTACTAAGATAATGATTATGAATATGCTTTTTCCTTCTTTCTTTTCGAACTTCTCTAAACTCCTGCAAATTTTATTTCATATTAAGTAAAGAAAATATGAGTATATGACATAAAAATAATTAGAAATTTACCTGAAATCTTTTGAGACAATCTTTCGACAAAAAATCGTCCACCATCGATACAAAGTTGTATTCAACTCGGTGGTTTTTTACAAGCTCTAGTTGGTCTCGTGAAAGGAATGATATACTTTGCAATCAACATGTTCTTGAATGATCTAAAGCACTCCGCCTATTGATTTCATAGTTACAATTCCTTCTACTTTACAATCCAATGTAAATGCAAATCTAGAAGTAATGAACATAGTTATTAGCTATTAAAAATTTTGCAAATAGAATTAGAAAATGTTATGTATAGAAAAACTAGTTTACCTCAATGGAGTCCTACACTTATTCTTTTGATTGGTTAGGTAATTTGTTAAGTGTTATATCTAATTGGCAAAAGATAGTACGTGCCAATATGCCTAAATAACTTGTGAGATGCATACACTTGTCCGGTACAATAATTCATCAACATTATACTTTACCGCAAGTTTTATTCCTTTCCTCCTATTCTTGATAATCATAGTCTTTCTTGTTATCCCTCTATATCTCTTTCTTGTAGTTACTTTATCTTGTTGTTTTGTATCCATAACTGTCATAAAAATAATTATAATCTTTAAATAGAAGTACTAAAATATCTAACAAAAATTTAAAGAATAAAAACTTAACTAATTTAAGTCACTACCTAATTAGTTGCTTTGCATAAAACATAATATTGTCAATGTTTTGAATAATGTCAATCTGACATTAAATAAAATTGAAATCATAACAATCATCTAATAACAAAGACAAATAAATGAACTAGTAAGCATACATTTACACTACAAACAACTATAGTAGCATATCAATTCACAATACCATAACAAAGCTACAATTTGTTACATATATGATTTGTTCTCAACCCAAATTCCTCACAACTATCTCGAATAAAAATTTGATCGTAGTCATCCATTGCATCAAATAATTCAACTTGTGGCAAAGAAGATATGACTGATTATGTTCAATACAAACCATAGGATCATCATCGTTTGCTCTTTCTGTGAAGTCTTGTTGAGGAGTTGCCAAAACAATTGACCATCTTGGATTAAACTCATCTTGTACATAGAATACTTTCTTAGCTTGGGAGGCAAATATGAACAGATCTAACTTATGAGCCACTCTACTAAAGTCAACTAAGGTAAACCCAAGATCATCAACTTTGATTCCATTCTTATTATCAACCCAATCACACTTGAAGATTGGAATTCTGAACATAGTATAATCAAGGTCCCAAATCTCAGTAATAACCCCATAAAAACAAAGCTCCTCGAAAACAGGATTTTTATCCTTAATACTAGCAATTTGCATGGTCAAGGTTACAATACTAACTCCACTATTTCTGGGGTAGCCTGGGAATCATCACGCCCTCGTATTATATTGACACCCACTCGATGACATAACCATGATACTTTATCACATAATGGCTTGGACCATCAGCTATCCATTTAAGGGTTTCAGATACAGGTTCATTATTTCCAATTGCAACCTCAAACTATAGAAATAAGCTCCAGTTATCATTTATATGTTAACCATTAATAAAAGTATATGCAAAATTTAAGAAACCATCAGAGTACCTGTCGTAACCAAAAGGTAAAAAAGTATTACGCATGCTCATCCCCAGAACTAATTTTTCCTTTTGATTGATGTGGATGTTTCACTTTCAGCCATTGCATGTGCTCTCTATGAAGTCATGTATAATAATTGCATAATTAGAGTCATATATTATGTAAAACCCAAGAAAATTATAATTTTCTGAAAAAGGGTAAAATGGTAATTTTGGTCAAAATCCGAAAATTTTCTAGATCTCGGATGATAAAACGGACTTCACCGCTAATCAAGCCTCACAAATCTGGGCTTACCACGCGACCCGGGCTCGACTCGGTATAGTCGAATTTCACATTTTTCGGCGCGACTGGTGCGGTCAAGTGTCAGATGACACCAGGAGAGACATGATGTAACAAAAGTCACCTACTACATGTACCCATGACACATATTGCATGACAGAGAGATAGAGCATGAATGGCTCGATTAAGCCATGCGTTAAAAAAGCTTTAAAATCAAACTAAAGACAGCTAATTGCGAAAAGAATTAAAAGATTAAAATAAGACAAAAAGGCTTCAAATTCTCCATTTGGCTGCTGGAAATGGGCAAAGGAGGGGGGAGAACCAATAGAGAGAGAAAGCATAACTCTTCAGATTTTTGCCAAAACCGTTAGTTCTGGTCGCCAAGAAGCAGCTCGATCTACGCTACAAGGGCTAATGCGATGGACCGGGACAGGGAGTTTCAAAACTCCAAGAGTGTAGGGTCTTCTCCTACTTGGTTTATTCTTTGGCCAGGAGCCCTTTAATGGATGGGGATTTTGCTGAGGCCTTGATGGTCAGGTTTTCGGTCCCAAAATATTTGAACCAAGTGAAGAAAATCAGATTGCGGGATGAACAGTTGCCGAGCTGTGGTTTTGACTGCTCACTTGATTTGTGTGTGATTTTCAGGTTGTTCGGGGTGATTCAAAATGAATTGTTTGAATTGTTAATATCCTATGTGAGCTTAATTCTTTGATGTTATTGCTATGAATCGAATAAATATGATTTATGTGAGTTAATTTTGTTAATATATGCATAAAATATATTAGCATGAATTGTTTGGAAATAGCATAATGCATTCCATGCGCAGCGGCACCCTGTGAGTGGTAAGTGTGAGTATGACATGAAAGAAAATGAAAGAGAAAATGAAAACGGTTGTGAAAGGAATTTCAAGGGAAGATTTTCTCAAGAATTGCCTCGAGAGTTGTCCAATAGTTCATCTCTGAGGTGGACCTACGATCTTAGAGAATTACTCAAAGAATTCACCCTTAGGGTTGTCCAATACATTTTACCAAAATCAGAGTATGTTTTCGAGAACAAAATTCCTTTTGTTTGAAAACCGTATTTTCTCACATTTGGCTTAGGTATGTGTGAGGAGCTCTGTGAGGACTCGAGACATAGGATTTGGGCATGTAGACATTCAAGTAGGATCATGAATTCGCTTTGAATGTGTTTAGTTGCCATTATATGCACTTAGCTGGGAGTAACCCCGTAGGAGATTATACCATCGGGCATTGTTCACCCTTGCCGTAGGGATCATTATTTCGTGTACAGGAGTGTTCTATGATGGCGCCACTAGAGGCCGTTTTGAGAAGAAAGCCTAATATGTGGCTTTGTAGATACTTTTGTATAACATGTATTAAAATTTTAAATCTTAATATATGTTGTATTAAGAGTGATGTATCAACTCTTGAACCATGGTGATATAGTTGATGTATTTTTGGTGAGTATTGATGTATGGGCCCAAGTGGCCATATTTACTCATGTATGGGTCTCATGATATGAGACATGTATTCCTGTGAGGTTGACATGGTTAATGTGACCCCAGGACGTACACACAAATTTGGCATCGTAGACTAGGTCATAAATACCAGAAGCTTAATGCCTGGATACCAAAGCATAACTTAGCATCGTAGTTAGCATACGATTACCTAGGACTTGATGGGCACTGGTTAGGACTCACACATTCATTGTGCATTCACGATTGTCAGGTGGATTTTGTGATGTACTTTGTATGCTTGGTAGAGTAGTATTAGAGAAAAAGGAACATTGTATTTAGGAAAACAAACCCCTAAGTTTGAGGTTTCAAGTTGGTTTGAGAAATTTTGGGCAAAATAGTCCACAATTAGATGAAAAATAAAATATGTGTTGAGGAAAAAAATTTTCTAAGGTTTTACAGTGTGTAAAACAGGGAAAAAAAATAAAACAAATTATAATGAATTTATTTGGTTCTACTTAAGATATGAAAATATATATATATATATATATATATATATATATATATATATATATATATATATAAAAGAGTTGAACAAAGGAAACAAAATGAGTGAAAAATTCAAAAAATTTATGTCAAGAGTTATTGTGGCTATCGCCCATTTTTTCTTTTTTACTGGGTCACGATACAAAGAAATTGTATCATGACATTGTGGCAATGTGTGTAACCCTAATATACGCTTAGTCAGTTCGACATGTCAGGGTATTTTATAAGCATAATTTGAATGTTTCATGATTTATATTAAACATAAAACGAGACCGTAAATTTCAAGACACAAGGACAAATATGTAATTTTCCAAAAAAGGTATAAAAGTCATGTTGATAAGGTTATAGGCCAAAGTAGAAATAAACATGAATTGAAGTGCAATTAATAAGGATGGAGGACAAAGAGGGGCAAATAAGATAAAGCATTATAAAAGAGGAGGAGACAAAATAACTCATTTTTGTCTCCTAAACAAGAGAGACATACTCGCTTGGAAAAAGAGAAGAGAAGAGGAAGAAGAAGAAGAGCAAGAAGATGTGAGGAGCCAAAAAGGTGGCGGATTCTGTATGGATACATGACTTTGGTATAGAATCGTAGGGATTTTAGTACAGCGAATTACTCGGGTATGAGTGCTAGGTTTTCTCAAGATTAAATTGGTTCCCTTTTCTGTGGTTTTGTTAGGGAACACATCCTAACTCTCAGAATTAAGAGAAGTTTGGTTGAAAATCCCTAGTTGATAATAATTAGGATATGGAATCCTTCACAATTCCAAGGTCAGGTAAAAGTTTAGTGAACTTGAGCATGAACTGGATTCTTCGCTAATTAAAGGTGCTCGTGGAGTTGTTTGTAGGGATCCATGTTAGTTTGGATGAAGAAGAGAATTATGAGAAAAGTGCAGAAGAATGGTGAATCCACCACTTGAAATTTCCGCAACCCGCACTATCACAAAGCAGATGCCTTCTTAACCTAACCTCGCACGGCACAGCCGAGTCGCACGTATGCAGTGCTCGTCGCTTTGACCGCTTTATTTTGGCCATAACTCGCTTCATTTTTATCCGATTTTGAGTTATCTGCCGATGGTTGGGTTCTAGACTTCAAGGAGAACTAAACATCCCGAAATAGGTACCCTCGACTCGACTCTCTCAGGCCCAAAAATTCACTCAGCTGGCCATGTTCAAGCCAATTTCGATCCAATTCTTGAACATAGCTAGCCCCGGGTTGTTTGCATTTAACTCAGTTTTGGTGCTCCGATTTAGGTGATTCCAGTTGGAGGAGAACCCTTAGAACCTTAGATTTAAAGGAGTATAATGAACCATTGTCAAATATGTTAGTAATAGTGCTCTAAGCCTATGGTATGGACATGGTATTTTGACTATTTATGAGAATTTATTATTAAGATGATTTGCATGTTTATTATATATAATGTCCTTGAATAATATTATTAATTATTCTAATGTCCTTTAATCGGCACATAAGGGAATAATAATTAAGATTAGTATAAGTTTGATCGACATTCATGGGATGAATATGTGTGTATGAGATACAAATCAAATTTATATCTATTTGCTGAGAACAAATATCGATGCACTGGCCTGAAAGATTAATACATGGATCAAAGTCATAAATTAATCTCTAATAGTTGTGTCATTAAACTCTTCGAATTGACTCTATAGTTCTCAACATAAGGAATATTGTGTTTTGATATAATCAAACGTTGTTTTTAATCTGGATGACTATAAAGGTTATACTTGAACATAATAAGAATTATAAAGAGATATGAGCGATTAAATGGAATTTGTCCTCTCTTATTATAAGAGATATCTTCGTCCCTCGGCTAATTGAGACCTGAGAAAATGCATGGTCGTGGTTTCAAATGTGAATCGACGGAGATCAATGTCAATGGTTTAATCGCCCACTGGTTTCGATTAATCAAAGATAGAACGATATAAGGTTCACTTGTCCATGCCTTATATTTTATCAGATATCATGAGACAAAAAGGATTATGTCATTACCTATATTAAGGTCATTTCTGATCACAGCTTTTCATTTAACTCGTAGTCATAATATTCTCATAGAGGCTACTATGACTCAGAGGATCAAATGGGATTTGTGGCCTCATCGCCTGTAAGACCCACAAGAAATTCCAATTTATGGAAAAGGGCAAAATCGCACTTTGCTTACAAAATTGTTATTTCGATTAAAAACCGAATTTATTATCTAGATTCCTGATGATGAAACGGGATTGCACCGTTGAATCGTCCCTGCAAATCTACCTCGAACGTAGTAATTTTGTAATATTCCTGAGATAGCCTGAGTTGGCATGCTTTTTCGGAGGCATCGCGTTTCGAGTGCCGTAAAACGATTTTCGATGCGACGAAAGTCACATATAACAAGTACTCATGTACCATAAGTGGTATGAGTGGAGAAATGATGAAAATGAATGGCCGAGATAGTGCCGAATATCAATTCTGGTAAAAGAGGGACAAAATGGTCATTTTGGAATTTGATTTTAAGTCACTAAAGGACAAACTAGTGTATAGTGTCGTCTCTCCCATTCAAATGGAACAAAAAAACGTGAGAAAGAAAGAAAAGAGATGCAGTGAGCTTTAGATCCGTTTCTAAAGGAAAAGAGAGTCGTTTTCAGAAATACATCGCGATCCAAATTACAAGGCCTTCGACAAGAAGAAGAACCGCTCTACACTGAGGGATTCGCTGGGTACAAGATTTAGAGTTTTAGACAAACTCCGAGAGGCAGGGTTTCTCCTACTTGAGTTTTGTATTCCTTAAGTGTTTTTCAATGTTTCTATGATCGAGGCTATTGTATCGTTTCGATCCGTCCCAAACCTCGACCGAATTAATATAAAATTTTGAAATTGTAATGGGAGTGAGCCTGCGTGGCTGCTCCAATGGCTGATGTTGTTGTGAAATCGTGTGTTTTTGGTGTTAATCATGTAGAACCACAGATTTTCCAATAGCGTACCAGGTCCCACCAGTCCGCAACGAAGGGTTCTCAAACACAGTTCGGCAGCGCCGTTTTGGGGTCATGCCACGAACCATCGCCGTAATGATCACAAATGGGCGAAATAATATGACGTGACAAATGTACACCAGATGCAACTATCCGTGATTCGAACTTGACGTCCAGATAACCACAACTGGAGATATTTGTAATGATCCAGACTCGCATCGAAAACCACATATGATGATCCATATGCACCGAACACTTCAGATTACACGGCGATACGGAATATTTTTGTTCGGGTATAAAAAACATCGACATGGGGTCTCATCATTTCACCATCCAGGTAGTCCAACCACAACATTCAATCATCGGTTTTTGCCCAATCAAGAATATATATAACCTGAGGTCACCCACGCCAATCACAATATTACAGAAACCTCACATCCAGAGCGCTTGAAGGCAAAGAGAGCTTTAATGAGACTGACCAATAAAGTGAGAACCGGGACATCTACAGACCATGTCATCTACTTTGAATGTATGTTTAATTTGGAACATCAGACCGCACTTAGGTGGTGAGTAAATTTCACTTGGGTGGGCGATTCTCCTACTGAGCATTAGCTCACCCCGTCGGGATCCCCTTATTTTGCTGAGTACAGGCGCGGCGAGGGACGCTTCGTCCTAGAGACTCCAGATTAGAAGAAAAGCCGATTGTGGCTTTGGCTTTGACGTATATTTACATATTAGAATTCTGAGATTTAATGTAGATAGCCAAAGTGAGAGAAAGATTAACCTGAGAACTATTAGATGAGTATTAATGTTTTTTAAGAGATTGGTAGTTACACAGCCCAAGAGTATCGTTATCCATATTTATCATTGTACTATATTATTGACTGCCAGATGTGTTTTATACAAGCATTGTATTCGGGGCAGAGCTCCTCGCATTAAAGGAGACTCTCGCCGACATTTCTTAAAGTGGCGTCGGGTAACCCGACCTCCACTTGTATTCCGCGGGTTGACGGGTAGTCAACGGACCCCCGGGTTTGAGGCTTCACAACTTAGGTATACGAATACCTAGGGAGCTCGGGTTGGGTATCCATCACCACTTGGGTGGTTTGATGTGGAGTATAGGTATGTGAAAACCTAGAGATTGAGGGCTTAAGCCAGGGGCCATACCGAGCGAGAACATCACCACTAGGTGTGGTTCGATGATAAGTGTAGGTATGAGATTACCTAGAAATCACGGACAAACTAGACACTACACGTGTGTTGATGTGTTTTGTGTGATTTGGTGAATTGTTGTGTGTTTGGTGTGCATGACATGTTTCATGTGTTGTGAAATGTTGTGTGCTTAAGTGGTTAGCACATAGGTGTTGGAATATGTTTAGGAGTTTTTACAGTGTGTAAAAATTGGAACAAAGAGAATAAATGAAAATAAATTGGAAGAATTTATTTGGTTTAAAGGTTAATAAATTTAATTTTTAAGGTTTATTGTAGTTGTAAATCGAAGAAAATTAAATAAAATAAATTTTTACTAAATTTATTTGGGTTGTTGGAAAATGAGAATAGGGTTTTAAAGCAAATAAATTAAATTTTTAAATTTTTATTTGGTTACAGGAGGGAGAAATTAATTTTCTAAGATTTGCCAAGTAGTAAAATTGAAGAATGGAAGAAAATAAATTTTATAAATTTATTTGAGGAGAAAATTTTTCGAAAACTGAAAGAAAAAGCTGTACCTTTATAAATTTATTTGCTGGCAGGTAAGAACATAATTTTATAAGGTTTTATATGGTGTAAAAACCGGTTAGTGAAGAAAATAAATTTAGAAATTTATTTGTGTATTCCGAAAATGAAAAATGAAATGAAAATATTTGTAAATTTATCTGAAAGTGTTCAAGAAAATGGAAAAAAAAATAGGTAAATTTTTTTTTTTTTTTATTTTCCAACTGCTGGAAATAAAAAAAAATAAATAAAATATTAAGAATGGAAAAATCAAATCGTAACTGCTGGCTACCGCCAAATTATATCAGGATGTATATGTATTCAATATTGAAATTGTATTGCAGATCGAGGCATATCAAGTGTACCGGTTACTAGTGGGAAGTGAATGTACCATGCTTTACTAAATCAGACAAGTGTGAGAGGAGAAAAGGTTTCGAGGGAAGTGTATTACACACACTCGTCATTTTGGCAGTAAGAGGGCTCAATCAGACAAGTAAAGTGAGGCTCTGGGCTTGGGACACTCAGACGCAATACAATGGATTATATTGTGACCGAGACAGTGGGCAAAGGTCAGACAAAATATAGTCACCGTAGCAAATGACACGGAAGCGCCAGCGCCGGGCTGGGCGCCCGGGAATCGGGCAGCCCTAGCAGCGCAGTGGCGCGCGGCGAGCGCAAAGTGAAGGCGCCGGGCGCAAGAAGCGCTGGGCGCGCGGAGCGCACGGGCGTGAGCGGCGCAGTGGGGCAGCGTGGCGCAGCGCACGCTGGGCGCTGGCGAAAGCGAGGCGCGTGAGGATGTGGGCGGCGCGGGCGCGTGGCTCGGGCGCTCGCACGCAGCCGGGCGCGGCCGGGTTGCCGGGCTGGGCTAAGCCGCATCGCACTGCTTCGCTGATTCCGCACGGTTGACAGACTATTCGAGTCACTTTAAATGAAAATCAGCCATTGTGAAAATAAATTTTTAAAAACATTTATTAAATTAAATAAAAATCAAAGAAAATTTGACAAATTTTTCGAAAAATAAAATTTTCAAAAATAAAATTTTCGAAAATAAGATTTTGTTGAAAACAATGTTTTAAATGCAAAATCGACGCCGCACGTTTTGTAAATGCAACAACAATGCATATACACCGATTTATGCAGGCGAATATATCTCAGGCGTTTATGCCTTATGATACTGAATTGAAATCAAACCCATGTTGATTGTATAGATGGCGTAGAAGACGAGGACAAGGACGTAGAGGGGAAGGCCCACTGGTAATCGGGTCGTGCACCACCGCATTTGATAAACAAGCTTTGTCGAGGCCGAAGGGTCATGGCGCCGCATCACAAAGTTAGCATAGCAGTCGTGAGAGGCCCCAGTAACTCTCAAGAAGTTTAGACGCAACATTCCTCCGGCTACTGGGGTGGGAAAGATCCACGTGGTGTACTCATTGGTTTATTATAGACGAGAAAGTGTTGCAGGCTGCGGAAATTACCGACACTGATTCGATTAGACCAGCCGTTGCTCCGGCCTAGAGAGTGAGGCCAAGTATGGTAGAAATACAGGACCCCAGTGACCTGTAGGCGATGACATGGGCGAGTTTCTCGAGTCGCTCACGGGTAAGTACCTTCCGTGACGCGTAAGGCCCTTGAGTTCCCAGAGTCGGGCAGAGGCGCGATGACCGTGATGGATTATACCAGGTTCTGGTCAGAGTTGGGGCCCCGATCGTCGATGATCATGCGGGCCGCACTGCCAAAGCTAGGAGATCGGAGACCTAAAAGAGCCGCACGTGAGTTCTCCTCAGGGATTGGGGCGAATAAGGATGATATGTCAAGGTTACAGTTAGAGATCTCGGACTCTTACTCACTCTGGGTGGACCTGAGGATCACGGACATGTCGAGTTCGACGTCATCCTAGAGATGGACCGGCTGATAGCTTACAGGATCAGCATCATTGTGAGCGTAGAGGTTTACCGCCATAATGTTAGTGACTATTCTCATATGGTATTTCAGGGACAAGATTTATGGAGCGCTCGCATCAGATAATGAGTCTAAGTGTCGTGGACAAGTAACGGGTTGGCTCGCAGCCTTACTCCTTTGCAGGACGAGGAGAGATCGTGACTAATCTACCTCAGTAAAGGTGCAACATGTGGATGCCCTTCCGATGAGCTTCCCCGGACTACCTCCATAGGGATTTTTAGACCCAGATCGAAGCTACACCCTCTGGTATTTCACCCATCTCCTTATGACCGCACAAGATGGCAACCCATTGAGTCATAGAACTCGCAGTCCGTACTCTACAAGAGCTATCGACAAGGGCTCATTAGACCGGTTCTCACCACGGGCGATCCGGTTCCTCGTTTTGCAAAGAAGAAGGACAAGACCTTCGACTACATTGACTATCACACGAATGTGGTTACGATCAAGAATCGGTACCCACACCGAGGATTGATGATTCATTTCGACTGGCCATGGTGGCGCGAAGCCCACGCCAAGATAGACCTTCACACCGGTTACCATCAACTCGAGGGTCGGGATAACGATATCCCTAAGGCGTTGTTTAGGACGGTTAGCTGGCACCTTGAGTTTACAAAGGATTTCTTCTGATTGACGAATGCAATTGTGTCAGACCATGGATCTCATGCCAGGGATATTCAAACCCTATTTAGATCGCTTTTTTGTCGTAGCTGAGACGACATTTTGATCTACTTCCCAATCGTAGGAGCATGAGTATCACTTGAAAAATTGTGTTGCTGCCATCGAGATCTGGTCACATGACTAAGTTCTGAAGTAGTTTAGCTATCGAGGATCTTTGGGACACGGGTGTCAGCACCAGGAGTGTCAATCGACCCAGAGAAGGTCGAGATGAGTCAGAGACCGAATGTCAATCTTCGGCATATTGAGCTGGGATCAAGTAAGTATCACAGAGATTAGAGAATGGGCTGAAGTCAGTCTATTTGTGGCGTGATTTGTAGGATTCTCTCGCCACTGATATGGACTCCATGGTTGGGACGACCTCGACCATAGAGGAGAGAAATCAGGATGCACGGCACTCCTGGATGAGTGTTGGTAGCAAGAGGGAGGACTGCCTTTCTCCTAGTTCGGGAAGAAGACTTCGCTTTCACACTAGTTTCGTGGACTAGGCCGTGGATTTGAAAGATGAGTGACGGATCGCCTGCAGACGGATCCCAAGACTTCGGACAAGATAGCCCCAAGAATATAGAACATGAGTATACGCATCTATTCCTCCACACCCCATGAGGATGAGGAACCGCCAGCCTTGAGGTGCTATACAAGCACTTCCAAAGAACACAACAAGCCGTGAGGGGCCAGAGTGTGGGTCAAAGTCGTGATTGTGCTCGTAGTCACAAGCAATGAAGCGTGGTGGACTTTAGTAAGGCAGTAATCTATTTCCATTGCCGACGCCAAGTCGACATCGGATGAGCTGACAACCATCTGGGTCAGCGCAATCGGTGACCCAGCCGGCTGTCTGCCCGACACGACCTGGATTCGCCTAGAGGTTAAGGCCTTTGTATAGCTTTCGTGTATAAATGTTCTTCCCTAGGATGTCTGGGCGAGGTCGACCGACAGGTCGAGATTATGAGCGAGTGATCCTAAGATTCCGTCTATGGTGGAACCCTAGATCGGGTGTCACAAAGATGACGTTATCACATTGTGTGCACTGTGAACATCGCGTCGAGCCCGTGGGTGCACGTACGGGTCATTCACCACTCTGTGAGTGCGGGCTGAGTTTGTCTTTAGACTAAGTCCGTGAAGACTCATAGTTCGAATCAGGAAATGAAAAGTAATTAGAGTGTGTTGGGCAAAGCAAGAAGGGGGTCGTTAATCCCCTAAGGTGAGAAGCCTGGAGTTATGGGTGAAGGAGACCCGCGGTAGTATCCGAAAGGTCCTGTGTGGGTGTAAGAGACCCGGAGATATCCTCACTCGTCTGCAAGAGACCCGTGAGTGTCCGGAAATTTATGTGTGGGTGTAAGAGACCCGTGGAGATATCCAAGTTCCGTAGAACAAAGAGGCTCGAAGTGTGCTTCAGATTATGTCGCTCGAGATGAAAACACACCTTATTACGGTTATCAATGCCAGACTTAGTCGAAAGGATGTGAGCTCCGTGGGCAGACTCGAGTCAGATACACCCCTTGAAATCGCATTGCGTTGTCGAGCCAGCGCGGCTCGGTAAATGGATGTCATTCATGACATGTGGACTGCATTGACGTCCATTGGATTGTCATTGATCGCGACTCAGAGAGGTTAGCGCTACACACCAAGCAAGGGTTTCGTAGGTTAATGCGGTCAGATGGATTACAAGGGTGTTAGAGACATGTCGCGAAAGCATGCGTCCCGGATCATAAGGGTAGAGGATTAATTGCCCTATGGAATTCGCCTACAACAATAGTTATCGCGAGTATACGAAAGTGTCACCATACGAGGCATCAGGAGCCGGGAGGCCATGCAGGTCACCGTTATGTCGGACCGAGGTGGGAGTAGAGTTCATCACCGGGGTCATGATCTCGATTAGAGACACCTCGAGAAGGTGAGCTTGATATCGACAGCGCTCTTCTCACGTGCTCGAGCCGACGTAAGAGCTTATGCAGATGTACGACGCCGACCCTTAGAGTTCGAGGTCGGGATCATGTCTTCAAGGTTATGCCTGCAAGAGGAGTGGTCGTTCTAGCGTGGAAGCCATCGCCGAGGTTCATCGGACCTTCGAGATACCGAGAGTAGTAGGCATAGTTGCGCACGGCTAGCATTACCGCCCAAAATATGTCGTGTGTCCATGAGGTGTTTCTACCGCCCATTCTCCTAAGTATACTCCGCATCCAAATTTCACGCGGGTGGATCGGGGTAGCGACAGGTTGACACCCGACGACCTTCTCGAGGAGGGACCAAGGTATTGATGATAGCCGCGGATCGTTCTTTGGCGACGCAAGACCGTAGGCAGCGAGTGCTATGGCGGCACTGCGGGAGTGGAGGAGTCAACGCAGCCAGGACACAAAGCGCGCCACCTATCCCCTTCGCTTAGGGATGAAGGTACGACTAAGTCGCTTAAAATTTAAATGACTGCTATTACGTACGGTAGAGGGCGCGTTGTATGTGCATGTGAGTGATTGTGATTGTCCTGAATTTCGGGACGAAATTCCTTTTTAGGAGGAGAGAATGTAAGACCCGAGAAATTCAAATTTATGGAAAAAGGGAAAAATCGTAATTTTGCTTACAAAATTGTTATTTCGATTAAAAATCCGGAATTTATTCTCTAGATCTCGGATGGTGAAACGGATTGCACCGTTGGAATCGTCTCACGAAATCTACCTGGAACGTAAAATTTCGTAATATTCCGAGATACGGAAGCTGGCACGCTTTTTCTCGGCGGCATGGCGTTTCGAAAGTGTCGTGAAAATCGATTCTGGCGCGACGAAAAGTCACATATAACAAGTACTCATGTACCATAAGTGGTATGAGTGGAGAAATGATGAAAATGAACGGCCGAGATAGTGCCGAATATCAATTATGGTAAAAGAGGGAAAAAATGGTCATTTTGGAATTTGATTTTAAGTCACTAAAGGACAAAATCTGGTGGTTAGTGTCGCTTCTCCCATTCAAATGGAACAAAAAACGGGAGAAAGAAAGAAAAGAGATGCAGCGGAGCTTTAGTGATCTGGTTTCTCTAGTGAGAGAGAGTCGTGCTTCTCTCTAGAAATACACGCGATCCAACCGTTGGCGGTCTTCGGGACAAGAAGAAGAACTGCTCTACACGGAGAGGGCTTCGCGTGGGTACAGGATTTGTGAGTTTTAGACAAACTCCGAGAGGTAGGGGTTTCTCCCTACTTGAGTTTTATTCCTTCTTTAAGTGTTTTTCAATGTTTCGGTTGGATTGAGGCCATTAGGGGCCGTTTGATCGGTCCCAAACCTTGGGACCGAATTAATATAAAATTTTGAAACAAAATGGAGCAGCCCGTGGCCGCCCACTCGCTGATGTCGTGTGAAATTGTGTGTTTTTGGTGTTAATCATGTATCGATTTGATAGAGGCTGGAAATGGCCGCGAAACCCGGGATCACTAAGTGAACCGACGTTTTTTAGATTTTCCTTAATAGTAAACGAGGGTTTCACTATTCCCCTTAATAGTGTTCTCAAAATATATTTTGCGGAAAATACGTGGTTTGGCCGAGTGATTTAAATTAAATTGCTCGTGTTTGATCATTAGCCCAAGTGAGCTAATTATGATGTGATGAAATGTATAATTACATAACATGATTGTGTGATTTGAATTATGCGAGTATATTCATGTTTATATATTTGCATGTGATTGCATCGCATTGAACTAGCATACAGATGCATTCCATATGCACTCGGAACATTCTAGGATTATACGAGTGAGTGTACGAGATGAGTCTAGAGAAAATGGTTCTGAGGGTTGTCTAAAACATTAATTATCGGGAGGGTAGTCCAAATTAAAAATATCAATCGCCTGAGCGCCTAATTGATATATATACATCGGATGGTCGTCTGACAACAGTCAAAATAGAAATCCTCATACGAGGCTTAGCGAGCGCGGGCGGAGTCGGTGAGGACTCTGGACCTAAAGTTGGTCAAGTGTAGACATTCAAGTAGGATCATGCATTTACTTGAATAAGGCGACTTGGAACATCAGACCGCACTTGTGTGTGGTGAGTAGCCCATAATTTGGGTATGACATTCTCCCATCGAGCATTAGCTCACCCCGTCGTGGGATCCCCTTTATTTTATGTGCACAGAAGCGTGCGAGGGACGCCATTCCTGTAGATCGAGATTAGAAGAAAAGCCGGATTGTGGCTTTGGCTTTGACGATATTTACATGTATTAGAACTTGAGTATTTTAATATATGTTGTATGAGAGTAAAACATTTGAACTCTTAGAACTATTGGATATAGTTGGTATGTTTTTTTTATGGAGATTGTAGCATGGGCCCAAGAGGCCGTTTTTATCCATATCAGATCATCAGGATTATATCGGATCGCTGGGGACAGTTTTATACAAGTATTAGATTTCGCGTAGCCTCGTACAAAGAGCACTCGCTGTATTTTCTAAAGTGGCGCTGCAACTGCATTCTCCACTTCTGACCCGCGGTCGACCCGCAGTCAACTGACCCCGCTCTGGGCGTCACACCGGCCAATGTTTAATGAACCCAGGGTCAGCATTACATTAAGAACGACAATAACGGTTATGGTTTTTCATCAGAGTAATTTAAAATGATGTGAGATTATTTTAATTATAAACAACAATTAGTTGTTATTTTTAAATTCGAATTTAATTTCGAAAGCCAATTGATTTAAATTATAAATAAATAATTAATTTGTTATATTTTCTTATCGATAAGGAAATAATCTGTATGTAGTTTTAAATAATAATATAAATTAAGCTCTTATCTCGATAAGGAAATTGCATTTTTAAATTGTTATTATTTAAACAGTTTTAAATATATAATAATATATATAATTGTTTCCTTATCTGATAAGGATTTGAATTTAAATTGTTACTATTTAAAAGTGTTTTAAATATATAATGATATAAATTTGTTTCCTTATCTGATAAGGAAATTCGTTTTTTATTTAAAACCCTAGCAGACTTATATAGATATATATATGTGAGACATATATTTTGGTAGTTGTCGTCTTTTAAAAAGTAGGAACAACCAAAAACAGAGAAACCATAATTTCAAGCTGAAGACGAACCCGAACTAAAGATTCGTAAAGATCGCTCATTATTTGTTCGTGTGTGGATACTGGTAGAGGGTGGTCGCTTTTTCTAAAGCATGCACCTTGAAGATCCAAATAAACCAAGGCGTTGCACTTGAAGGCTTTGACGAATCGATCTACAAAAGTGCAGGTAAGTTTCGCTTACCCTTCCTTCGCTCTTATGAAACATGATCCGTGGTTAAGTGGATAAAAATTATAAATTCCGCTGCATTTATGTTCCAACTAGATTGGATATCCTACCCGTAACCCAAAAAAAATATGGAATCAAGGCACTGGAAAATAAGTATTGCAAACTGTCCCTCGAGTAAAATCGGTAAATTGATTAGTTTGGCATGAAAATGCCATAACTTTAGTTTCGATTTATCCACCAACGATTCCAATTTCTAAGTAAAATAAATTCATGTAGGGACAAATACTTGAATGATGTGTGGATAGCATCATACCGTACAGAAACCGAAATGCCATATGGAATAGGCATGAAACCCGACTATGATATGAAACCTGAAAACAAATCGAAACATGAACATGAACATGAAAAACAATATGTCATGAACACAGAATGTGATTAAGATACATTATGAGTTCTGAAGAACATATAATCATATGACTACCTAGGACTAAAGAATGAATGATGGATCATTCCGATTAGTGCTACAAATTCTCCGCTCGGGATTAGTACTTTGTACTCCCGATTAAGGCACACACTCCTGCTCTAATTAGTACTTCAGATTCCTGATTAGTGCTACGACACTTCGCTAGTACTTAGTACTCTGATTAGTGTTACGACACTCCTTGCTCGCAAGCTCACCCCGCTTTGTGCCACGACACCTAGTATTGTATAGTATCTTCTGATACTTATCAGGCTGCGTCTTACTCATTTCTTATGATCGGGTCCGGTAGTCAAACGCTTATATGATAAGACTCGGGAATAAAGAATAAGAGTAAATATCCGAATGTACCCTCCGTATTTGTTCCTGTGAGTACCCACTCGTACCTCGCACGCGAAAATAAGATAAGTTTTAAAGACCCAATGGTATTCTCAGACGCAGAAAATAAGTATAAGTCTCCAGAAGACCACCAGTACCGCATCGCAAAAATAAGTATAAGTATAAGTCCAAGAGTACCCACGTACCCCATCAATAAAATAAGTATAAGTTCCGTAGACCCACTCGGCACCTCAGACGTTATGAAAATAAGTATAAGTATAAGTCCAGAGTACCTACTGCAATTCCGTGACAAGAAAAATAAGCATGTCTCGTAATATAAAGTATGTCCAAAGAAGATCACGGGTACTCCCTACCCAGAAATAAGTATAAGTTCCAGAATAGAAGTATAAGTCTTCCAAAGATACCTGGCAAAATCGATGAGTGCAAAACTCATCTATGTTTTGAGTTCATTTCACATGTTATTTTCTGCATTTTATATCCATATTCATGTAAAACTCATAAAATTTCTTCTAAACTTGGTTTTGTAGGATTATTAATGAAAAGCAAGTGATTTGGAAAGAAATGAGCAATATATTTTCAAAAGAAGAGTCAACCGAGAGTATCATAAATACGCCACGGAAAGATGATTTTCTTGTACCATATGGAACAACAGTTCAAATTTCATGGTTGCATTCTAAATTCAAAGAGCTCAACGAGTACTCACACGCCAAAACTGAAGAAATCGGCTAGGTTATGGCCCCGACAAGTTGAAGAAGAAAACCAAATGCCGTCTGTGAACTCGTCGCACCAATAAATCTGCGGTCCCAACCGTAGGGATCGCGCCGCCACCGTAAAACCTGGTCGCGACAAAGGGAATATTGTGTCGATCTCAAGAAACGGTCGCGACCTAAAAGAACAAAGGTTGCCACAAGTTTTTGCGCCGCACACACCAAAAATCGTACAGCAGAACCTAAAAAGGCTCAAAATTGATATTTTGACCTATTTTCAAGCCCAGCTTCACCCTAGACCATATATATACTGCTTTCTAGGTAATAAAGTAGCGGAAGATTGAGAGCCTCTCATGGGGTTTCTCTGAATCGCCCATTTTTCCGCTTTTATGTAGATTTTGATTTTGTTTTTAGATTTTAGTAGTTTTATTTTATTTCTATTGAAGAGATTTCGGTGCTATACATCAGAGATTCAGATTTCACTAATGTTCAAACAAAGATTGAAGCTAAAATCTGGATTTGTTCTCTCTCATGGGTTTTCTCTCTCTAAACTGCCCATTTTCTTAGTTTTTGGTCAGCAGCATTTTTATTTTAATAGATCTTGTAGTAGTTTTGTAGAGCAGTATTTTTATTTCTACTTAAGAGATTTCTGGCTGCACTCTAGATATTCAATTTATTTACTATCAGGCACATTTAAGCTAAAATCGGGTTTTTGTCTTCTTTCTTGATTTCTTCATTTTCTTACTTTTTGTTTGATTAGTAATGATTGGAATTCAGTAATGAAACATTAAACACCCTCTAGGGTTGGGGGGTTTAATTGTTGAACTATCTCGTATTTGCGCTCAGCTATTTTGTGGGTTTGAAACCGAATTTATATAATTGGTACTATTCATATAATGAACTGTTTGGAATATTAGTAGCTTATACCCAAAAAAGAGATGATTCGCTCGATTTCCAGGAGGCCCTTCCGAAAGGACACGTAGATGGAGATTCCCCGAGAGTAAAGAGCGGTAACTTGGGGGTATGTTAGACTAATATCTTGGAACTACGAACTCGAAAAATTACTTTGATAGATCACCAATTTACTCATGCCGTGAGGATTAATTAGGATGATGTATCAATTTAGTTGATTAGAGGTTTCTCCCTTAGTCCGATGAAAGGATCTTGATCCCGTGTTAGCAAAGATCTAATCAAGTGGGATATAAATTATTAGATTTGAAGGACGAGATACTAATTACATTGGAGAATGCTTGCATTATCCCGTTCATGGGGGCAAGAATTCTTCGCCCCGAGAAATGGTCGTGGAAGTATTGAAAAAGAAAACAAATCAAATCTTAAAGAGTGACAAATTTACAAGTAGCTATTTAGACCCATTCGTCTAAAGTGAACATGGTGTGTTAGATATAGAAATGTATGGTGTATGGAGAAATCTAAGCTATACTACATTGTTTTTGGACAAATCTAGCATTCAACTTTCATTAAATGTTAACTTTCACAAAATGCAAACTGCTTTGTAAATAATTATCCATCCCTAAAGTGACTTTCTTCATACTCTTAGAATTAAGTAGTTGTTTATTTGGTAGATTTTTAGGGATTAGTTTTAAATAAGTTTATTTCAATTAAATTGATTTTATTCCACATCCTATTTGATCGCCTAAATAGTGAAGAGCCCTTGTAACGGGGTGATAAAATTCCACTGGGGAGAGAACCTCCAATCCTCGTGGTACGATATCCCACTCCCAGTCCACTTTATTACTCAGATGACCCGTGCACTCCTGCGTAAGGTCGAGTGTTGGTAATACTTTTCATTTCGCTTTTTCAAGATAATTTACTTTGTTTAAATCGGGGCTAGTATTTACCTACATTCACTTCTGGACTATATTTTCACATATACATCAAATTTGTCTCTTTACAAGTTTTTTACCTCGCATAATGAATTGCAGTACCTACGTACTTTTCAGACAAGAATAAGCTCCGTATAAGATCCGAAGTACAAGGATATGTTCTGTAATACACGTATAAGATCCGAAATCCAAGAATAAGTTTCGTAACACAAGTATAAGATCCGTAAGACAAGTATATGTTCCGTAATACAAGAATAAGATTTGAAATACAAGAAAAAGTATAATTATGTAGGTACCTACTGTACTCAGACTGGACACTTAGCACGTATGGGTACTCCCGTATGAGTATAAGTTAGTAGTACCTACGAGTACTTTTAATTAAATATAAGTGATATAAGCACAAGTATGTGTCTTTTGGGACATTTGAACAAGTAGTACTTACAAGTACTCCCGTATAAGGATAAGTTCCGCAATACCAGTATACTTTCCGTAATATCTCTGTAGTACCTACGGGTACCTCCAAACAAATGTAATCTCCGTAGTATAAGTATAAGCCCTATGGTATGAGTATAAGCTTTGTAGTACCTAAGGGTACCTCTATATAAGCATAAGTTCTGTCAACTCCTGCTGGAGATCCGCCAGATAAATATACCCGCACGTGTATAAGTATAAGCTCCTCAGAATCTCTACGAGCTCTAAACCAAGATATGATAGATAGAAGTATGAGTACTGATAAGTACCTTCGTCTAAGTATATGTATAAGTTCTGTGACCGTTTATATGAATCGACTAGTATGTGTCCTACTGAGATCGGAATAAGAATAAGTCTCGCTATAAGTGTAAGATTCGAATAAGTGTAAGATCGAATGTTATAAGTATAAGTTCGAATAAGACAAGTCTCATATAGATATAAGATCCTGGATGCTATATAAGTCCGAATAAGATAGCATCAGATAAGTTCATTATAATGAATGCCTCAAAATTCTTATATCCGTTGTTGCTTTACGCTTAAAATGTGTATATGCATAAGACATATGTTTCCCACTAAGTGTAAAGCTTATCACGGGTTTTTAATTCGTAGGCAAGAGAAGACATTCTAAAAGCTTCCCGCGATACAATAAAGACACTAGTAGGGGTTCATCACAAGAGGTGACAAGGCTCAAAAGTGCAATTTCAACCCTATAATAGATACAGTTTCTCAAGTGCTTTTTGATCATTAATCATGTCATTTATCCCAATTGAAGTGTTCATGTCATCTTAGTAACACTTATGCCAATTTGAGGGTGTTTTTGGTTGTTTTAGACTTTTATACACATTTGAACTCAACTTCAATGCAAATGATCGATCGCTATTTAGCTGAATTTTAGTCTCACCATCAACAAGCCCAAAAATCAATGGAAAAACAAAGGCAAAGTGAAGAAAATGAGATGCGCTAGAAGACATGACGAGGAATGCACATTAGAAACAGTAATTTCGCAAATCCGTTGGCAACCACTCCAACCCTGCGAACAGAAACAACAAGTATCCGGGAAGACGCATTGCGAATTCCGCTAGCCCACCAAGATCGCAGGCAATCGCGAAATTCGCTTCCTCACCGAAAATTTCACTAGCGAAATTTCGCTAGCTAGCGTACCAAGAACTCCTTACCAAATTCGCAACCCTTGCCAATTACAATCTCTTTGCCACCGCTAATTAGCGAAATTTCCCGTAGCGAAATTCTCAGGCCTCATGCTTTTGGTAATTAATGCGAACCGCCTTCAAACTTGGTGAATTACTTCCTCCTATCTCATAACTTAGCTTAGTTATTAGGTTTTTGGTATTTTTATATCACCTTGAGGGAGTCCTATAAATACCCCTCATGTTTTGTAATACAGAGAGGAGGAGAGAAGAAAGACAAGTTGTGATTTGTAAGTTTTCATTTATCGCTTTGTAAATAAATTGTTTTTATTTTTAAGTTTTGCTTTTATTTTCTTCTCTCTCTTCTTTCTCTCTTTCTTTCTTTCTTTCTTACTCTTCTAAGTTTGCTAAACACACCTCTCGAGGATGACAACTCAAGAGATGTTGCTGTTTCCTTCCTTTGAAGATAAGGAAGCTAGCTGGGTAAAGGGGGCTTAAGCATGTCATTCTCATGTACTAAAAGCTACGGGTAGTGTATTTATGGCCCTTATCTTCAAAACCCGCCATAACATAGGATGTTGTCTTGGCCAATACTCTCCATGCTTTAGATCCAAAGGTTTAGTGACGTGTACGGCTCTTAGATGGTCCTTACTTACCTATGAGGTAATATTCACATGTTGTGGTTCTTCAAATTATACAAATAACATTTGCTTTTATCATTCGCCAATACTCTCCATGCTTTAGGGTTCAAGTACTCAAAGAGAGATGCACTGTGATTCTTTAGATGGTCTTACTAGCCTAGGTCAATACTCTTCATGCTTTGTGGTTCAAGCAGCTGGGTGAGAGATGCACTCGTGATTCTTAGATCTTTACGAGCCTCTAAAATGATAAAAGAATGTTAGGTTTTAAACAAAAGGGTCATAACTACATCCCGTAAGTTCCACATAGGAGGATAAAACCTGAGGACATGTGTTTGCCTCTAGCTTGCCAAGTTAGCGACCTAAATCTTCAAAGTAAATTTCTTCATTGTTAATTTCCGCTTTTAACTTTCGCTTTACAATTTCCTGCTTTTCAAACCATTCTCTGCTAATGAATTCCAAAGAGTCCAAATAGAAAGCCTTACCTTCATGCCCTAATGCAAACCATTTTATGAAGAAAACCCATCCCCCGTGTTCGACCTTAGACTCACTATACCGCAAAGAGTCGACTACGCTTGGTAGGAGCTTAGGTATATAAATATTAAGTTGGATTTTAGCTCACCTCTACCGTGGCACTAATCAAAATTACGCCGCTGCCTGATGGTGCCCGACTACTAATGGTGGTAAGTTGAAGAGTACTTGTGATCCACATCACGCGGCGTAACTCTTTTTACCTCTTTTTTTTTTCAGATATCACGGCAAAGAACTCCATCGCTTTCTAAAGACTTGACAAGAATCGTACCGATTCAAATTTCACTTTTTTTTCATTCACTATTTTACTTCTTTGTTAGATTAGTTTTAATTTTTCTTTTAGCACTCTTTGTTGGTTCTAATTGTCAGTCTCTACAATCAGGTAAACAACTGTGCATGCAATGCTGGGATAGAGACACTTCAGTAGTCGAATAGGATTAGTACACAACCCGACCTAGCTAGTGAGGTTAGCGCACAAATCGATACCATGGATCCCATACCGAGGAACAACAGAGCTAACCAGGAACCCCTATGAATCCAAATGCATATAGAACCATGAGGGATCACATCCACCTCCTAGAGTTAGTGCCCATCCTCAGATCATTCCTCCTCGTCGATGACGAGCAAAGGAGGGGCCACATTGCAATTTACTTCCCACATACCATGGTATGGAGAATGAAAATCCACACACACATCTTAGGGATTTTGAGAGGTATGCACTACCTTCACAAGGCATGGATGGATATGGATTGGCCGGGCTAAAGGCATTTCCATTGACCAAGGACAAGGCCAAGATATGGCTCAACCTTACTGAGGCCTTAACCATAAGAATTGGCCGAAATGCCGAATTCTCGAAGAAGTTTTTCGCATCATAAGACTAATAATTTGAAAAGGCAAATTTATACCTTTGCAAATCAGACGGTGAGAGATTTTACCAAAGGTTGAAAGATTTATGGAAACCATCGCGGTACGCCACATCACGGGTTTGACACTGATGTCAGAACCATTTATGGTGGTATGTCTCCTCGCCATGAAACAATTGTCGGAAACTATGTGTGGGGGTAACTTTTTTGAGTAAACATCCCGACGGGGCCGCGAATTTTTCGAATTATGTAGCCGAAACTTCCAAAGCTCGTACGAACCTAGTCCTAGGAAGTTGAAAGATCAGGGCCATTAAACCACCTGCTGGGAGACAAGTTCGCATTTCCTCGAAGACACGAGATGAAAGCGAAATTGACCATTTTAACTCAAAAGATTGGATGATCTGAAATGAAAAATCAGCTGAAATGCAAACAACACAAAGAAATGAGTTATATGCATCCCAACTTTCGTCAATTTTCAATCAAATAATCACCCCGAGGAGCACCGGGCTCGCAGTACGCCCATGTCCTAAATCAAAATAAACCACCCAGATGCTCCATATGGTAACAACTATAACCCCCGACCGAAAAATCACCCTAACCTTCACGGAAGCCCACTCCCCCGCTCTGCGACTCCCGTGCCAAACCTCGCTGTTTCCCCTCACAATACAACAACCATCATCCTCTCCGCTGGAACAAGCTATATTGAATTCGAGTAAGGTGGTGGGCAATTTTGTTAATGACCAAATGGAACCAATGTGCACGGGCACAAAGGATCGACATCAGAGAGCATTAATCGAACAAGAGAATAGATAGTTTCGAGAGCAATCTAAATAACCTACAAAGATTCAATCACCAAGATTAACAAGAAGTTGCTGAGTGAGAGAAGGGTTTCCATCTCAAACATTTCCAAATCCTAAGGGAAATCATGAGGTAGGTCATCAACAATTCGGGAATGGATGAAGTTAAAGAATTTCATGATTTACCACGAGTGGAAAGAAGTTAATCGGCCTATGCCAAAACTGTTCGAGAACTTTAGAGCGGGAGAAAATTGCGATGCAGGCATATTCTCCTAAAGGAAGATTCAATGAAATACCGCATACCACCTCCATTTCACAAGCACTTAGAGGTAAAGAGGCATCTCAACAAGCGGGCATTTTAGAAGTCTTAAGACAATTGAAGGTTAACATACCTTCTTGGACCCTAATCAACAGGTCCTGCTTATGCAAAATTTTTGAAAGATCTTTTACTGCGAAATCAAAAGGGATTAGGCATTGAGAAGAAGGCATTTCTCACTTGAACATGTCGGTGCTTAATTCAAAGCAAATGCCGCGGTGGCTTGCAAGAGATCACGGATGCCACAGTTTGGTCAATATTGGTGGGAATTGCATAGAAAAGTCACTTTGCTTGATTTAGGAGCGATTATGAACCTAATGCCGTATTCGAGTATACAACGGCTAGGTTTAGGTGAACTAAACCTACTAACATCACACTCCTCATTGGCCGATAGATCGAGTGAAAATCCTAAGGGGATAGTTGAGGATGTCCTTGTGAAAATAGACAAATTCACCAGTAGTTTTGTGGTACTTGACACTTGAACGATTGCTAGTGAACCCGATCAAGTGCCAATTATCCTAGGAAGACCATTTAAATTACGACCAATGCAATAATAAATTGCCGAAATGAGTCATGCAACACATTTAGTAACATGACCTTGGAGTTAAAGCATCTTTCATATGAACAACAAGCAAAATTTGTTAAAGCGAAAATCAAATTTACGATGAAAGTGTTTCAATTGAGCCGATTAATGCGGGAAAACAAAGTGCCGGGAATTGCGAGGGGAGTGATCGGTCGAGGGAGATGAAGAAATTTTGGTCTTGCCAGCAACACCAATTTACCAAGTCAATTGATCAATTCCAAAGCCATCGGCAAGGACCACATCAACAATTGGTGCCCCGAAACCATGGAGCCCGGCCCGGCAAATGCATGGGTTGAGAGATCATTCTCATGACCCCCCTTGAGTAGTCATTCTAATTGGAACTGTCTTGTTTTCAAAAACCGACCGGGCAGCCTACACATTTTATTTTCTCGCTTTAAGTTAATTACTTGTTAGCTTTAGTTAAGCCGAAAATTTTTAACTTAGCGCTTTTATTTTTATGGTAAAGTAAAGGAGTTTTTTGTGTTTAGCTTGATATTCATGTACTAGCCACTTTGGCTATATCAAAAGCTATTCAGTGTATATATACCGACTTTTATATATCATGTTTTGTGCTTTGCCATGTAATGTTTATTCTTTTTCAACTGACAATTGAATCGTCAATCGGGACAATTGAATTAAGCTTTTAAATTGGAAGATTGACTCATCATGTTGTCTCCTATATGTTGTAGAGCAAATGCCATGCTTGAAACAATTTGTGTTCGGCCACTACCCAAAGATGCTCAACTTGGAAATTTCCCCTTTATATATGTCACACACTGGTGACCTGTGATTGTTCCAATAAAGTCAGGAAATTGCAGGCCTCCTTCCCACTTTGCATACCTCGCCTAGGGTATGTTGGCAACCAGATAGGGTTTCGAGTTACCCACATTTGAAGACCAATGTCAGTTTTCCAAAAGGAAAAGAAAGAAAAAAGAAAAGAAAAAAAGCAAAAAGAAAAAGAAAAGAAAAGAAGAAAAGAAGAATAAAATCGTGAAGTTTGCTTGAAACCCGAGCACCCGGCCCGAGGGGTATGGCGAAAGTTTTGAAACCCGATGCCCTAAGCCTTAATCGGGCCGGGAGTCATCGATTTAGTGCCTGTTACATGGTGGATAGGTGGGTTTAATGAATTGTGCGACTTTTCAAGTCATTCGGTCCGGGTGAAGCCTCGAGTTAGCGGTCAGCCGATCCTGCCGATGCCCTAAACCTTAATCGTCGGAGTCATCTCCAGGACTCGTTACACCCGACTTTTGGTGGAAGCTCCAGCCTAAGCATTGCACCCTACAATGTGGGTAGATGAATAAAGAAAGCAAAGTGTAACTAGCCCTCTATCTAGGTTGTTCAACAACTTAAGGCCATGTCAAGGTTAGTCGGGGGGGAAACAAATTTTCGCGGCTTTATCAAGGTTTAATTCAAGCTACAAAAAGAACCATTAGACTTAAAGAACCAAGCTGAAAATCATGGAAACAAGAGAAATCTAAAATGTTCTCTTATGGATTTTATTTTGTATATAGGTTTTCAAATGTTGATTTCAATTGTTCAATTTAAAGTAATGTAGTTTGTATATACAATAACCTTTTGCAAACACAACCTTTTTTGAAAATCACCACATGCATTCTTCAATTTTTATTTTGCATCGCTAGAATACAACGCTGAGTGTGATTATGCTCAAAGTGCAATTAACCCTATATTAGATAGGTTTTCAGTGCTTTTTGATCATTAATCATGTCATTTATCCCACCGCGTTCATGTCATCTTAGTAACACTTATGCCAATTCTGAGGGTGTTTTTGCTGTTTTGTAGACTTTTATACACATTGAACTTCAACTTCAATGCAAATGATCGGGATTGCGAGGTTGGAATTTTTAGTCTCAGCCATCAACAAGCCCAAAAATCAATGGAAAAACAAAGGCAGCTTTAAGAAAATGAGACATAGCTTGAAGACATGACGAGAGGAATGCGAACAGCAAAACAGTAATTTCGCAACCGTTGGCGTTCACCGCAACCCTTGCGCAATTCGCAAACAGTCATAATCTCGCACGCATTGCGAATACCGCTAGCCCACCAAGATCGCGTACTGCAATTCGCCACCGGGGAAATTCTCTGTTAGCTTTCAATGGGGTCATACTAGCTTAAATCTCGCAACCTTACCAGCCCAGAACCCTGCTAATTTCGCTAACCCTTACACCCGCTAATTAGCGAATTCCTCCTCGTAGCGAAATTTGCAGGCCTCACATGCTTTTGTAATTAATGCACGCCTCTTCAAACTTGGTGAATTACTCTCCTATCCTATAACTTAGCTTAGTTATTAGGTTTTTGGTATTTTTATACCTCGAGTCCTATAAATACCCCTCATGTTTTGTAATAAGGGAGGAGAGGAGGAGAGGAAGAAAGACAAGTTTTTGGTGATTTGTAAGTTTTCATTTACTGCTTTTGTAAATAAATTGTTTTATTTTTAAGTTTTGCTTTTATTTTCTCTTCTCTCTCTTTCTTTTCTTTCTTTTCTTTCTTTCATTTCTTCCTCGGCCACAGAACACACCTCTTGAGGATGACAACTCAAGAGATGTTGCTAAGCCTCCTCTTTGAAGATAAGGAAGCTAGCTGGGCAAAGGGGGTTTAAGCATGTTGTCCTCATGTACCAAAAGCTACTGGTAGTGTATTTATGGCCCTTTATCTTCAAAACTCGCTGCATAACATAGGATGTTATCGTTCGCTACTCTCCATGTTTTTAGATCCGGGGCAAGCAAGGATGTGTACCGTGGCTCTTTAGATGGTCCTTACTGCCTATGAGGTAATATTCATGTTAGGTTCTTCAAATTAGGTTAAATACTTGCTTTTTATTGTTTTGGCCAATACCTCCATGCTTAGGTTCGTTCTGGATGAGAGAGATAATCGATTCTTAGATGGTCTTTACTAGCCTAGGTCAATACTCTTCATGCTTTTGGGGTGGTTCGCGGCTTCCTGGGTGAGAGATGCAATCGTGATTCTTTAGATCTTTACGAGCTCTAAAAATGATAAAAGAATGTTAGGTTTTAAAACAAAAAGGCCATAACTACATCCTCGTGTTGACTCACATAGGAGGATAAACCCGAGACATGTGTTTGCCCTGGGGCCTGCCAAGTTAGCGACCTAAATCTTCAAAGTAAATTTCTTCATTGTTAATTTCCCGCTTTTAACTTTCGCTTTTAATTTCCTGCTAAACCATTCCCGTTAATGAATCTGAGTCCAAATAGAAAGCCTTACCTTCATGCCCTAATGCAAACCATTTTTATGAAGAAAACCCATCCCCGTGTTCGACCCTG